>JANITW010000236.1:39683303-39710486 GCA_027564335.1 Erythroxylum williamsii | reverse complement strand
ATGACAATTTACTGACAAATTGGGAATTGAAAGAACTCAGCATGAGGAACCAATTTAAGCACAAAAATCATCAATAAAGAGTCAACACATGCACAAGTAGCTATGAAAATGCAGCCAAAGGAGTTTGTGATCCATTCTGATCATGAGTCATTGGAACATCTAAAGGGCCAAGGTAAGTTGAAAAAGAGGCACGCAAAGTGGATGGAGTTCATAGAGACCTCTCCATACCTAATACAATACAAACAAGGTAAGGAGAATGTAGTTGCTGATGCACTTTCACGACTTTAAGTTCTAAATTGTTGGGGTTTGGGTATATTAGAGATTTGTATGATTCGGATTCTAATTTTGGCAATGTGCTTAGTGCTTTTGAGCATGCTGCATTCCAAAGATTTTATAGACATGATGGCTATCTGTTTAGGGAGAATAAGTTATATGTGCTTAAATGTTCTATGCGTGAAGTCCTTGTGCGTGAATCACATGTGGGGGTTTGATGAGTCATTTTGGGGTTTAAAAGACATATGACATACTTTATAAACATTTGTATTGGCCTAATATAAGAAAAAATGTTAAGAAAATTTGTTCTAAATGTGTCGCATGTAGACAAATGAAATCTAAGACTCATCCATAAGGTTTGTATACACCTCTGCCTGTGCCTAAGCATTCTTAGACTGACATATCTATGGACTTTGTTTTAGGGCTACCTAGGACCAAAAAGGGTAGGGATAGTATATTTGTAGTAGTAGATCAGTTTAGAAAGATGACACATTTCATTGCATGTCATAAAATTGATGATGCTATAAATATTGCTAAGTTGTTTTTTAGGGATGTTGTGCATTTGCATGGTGTTCCTAAGACTATTGTTTCTAATTGTGATGTGAAGTTTTTGAGCCTTTTTTGGCATGTTCTTTGGGGTAAACTATGTACTAAACTTTTGTTTTCTACTACTTGCCATCCTTAAAATGATGGACAAACTGAAGTGGTGAATAGAACTTTAGGTTCTCTTTTGTGTACTATGGTGGTAAAAATCTTAAAACATGGGAAGAATGCTTGTCATTAGTTGAATTTGCTTACAATAGGAGCATACATTCTACTACTAGTTATCTGCCTTTTGAGATTGTTTATGGTTTTAATCCATTAATGCCTTTAGATTTGTGTTATTTACCTTTAAGTGAGATAACTAGTGCAGATGGACAAAAGAAGGCAGATTTTGGTGTGCAACATTCATGAGAAGGCGAGACAGCACATAGAGAAGCGGAATGAAGCATATGCAAAAAGAGCTAATCAAGGGAAAAAGTTGATGCAATTTGAGTATGGTGATTGGGTTTAGGTGTATTTCAGGAAAGAGGGGTTTCCTAAGCAAAGGAAATCCAAGTTAGATCCTACAGGTGATGGACCTTTCCAAGTATTTGAAAAGATTAATGATAATGCCTACAGAATTGATTTGCCAAGTGAATATCAAGTATGTGTTACATTTAATATTACTGATCTCTCTTCATTTGATAATGTAGGGGTTGATTTGAGGACAAATCCTTTTGAAGAGGAAGGAAGAGATACAAGAAGCCACAGCAACAATGGAGATCAAGGTGCCACACACCAAGATAAGCTTACTTTGTCAAATGGACCTATTACGAGGCAATGTGTAGCAAGGCTTAAACAAGCACTTCAAGGGTTTGTTCAAAGTCACATTACATCTCACCTTGTTGACAAGGCTGAACCATCCATGGAGATTTCAAGTGGTGTAGTCAAGCTTGTGATTCTTTTAGAGAGGGTGTGTGGAGGGGCTAACACTTAGCCAAATTTCAAGACAAGTTCAATTATTCTTATGGGCTTAATTTAATACATTGGACTTGTTATTTATCCTTTATTTATTAGGGATGAAAGACTTGTTATGGGCTAGATATTTATTTGTAAGCATGTGCATTCATTAAAAGTCACTTACCTTAGTTTATTTTAAAGCTAGTTTTGGACAACCAAGCATGTGGGCCTAAGTAGAGTGCTCCCTTAGGCCTATTCCCCCTTAGGTTTATTTAAATTATTTTGGTATTATTTAAGTTAGTTTAGCCCAATCCTAAATGGATTAGGATCAGATTGCATTATTAGGCTATAAACTCCTAAACTAGTTAAGATTAGGTTTATCTTTTTATTCCTTTTAGGGTTAGGATGTAGGCAAGGGAATAAGACCTTATTTTTATCCTAGTAAACATCATATTAGTTGATTAATGAAATCAAAAATATTCTCTTCAAGAAAGACGTGTTCTTCTTGTTGTTACTTCAAGGATTGCATCATTTATCAAGGTAATCGCTTGTAGCATGTTCAATTCTTCTGTTTTCATTAGGTTTGGGTCTTAATTTTGTATAATTAGGGTTTGAATTAGCATGTTCTTATAATAGAAAGATTGGAGTTTTGATTCAATAAGATTAGGGGGTTTCAAGAACCTTGTTTTCTTATATATATATATATATCCAAATCCTTCCTCATTTTCTTGTAGTTCTAAGAGAGTAAAGTCTATTATCGTTTTTATTTCATGTCGGGTATTTCTGATGAATTCCAATATCTAGATTTGTTTTGACAAGAAATACATCATTGCTTTATAATCTGGTCTTCTATGTGCTATATCCTTGTTATTTTCAAGTTCTGCAGCATAATATAATCTTAACTCATCGATTATATTGTTTATGCTATCTTTTGTGGATAAATCTAATCGTACTAGATGCTCTCCATAAGCTTCAACATTCATAATGGATGAGAGAGTTTTCTTATACTATTATCTACTTCCCAGAAACAAAGTCTAAACCTTTCTTACGTCCTTCTTACGCCTAGAGGTAGGAAACGAAATTAGGCTGCGCTAGTTAGTACTGAAGGAACTTCAGGAGAGTTACCTATGTCTATAGGTTGGGGCTGGAACGCTCCATAAAAGCTCCTTGGTACGACCCAGTAGTATTCTGGTCAAAGCGAAGTTAGGTAAGGAAGCGTGCTGCCCCCTCTTATATTTTACTTCGGGTATAGATGAGAATAAGTATAAGAAAACTCTCTCATCCATCATGAATGTTGAAGCTTATGGAGAGCATCTAGTACGATTAGATTTATCCAAAAAAGATAACATAAACAATATAATCGATGAGTTAAGACTATATTATGCTGCAGAACTTGAACATAACAAGGATAAAGCACATAGAAGACCAGATTATAAAGCAATGATGTATTTCTTGTCAAAACAAATCCAGATATTGGAATTCATCAGAAATACCAGACATGAAATAAAAACGATAATAGACTTTACTCTCTTAGAACTATATATATATAATCGAGGTGGATATCACTTGGAAGATATAACATCATATGTGGAGGAAAGTGTAACTTAAATTGAAAAGAAAAAGCACCTCATCGAAGGCTTCAAATATGTCAATGCTTAGTTGGTGTAATGTGCAGACAACAGTTCTTCTTGTATCCACTATATTTCTTATAATGCATATAACAACTGCAAATGCTTTAGCATCAAGGCTTGATGTAGATTCATCCATAAAGATGATGGATGAATTAGCCACCAATTCTACTACTATTGTCAGCCTCTTTCTTTACTCTATTGAAAGACCATCAACTCCTGGAATTCCTATGAAAGAGTTCCTTAATGGCTTATGCTCAACCAATTCTATTACTTCTTCAACATACATCTAAAACAAGCAATTCATAGTCAAAACAACAATCATATTTAAATCACATGTTTAATGTTGAACAAAGATAGTCTGAAAACAAAGAAGAAAAAGCTAGCATTATTAACTTATGTGGGACCCACCTCTTTTGAAAACATTATAGTAGGTCCCATATAAAAATTTATTAAAAAAATCCACATAAGCAAAATTTTAACCACGTCAGTAGATAACTGACAGTAGCTTAATACCATTAGTGATCAGGGTTCAATTTGATTGTTTTCCAAATGTTAGGGTATATATATATATAATCATGGTAAGACTTTTCATTAGGAGACCATTCAACACCTAGAATTATGTATACATATATAGAATTTCAATTAATGCATTTATGCATCATCACTATTCATATAACATTGTAAGCTCACTTTGTTAATTTGATGACCCAAAAGGCTCATTATTTATAATTGTTTTTATCTCATTTCATTCCATGAGTCGTATATTCATCAAGACGCATTGAAGCTTTTAATTTTAATAAAAAATCTTTTGATATTTCAAATATTATTTGGGGAACATTTTAGGAAGTTTTTAAATAATAATTGGATTAAACAAATTGGTATTGAGTATTTAAAGTTCTTAAATCATGTTTTTTGGGTGACTGGTTGACCTATATAAGTTGGTGATCAACCTACATAGGTTAATGATTGATCAATATAGGTTAAAATTGTTAAATTTGAAGTATTGAGAGTTTGTTGTAACATTGGTGGATTTATTGATCAATGAATCTATTATATTGGTCCACCAATATCATTTACTAATTGATCAATGTCTAATTACTACTTAATCTAATGTTGTAAATGAATATATATTGGTCGACCAATAAATTGAATACATCTCGACCAATATATCCATCAACTATTTTGGGTCCAACACTATTAAATAATGTGTTTTCTTATTAATTTTAGCATAAAGAAGGTTTTGGATGTTGTATACACACATTTTCAAAAGTTTTTCAATCATTTGAGCATTATTATGTCATATTTGTGTGACTAAGTCATTTTGGAGTTATCAAATCAATAAGTGAAATATTTTTAGTTATAATACTTTGCTAGGGAGTTGAATATTATACTTGGATGTGTTCTAAGTGGCATAAAGGTTCCTTTTTACCTTAGAAGAAGGTTGTAAGAGGTTGGTTCCTTGTTACCAAGAAAGATTATAAAAAAATTATTCTTCTCCTTGAAAGAAGAATTATAGTGGAATTCCAAGATGAGTCTTGGGAGTTGACATAGGCAAGGATTGTTCATGAATCACTATAAATCAGTTTACATTCTAAAAAATTATTCTTCTCCTTGAAAGAAGTAGTGGAATTCCAAGATGAGTCTTGGGAGTGGACATAGGCAAGGGTTGTTCATGAATCACTATAAATCAGTTTACATTCTATCCTCCCTTTTTTAGGCAAGGGTTGTTCCTGAATCACTATAAATTGATTTACATTCTATCCTCCCTTTTTTAAAAATTACTAAATTTTGTGAACATCCAATTCACCCCCCTTTTAGGTTCCATTAAGGACTAACATAATTCATTCCTAAAATGTGCATATCTAAGGGAGATTTGAGATAACAATTCTAAGTTCACTAAGTATCTGTCTAATTTTTTCTGTAAGAACCAATCACAAGTTTGTCTATTTGACCAGGTGTAGACTCTACTTAAATAATTCAAGTTTATTAGCTCTAATTTCTTAGTGCATTAAGTCAGTTAGGTTAGGATGCAAGTTTCTCCTAGTACCTTGAGCTTTGTTAGGATGAAGGATACAATTAAAAGCATTAGCAACAATCCAAGTATATACTTGGTTATTTGCTAGGTGTTTTAGATCCTCTTAGAGTTACCTCTTTAGAATTCCATATTAGAAGCATAAATAACAATAAAATGAAAGGAAGCTGAGTCTGCTTTGCCAACAATTAACATTGAATTTATTGTTATGAACACTTCCAGCTTTTGAGAGAAAATATATTAGGATATAATGAAACAATAACACTCCCATAGAAATGTTTCTCATGATTTTTTATTGTGATCCATTTCCTATCTAAAAACTAGGGTCCTTTTAAAAATGATTTCATCTTGATTTTTATTTCAATAAGTCCCATAAAATGTGATTTATTCATAGAAATAAAATTTCTAAAGGAAGTTTATTTTATGGTGTAATTTAAGCCTATGATGTTCTAGCTAAGAAACTTCATACGAAAGAGAGGTTTTTTTTTTACTTCTTGGTCTTTTTGCCTAATGTACCCTTACTAATGCCAGATTTAAAAAATTCCTAAGTGCAAGTCCCATCTAGTCCAAGCTCATTATTAGGATTAGGTTGGGTGGAAAGGTTACAAAATGAGAGTCCCCTTCAGCTTCAGTAGGGGAATCGGTTACCTTGTTAGATGCCTTAATTTTTTATGTTGGAGCCTCAAGATTGATATCGTCTTCAATAGGGCTTTTATTTTTTACAACTTTAGGTGTTATATATGAGATTATATTGATATTTTAACACCTTCAAGTGTTCCATGTTAGAGAATAGTTATAGTACCTCTCCTTATAATCTTTCTATTCACAACACCTTCAGGTGTTCCAGATGAGGGAGTAGTGGGAGTGGAAGGTTTAACATTTGTATCTTCCTTTTTGTGCTTTTATCTACAACACCTTTAGGAGTTCTAGATTAGGGGTAGTGGGAGTAGATCGTTCGTTGTTTTTAATTGCTACCTCCTTCTGTTTAACTTTATAGACTTGCATGTTTCTTTCTTCTTTGGCCTCCAGAGGTAAGTGATTTTGAGGAGTCATCAAATAATTGGTTTTCTTGATATAGTATAATGATTTTAATAAAGTCCAGAAGCTTATAGTTAACATCAACCTCCATATGTATTATGACATGTCCAATCTTTTGAAGGTTGGTTGTATTCTCATCTAGGCTAATAGGTTTACCAAGAGGCACTTGCCAAATAACTTATCTCTTCCTGTAACTAATATTATAATAGCACTCCATATATATTGGCCCAAATAGGTATAGTTCGAATGCATTTCTTGTCTAAAGTTATGTCTAGATACCATTTTGTTACTCAGAATGGTCATCCATACATATGTTATATGCCTAATTCCTATATTTTATGTACATTATCCATTGAAGCTAATATAAATATAAATAGCTCATCTTTGTTAATTAAGACTTTTTAAATGCTAAACCTTTTTTAGTTCGTTAGTGCCCATTGTTGCATTGTAGGAAAAGAAAGCCTTTTTTTCAAGAAGTAACTTACTAGAGAAGAACTCCTGCTTCAATACTTTGATAGGAGGACCAAGTTTGACATACTTTAGAGTGCATATACTTTCTAAGTCCCTTACTATTTTACTCTATGTAATTTTTAAGGGGTATTAACCCTTTCTTTTCCTATGGTAATTACATCAACATTAGTTGCATGTAGAGGTTCAGAGGAAGGGAGGAGGCTTAAAGATAATTTTGGCAACAAGGATAAGGAAGAAAAAGCAAGGTTAGAGCTTAATGGGGAAGGATTAGAGCTAGAATCTGGTCGAAGGGGATTAATAGAGGGAAAAGGGGTGGGGATATACTTTCCAATAATAGTAAGGAAACAAATAGGTGAGAAAGAAGAGTTAAAGGTGGATTACTGAATAAAGGCAAATAAAACGAAGGAACTATAGGAAAGGAGTAGAGAGAGAGTAGAGCTTTTCAAGGAATAGAGAGAGGGATAGCTATTCCCTTTTTAAATTTATTTTTAAGTTATTCTAGCTTGGTAAGTTATTTTTCTTCATTTATCTGGTATGTTTATGTTATTTCCTATATGGCCATTTTCAAGCAAATGTTTTCTTTTTTTTTTGTTATTGTTGTATAACGGTCAACTATTTATGAGTCCTCCATTCTTTCTCTAAAATAACCCAATTCTATACTAACTCCAAAAATGGAAGCTCAGTCTCTAGGTATATTGGTGTTGCACTTTGCCTTTTTTCCTTTTCCATTATATGGGGCTATAGTATTCTTAAAGACTTATTAGTTAATTTATGAGCTTCCTTTTCGCTGCATATTTTACATGCTTTAATTTACTTTTAAGTAAATGTGCTTGATTTCTTACTCATTCATGCTTAAGCTAGAAGTCTTTTAGCGAGAGTTAGGGAAGTACTTGTGTTGAATCAAAAGAGGTTTTAATCCATATTTTGATGATGACAAAGTATAGTTAGTACTAATAATTTATTCTTTAATGTATTAAAATAAAACAACATGAATTTAAGTCAAGAAACAATTTACGGAGATCAAATACATTTCAAAAAGAAGAACAAGACTAAGGAAGATTAAGGAATAACAAGTATACAAACTTACTTGTATTTTTTTTTGTATTTCCTACTTAATTATTTTAATATTTTAGGAGCTTTTCATACATAAACATATCATATTTTAAACTTAATATATAATTATTTTCTTTTATCAAGAGGAATTAAGTTTCAATTTCAAAGAACATCCTTTTAATCTTCAAAATACTCTTTGGGAAATTTTCGAAATGCTTTTAGATTAAGTTTTAGCCATAGATATAAGGTTTGATCTTTCAAAGGACTTGATATGCTTTCAAACATATTAGTTGACCAATATGGAGATGATATGTGATACATTTACTATATTTTTAGTATAATTTTGAGAATATTATGGTTATGTTTAATATTTTTATAGAACATGGTACTTAAAATCACTTTTTTTGTTTTAGGTTTTAATGAAGGCCTTTAAAGGAAAATAACTAAATTTGGAGAAATGTTGATTCAATTTTGCCAAGTTTTAAATGAATGATTCATAACAAGATACCAACACAATATCATATTGCACCCCATGTTCTGATCACTATTTCTCCATAATTGTCTACTAACTAATATAAAACTAACTCCCCCTATATTTAGGTTATGTTCACCAATATACAGGAAGCATATTCTTATGTCTTTCTTTGTGTTATCAGTGATTTATTATGTAAAATTCCTTAAATAATGACTAAAGCAATATAGGAGCTCAACAATGTCTTGTGTTTGGATCATATTGGGCAAAAAAAGGGGAATAAGTTTTTATCTAAAAAAAAGGAATTAAGAGTCACTTAAAGCAACTAGATGTCAAAAGAAAAGTATAAATAAGAAATTCAACAAGATTTAATAATAACTTCAAAGAAACAAGAACCATGAGGATGTTTACTTCATCTTTGTTATTATTTGTTTTGTGTGATTTTTCCTTGTTTTATCATAAACTAGTTAGGATATAGATCTATGTGTGATAGATAATAAGAATTGATGTTTTTAATTGGTGCTTTGATTAAATGAAATTTCTAGAGTTATTAAGATTTGTTCATATCTCTATATTATGTTGAATTGAAGGAACGAGAGTTGAAGATTCAATAATTGGATTAATATTTTGAGATCAAGTGATAGTACATATTGTTAGATCACTACATGAATGATAAGGGTTTTATAAGTTGCAAGAGATAAAACTATTTGATTGTTCTGAGTTAGGGTGAAACCTATTATAAGAGTTCACAAAATGAGTTAATAAGCTCTTAGATTGTTTCAATTAGGAAGAAATTCTAATCAATTTAAGAATATCAAATATATTGCTCAAAAGATAATATAATTATAACTTAAGAATTCTTACCGACCCAAGGAGTTAGAATTGATCATTAAGCCAAAGATAAATTCAAAGCTTAAAAAAGGGTTTTAGTAAAAATTCTTACTTAGATCCAGTTTATTCATTAGTTGTTTTAATCTTGCTCATCACCTAAAATAGGTAATTTATTTATTTTTAATTTTTGCAAATCAAGCAATCACTTTAGTAGATTAGATAATAGGAAGATAGTCATTATTAGTAGTTTGTCTTTATGGGATCGACACTTATTTGATTTAAACTATATTTTAATTGATTTAGACTACATTATAAGAATAATACGTACACTTTCTTGTGAGATTTCTTTATTTTTGCTCTTTTTGTATCATTTCATTCATATCACATAGAGCTTTTGGTGTTGTTTACAAGGATTATGACATTAGGAAAAGTCGATTTTTATTAGCTTAATCACCTATTTAGTTTGTTTTTATTTTAATTAATTTATTTAAAATATATTTCTTGATCTTACATTTGCTTACGCCATTTTAGGTTTAAGTTCTTTGGTTATGACTATGAGTAAATTCATAGTCCTATTAGATCATGAGTTAAAAGTTGAAAGAACTCTACTTTAGAACTTAAAGGAAACAAACCAAAGACAATTTAAAGATATGAAATTATGACCCCTAACCATAATGACATGATATAAAGGGTACCGTATAATGGGTGATTATACTAGAACCTTGTTAATGCGTTAAAAGTTGATATAATTTAAATTTGAGGTGAACAAATTTAACTTAAATCTAACATGGTTTAGATGATCAAGTAGTTGATATAATTTAATAGGTTGTCAAATAAGGATCTCAATGTGCATATTGCTAAATTTCTAGAAATTGGTGACACATTTAAGCTAAATAGAGCTTCAAAGAATTCCATCACATTAAGATTGTTCCCTTTCCCTTTGAGGGAGTAAGCTAAATCATTACTAAAGTCATTGCCTTTTGGATCCATCACCATATGGAAAGGGTTGGCTGAAAAGTTTTTTGACAAAATACTTTCCTCTAACATATATATTAAGTCCCAAGAATGAGATTTTCTACCTCCAACAACTAGAGGGGGAGATTTTATATGATAACTAGAGGAGATTGAAGGAGTTACTATAGAAGTGCCCACATCACAGTAATAGCTTAGGTATACAAATTCAAACATTCCTTAATGGGTTGAGCTACCAAACTAAGTAACTGATGATGAGAAAACCACCATATTTAACACTCTTGAGGAATTACAATAAATCAAAGAGAATATTTTCGTGAATAATTATCAATAGGGCAATCCAAGAATATAGCCAAATATAGGTGGCATCCACGACATTAATACGTTGGCAATATTTAAGGTAAAGACAGAGAGGCTCTAAAGAAGAAGATTGACAGCATGAGTTTTGCAACTCAACTAGTGCAAGTAATAAGTTGTGACATTTATTGTAACGGATACCTTATTCATAAGTATAAAACAACCTACACTCAAATATATCAAATTGAGTAGGCTGATTTTATTAAGAGATAGCCCAGAAACAACCCCAACATTATCTTTTAAAATTTAAGAGAGAAAAAACATCTCTTATGAAGCAATTAAGGATAACAATGACAAATACATTTATATAGATTTTAATAACAACAGTAAGAAAATAAATCAAATATTAAGGATCTTATGAAGAAAAACGTTAACATAACTAAAACTCATTTCTAAGAATTATTTCAATATTTAAAAATCAACTAACCTTCATCTAAAATTTAGAAGTGCAAATTAGACAACTTGTCAATCTTGTCTCTAGAAGGTAGTAAGGTGCTCTACCTAATAATATTGAACCTAGCCCTATAAAATAAATAAAAGTAGTTACTTTAAGGAGTGAAGGGAGATAATAGTTAAATAAAAAGAGGAGGCAACAAAGTATAAGTCTATTGTGAAAGAAAGAAGGAAAGGGGAAGAAGAAATGGAGAAGGATAAAGAACCTAAGAAGAAAGTTATCAAATAGTGCAAACTAATAATCCACACCCAAGCATACTTAAAAAAGATTAAACGAGCAGTTTGATAAGTTTTTAAGTTATTTGAACTTATTCCCCCGAACATTGATTCTAGTATATCAAACATATATTCAAACATGCAATGTATGCACTTATGAAGCTCCTACCATGACGCTCCTGCCATGAAGCTCCTACAACTCCTAGGATGAAACTCTTGCATTGAAGCTTAAGTTTTTACTGTTGTTTTACAGTATCTCAAGTACCTCCTAATTCCTAATTTTTTTTCTAGTAAAATTTTTAGACTCTCTGCTAGTTTCTTTTGTTCTTCTTCTTAGTCTTCGTTTGTTGCTTCTTTCCCATTCCTTTTTTCTTGTTTTTGTTATCTTCACCTCTTTTGTTATCTTTCTCCTTCTTATTCCTTTCCCATACACAACCATTCTCCTTATATTACTTCATTTGGTTAGCTTTTATCCTCCAATTTTTTCTTTTAACCAATAGTCTTTAACTATGTTTTCTAATTCTAAAACCTTCCTACATTTGATTCCCTCCTCTTGTTCATCTCCTGAGCTTCCTTTATCAATCACTAATCCTTTTGATTCTTTATTAGCTCCTCCCTCTTAAAATGAACACGTTAACTTTTGTGTTCCTTTAGCAAGGCGCTCTTAGGTGCAAGTTGCAAGGAACTATAATCCAAAATTCAAACTCACTTTTTCTCCCCCTAATCTCACCTTGGACCTTCAAGTTGTTTCCCTTTTGCTATTAATTCTTTATGTAGGAATTGAAAAATGGAAGTCTACACTTGAAGGATTATTTTTAGATATAAGAATTCTATTCCAATTATGAAAAGTTAGGCTACTACCAACTGGAAACAATTTGGACTCCTTGATACAATCTTGAACAATGAAGATATATTCTTCTTTCATTTTAGCTCACCTGATTTAGTCTGTGAAGTTATTAAAGTAGGGCCTTGGCATGTGATTCATAAATTCTTTCTAGTTCAACCTTGAAGGTCTGGGATTAAATTTTAAGATCTTAAACATACTAACATTCCTCTTTAGATCAATATATATGACATCCCCCTGGAGTATTAGACCACTGAAGGTCTTAACTACCTTACCGACTTAAATGAAAGACCATTGTATCTTAACCAAATTACTACTAACATTAAAAGGATTAAATTTGTAAGAATATGCATAACAATGGAGGCATACATAGACTTACTTGATGAAGTTGCTATAATAAGGTTTAATAATAGCATGAAGCTTATGGAGGATAGAGTCAAAATTACCTATACTTGAAAACATCCAAGTTTGAATCCTAAAGAGGTTTAGAAGCTAACAGGTAGAACTTTCTTGAGTGGAAGCTATAAAGAACTTGTTAATGAAGATCAATACATAGCTCATCAATCAGATTCTATTGTAATGAATGGTGTTACGAATTCTACTAAAGTTATTCTAAGCTCTTATAAATCTAATGAGGACTCAGCTGTTTTGAATGAAAATCATTCTCCTAAAGAAGTTGTTCTAGTTTCAAGTTTGTCCAATCTATATTAAAAAGTTCCTAATAATGGTATTATCTTAGAATTTGCTGATAATTCTCTTAAACCTAGTTTTGGGGAGCATGATATGATGTTTAACGCAATAGTACTTACCCCCAATAGAATTGATTCCTTTAATTCAGTAGATAAAGTTGGATTTCTTAATAAAAATGAGTTTAGAAAGGCTATCTATTTTTGTGATCCAGGATGAAAATGTTATAAGAGAAGTCGATCCTTAGATCGATAAGGAGTTTTTTCAGTTGTAATAAGTAGAAGAAAATCCCAGAGGAGTAAGGGTTCTAACTCCAAGTGTAAAACGCATTAAATATCAATTATAGTTTAGAATGTTAGAGTTCTAGATAGTCCTATTAAACAACACTCTTTAAAAGAATTTTTTTAGGGAAAAACTTCTATTGCTTGGTCTTTTGGAAACAAAAATAAAGTTGAAGAATATAAAAAAGATTGACATTTTAGGGAAGCATTAGAGTTTTGTTTCTAATCATTCTCACCGCATTTTAGGCATAATCATCATCTGCTTTAATTTAGACAAAATTAAGGTGGAGGTTCTAAGTATTTTTGATCAAATGATGCACCTAAATATCTCTTTCAAAGTGGACAAAGTGGTTATCTTGCTTACAGTAGTTTATGTTAGCAATTTTGCATTCCAAAAGAATGGTTTATGGAACAATCTCACGAATTTGGGATCAATGTTAACATGCCTTGAGTTATTTGTGGAGATATTAATTCCACTTTAAATAGAGCTGAAGCTCAAGGTAAGTTCTATCTTAATAAATTTTCAAAGGACTTCTCGAATTAAGTTAATCATCTGAGGGTCATTGATTTAAAATCAGAAGGGCATTTCTATAAATGGAATGACAAATAAGATATTTGTTGATTTATAAGAAAAAAATTGATAAGGCTTTTATAAATCCCTACTAGTTATCTAACTTCCCTAATAGTACAACTAAATTCATAGACCCGTATTCTCTGACCATATACTAATAACGTTGTCAGGTTTTATCTCATTTTTAGTAAGGCATTATCCATTCAGATTTAACAACTTCTTAGCCCATCAGAATGGATTATTGGAGACTTGTAGAAAAGGTGTTGGGAAGTCAGTCTTTGGATCTAAACAATACTGTTGTGTGAAGAAACTTAAGGAAATTAAGGAGGATCTTAAACAACTGAGTAAATCCAAAGGGACCAGTACATTAACTATAGTGGTGGCTAAAGTAAGGTTTTCTGAGGTTTAAAATCTACTAGTTCCAAATTTAGATAATGTAGATCTCTTGAGTAAGGAAAAACGTCAATTAGATAATTGCCTGCAAGATGTGTAAAATCATTTTTATCTTTTCAAGTAGAGATTAAGATTGTATAAATTAAAGACAAAAGATAGGTATATTCCTTTCCTTTTTAGATTTATAAGCAACTAATCTTCTTTTTCCAATTAAAATAGGATATCAATGCTAATGAACATGTTTGGGAATTGATTAATCTTAGTGATGTTATTCTTAAATCACTTTTGAAATTGACTCTATTATTCTATTTTTAAAGATTGGGATTTATGTATAAATGATTTAGATAGGCCTCCTAGATTATTAATGTATGGATTTATTGCCATAATCAAGATTGCAATCCATAATTACTGTGAATTTGATTAATGTACGGTAAACTAGCGGTCATGCACCATTAGAATAATATATAATAGGTTGAATGATTTAAGCTTATATGGTTGTTGCTTTGATTAATATGTTTTCTTAATTTATAATGTGGTTATTACCTTAAATATAGGGAGCTTATTTTAGATTGTCTGATAGTTAGACCTAATTAAAGAGCTTGTTTTAATTAGTTACAATATAAGGGAAAACTGATATTAATAAAGTTTGTTGTTAATTTACGGTTAATAGTATCAAAGAGAGGTATAAGAAGAACATGAAGACTGATTATGCAAATTTATACGAAGCTCAAGATTAAACTGAGAACTAGATTTAAAGCGAACAACACCTCGTAATGCTATTCAAAATAAAATAACTAAACAACTACTATAGTAGTGGTGAGTCTATGTTGATCCTACAGAGATTGTGTGTAAAGTTGTTGAAATGAAATTAACCAGTGTTTAGGTTTAATGGGAGGTATTGGTTTTAAAAAGAAGAAAATAAAATAAAACTAACTAATAAAAACCAATTAAAGAAAACATGTGAAAATGATAAAAATGAAAAATTCAGTAAGGACCTGATTCTTTAGTTCAATCTCGGCATATACCCTAATTAAACATATTTCCTTTATTTGTTGTTCTTAAATCTCTCTTAGAAACTGTTAATCATGGGTTAATAATTAACCCCATTTTTCTCTTAGGTTTTGTTTAATCAAGATAGGATCATTAATTAAACCTACCCACTGAATAACCTAGGATACGATCTCTAGATTTAGTTAGATAGTAGCATTATGAATTAGGAAAACTGATTAATCAAGGCAGCAACCACATACAATGCATCATTTAACCTTAGTTATTTATCCCTAGTGATTACTAATCATTAGTTACTACACATGAATTTCAACATAATAATTACAAATTATATCGAAATTTTAGCGATTGGTTTATTAAAAAACAATTTAATGAATGCAATAAAATCATCTTTTCACAATACCTAATGGGTTCATACGTAAATAACCAAACAATAATCAAAATCCAATTATCCATACACAAAACACAAATCAATTAACATAGGATTTAAACAATTTCTAATGAGAGAAAGAAACAACAAAAACAAAACACTTATCTCAAGTCACCGGCGTCAATGTCACATTCGAACTGATGATGGAAACTTAGCCTTCCATGGGTCTATCTAAAGAAAATGTTTCAGCCCCACTCAAATAACCCTACTATAGTGCCTCGTCCTCTTTTCTATCGTAAGACTCTCTTTACTATTCACTGATTTGACGAATTAACTTCATGGTCCAACTTATTGTTCATATTTTAAAACCCTTCTACTGTCTTGGCCTTAAATGTAGTCCTTGTCTATGTTTAACATAGCTGTCTACGTGAAGTAAATAATGCATTTTCTCTTAAACCTCGCTGTCATTTCGGTCTCTTCCATCTGCTACATACTACACCGTTTTGCTCCTGGTTTCCTCCTTATGTTACTGTATGGACTATCATTTTAATCATGGACTGTTTCCTTCTAGTTGCCTTCATCTGCTTCCAATGCTACATAATCCATACAACTCATGTTATTTTCATTTTTTCTTCTTTTAATTTTTTTCTTGTCTTTTAATTTCTTCTTCTTGCTCCATAAAGACAAGTGAAAATTAGTCTTCAAAAAATGGCTATAATATTATGTTTTGACTCACTTTAACTTCTTTGCTTCTGAATTGTACCTAAAATCACATATGAGTCAAAGTGAGTATATTAAGCAATTTCATGTCAATAATCACTAAGTTTTATGGAATAATTTTATAATCAATTAAGTACCTATCAATCTCCCCCACTCTTAGCTTTTGGCTGCCCTCAAACAAAATATTAAAATTAAGCTCAAAGACCTAAAAACATTGACTCATTTCCCATATGTTCCAAGAATACATAATCATAAACAAAGATAAATGACTTTCAAAAATCATAGCAAGAATTTAACATTCCAAGCTTTTACTCGTGACCAATCAACATTCATCATCTTCAAAAATTGAGCAATCTAATTGTAGACTCGAAAAATGTGTTTAACTAAAATATATCCTCAGGTACATTCAACACCATTCATGATCATGACAATCCACAACTTTGCATATCATTTCATTTCTCCACCACTAATGTTCACATACAAAATCATGAATCAAAGGACTTCTTAAGGTTATAACCTGAGAAAAGGTAAGGTGAGATATATTTGGCTCAAGTAGTATGAAAGTCATTAAAGATAGTTAAACAAATGGAACACTCAATATGACATCAAGTGCAAAAGTTCACACTCATGCCTAACTAGCTATTGTCAGCTATGACGAATGTAACACTTATATTTCACGACTCATTTAAGTTCTCACACACAAACCACATGAAGCATATACTAATCCAAAGGAATCACTCATACAATTTATGCCAACAATACATTGAAATCACAAGAGTGAACCTTCCAAGCCAATATCTACCTCATATTCAATATACACTCAAATAACACATAACTCTAGGAAAATGCATTAATTATGAATAACTTTGCAAACTTATATGCACTTCCTCCTTGATAAATTTATTTAAACAAAATTTTCATTCTTTTTCTTTTTCTTTTTTCTTTCTTTCTTTTTCTTTTTCATTTTCTTTTCTTTTCTTGTGCTTTTCTTTCTTTCTTTTCCTTTCTTTCCTTTTTTTTACATTAAAAGAAATGACATTAATATGAGAATTTCAATGATAAGACATAACAAAACATCACAACATTAACCAACCCACACATATATACACCCCACACTTAGAATTTCGTAAATCCATAAACTTAACAATCACAAATGTTCCACTAGCTTTATGGCTTCGGTAGGACATTTGGTTAAGTATAAAGCATGTAATATGATTGATACAAAAAGAAAGGCTAATAGGCTCAAAGGGGGCTTAACAAAGGAAAAATCATGTTAATAAGGTAGGTTATTTGGCTAATGTAGCTTATCAAATAAAGAATGCCTAATCATTTCCATGTTAATGCATATGATAAAAATGTGGTCTCAAATAGAAATTCAAAGCAAAGTCAAGATGTACTTATCCTGAAGGTCACACTTTATCAAAAGACAATGAGACTAATATGGATATGTTAGGCTAATAAGGCTCAAAATCTCACCGACTTTGTCTACCACTAGTCACTACTCTTTTAAAGATAATGCATATCGACTAATCACAAGAGTAAAAATACATGCTAAAGTTGCTATGAATTATCTAATTAATTCACACTCTAATCATGACTATATGATCCTATAATCAACAAAAAAGAGAACATGTTTTTTGTTTGTTTTATTTTTTCTCTCATTTTGATTGAAAACTTAAAACAAGCAAGAATCAAACCAACAAAGAACTCACAAGCATATAAAAAAATGCAAAAAAGTAAAGTAAAGAAATTTACTTCCCTTAGGTTGTCTCCCAAGAAGCGCATTTATTTAGGGGTCGCTGGCTCGACTCCATGTTTCCTCCTCAAGTGACAAAATTATGATCTTCTAGTACTACAACTTATGCCACTTCCATGCGAGGTTGTTCTGGATAGGGCTTTATAGTTGATCATCATCCCCATTCAGCATCTTCCCTATCCTTAAATTCTCAATCTCGACTGAGTACATACACTCTAGAAAGATCCTAAATGTCTCTTTTCCTTTTTCTTCCTTATTTAATTCCTCCAATCTGTTATGCAATGGTGAAGAGTCATTCTTAACAATAAAATAGAACTCAGTACTTACCTCCGAGCTAAAAGATATGTCTTTTTCTATTTCAAGCTCCTCCTTTGCTTCTTCTACATAAGCAACTCCTTGAGGAATGCTCTCAAAATTATCAAGCTCCTCATCACTTTGTAAGCTTTTGACATTAATGTCCATTAGGTATACCTCAGGTTGATATAGTTGTTCCTCTCCAATTGTGATTGTAGGTAGTTGATCCTCGCTGTCATCTCACCTATTTGGCTTGCCATATTGTGGTTTCTAGATGTTATATGTCTCATTTCTTACTGGAATTGTTACAATTGTTGTTATAGGCTCTATGTAAATTGGAGATTATTAGTAATCACAACATTCATCAATTCCTCTAGAGATGTATCTGAGTTTTGACAAGAAGCTTCTGGTCCATACAAAAATTTCTGTGTTCTACAAATTATCATAGAAGTAATTTTGATGGTTATCGCATCCTTAACCAAATTTAGGATGATCAATCTAACCTTAGTTATAGGATTGAGAGTAAGAGTTGCAGAAAAAATTACTTTAATCCATGAATTTTTTAAAATTTTTTCATAAACACGAAATAAAAAATGAAAAGATCATGAAATAACTGAAAAGAAATCAATTACGAACATATATATATATAACACTAATTAAAATCTCAAATAAAAACTAAAAACACCACACTCCTTGACAACGATACTAAAAATTGACAGCGTCGTAATGCTAGTCAAAATAAAATGTCTAGACTATTACTATAATAGTGGTGAGACCAAGTCGATCTCACAAAGAGTGTGTGTAAAGTTGTTGAAATAAAATTAACCAATGTTTAGATTTAATAGGGGAGTTTTGGTGTTAGATAGAAGAAAATAAAATGAAACTAACTAATAAAAACAAATTAAAGAAAACATGAAAAAATGATAAAAGTAAGGAATTGAGTTCAAATGGACCTGGTTCTTTAGTTCAATCTTGGCCTACACCTTAATTAAACATATTTCCTTTATTTGTGTTCTTAAATCTCTCTTAGAAACTATTAATCATGAGTTAATAATTAACTGAATTTTTCCTTAGGTTTTATTTAATCAAGATACGATCATTAATTAAATATAACTATTGAATAACCTAGGATACGAGCTCTATATTTGGTTAGGTAGTAGCATTACGAATTAGAAAAATTGATTAATTAAATCAACAATCACATATGATGCATCATTTAACCGAGGTCATATTATCGCTAATAATTACAAATCATTAGTAGCTACACATGAATTTCAACATAACAATTACAGATTATATCAAAATTCTAGCAATGGGTTTGCAAATAAATGATTCAATGAACGCATTAAAATTATCTTTTCATAATAACCAATGGGTTCATACACAAATAACTGAACAATAACGATAATTCGATTATCCATATACAAAATCCAAATCAATTAATATAGGATAACACAATCAATTTCTGACGAGAGAAATAAACAACAAAAACAAAAACAAAGAAATATACTTATCCTAGGATTGTCGGCGTCGATGTCACCTCCGAACTGACGTTGGGAACTTAGACTTCCATAGGTCTCTCCAAAGAAACTGCTTCAACCCCGTTCAAATAACCCTACCCAAAACCCCTGTAGTGCTTCCTCCTCTTTTTTATCGCAAGCCTCTCTCCACTATTCACTGATTTGATGAATTAGCTTCATGGTCCAATTTACTGTTCACATTTTAAGACCCTCCTACTGTCTTGGCCTTAAACGTAGTCATTGTCTATGTTTAATGCAACACAGATGACGTCTGCGTTTCTATAAGACGTCTACGTAAAACGCATGTTGCATTTTCTCTCCAACCTTACTATCATTTCGGTCTCTTCCATCTACTACATGCTGCACCATTTTGCTCATTACTATGTTACTGTATGCAATGTCACTTTGGTCATGGACTGCTTCCTTTCAACTGCCTTTATCTGCTTCCAGTGTTGTCGTTTTGTTTCATTTAATTCCCAACTGCTAATTAATGTAATTGCATGCATAATCCATGCAACTCACGTTATTTGCATTTTTTCTTCTTTTAATTTTCTTTTTGTGTTTTAATTTCTTCTTCTTGCTCCATGAAGACAAATGAAAATTAATCTTCAAAAAATGGCCCAAATATTGTGCTTTTAACTCACTTTAACTTCTTTGCTTCCGAATTGTGCCTAAAATGACATATTAGTCAAAGTGAGTATCTTAAGCAATTTCATGTCAATAATCACTAAGTGCTATGGAATAATTTCATAATCAATTGAGCACCTATCAAAAGCCATTAATTGATCCTTGCAATTTTGCAGTGTTTGATTTAATTTTTCTTCCATAGTTTAGTTTAATTTTAAAGCATCAACTGAATTTAACCAAAACCCCCTTTATCCTCTACTGATATGTTCATTACAAAAGCTAATCACACACTCTTTGTGGACATAATTCTTTCTCACTAGTACCACAAAATTATTTATAGAGAGTTAGGTATTATTTTTTAGTGTGATTGACACACATCCTTTAACTTCATCAATTTCAATTAGCAAAGCCTCCCTTAAAGTACCTTTTTTTCTAATAATTGCCTTCTAAACTTGCATATAATGATTTTCAACCTCTCTTGGAAGAGATAATCAAAAGAATATATTATTGGAATAATAGATTCTCATCATTTTTTGGGAGATTGTAATTAACAAAAATAATTCTCTATAGTATATAGGTTTATTAGTGTGCACACCCTTTCCTTCCCATCAAACTAACCAAAGAGATTGAGTGACTCCTAAGGAACCACTTGTGGAGTGGAAGCTAGCTAATTAGTCATAAAGCTTAATCAAATGGATGGAGGTTTGATACTTAAAGAATCAAGGTGGACTGGAGTTGAAAGCTCTAAGATTTGTAAATAAATTGCTCCTTTATAAGAGAATTTAGAAGCTTCATATTGATCATAAATCCTCATGAATATAGTGGATTCCTTCTAATGGTTTCTAAAACATCAAATTGAAGCCTTACTTATCATAGACCATATAGTAAATGCTCAAACTAAGGAATGCTTTGGCTTATTGCATCAATGATGAAATAGGGAATTAAGAGATTACCTAGTTTTGGTATGATTTCCTTTTAGGTCCTATCAATAAAACCTACTTGGCTACTACTATCATAAATAGAATCCCAACAAGTTCTAGATTTTGCATATTGATCTCTAGAAATAGTTTGGTGATTCCTCCTCACTTTTAAGATTCTATTTGTCCTATTTTGAAAAACATTACTTCTTATTCCCTTAATTCCCTGAGAGTACATAAAATAATATGGTCATTTCACAGCTCTGGTTCTTTCACAAACATATCTTGACTCAACCTTTTGACATGCCCTTAACCAGCAGTCTCTATCTTATCTAGTCTAAGGATCCTCTAATCTTCCAAAAGCTATAATTACTCTCTGAATAGATTTTAAAGGAAGACAAAATGCCAAAGATAGGCTATTTTATGGTTCCTTCTCCATCTCTTATTGCAACCTGTGTAACGCTCAATAAAAGGACAGTAACCAATTATTATTTTAATATATTTTTGTTAACTAGACACGACTACTTATCATCTTAATATGTGGATTTAATTTCCAATCTTCTAATTAGAAATAGCTTATCAGCTGGGCTTCCTCAATGAGGTTTAGGAGTGTTGAAGACTAAAAGTTATTTATTGTTGCTCTTTGTAGATTAGTTTATACTACTTAGAATGAATGACAAAATTTTCAAAAATAAAAGCTAAGGCCCCTATTAATTTTGTATTAGTACCCTAGCTTAAATGAGAGAACTCTTAGCAACAAAATTAGACACCAATAAACTTAACTTGGAATTAGCTTGAAGATGGAATGTCTAGTTAAAAATAATTATATGGAGCTAATAAAGATTGTACCCCATTTGCAAAGCTGGACTATAAAAGCATATTGGTCGAAGAACAAATGCAACTATGTTTAAAGATATTCTTGATTTCTCACTTGCTATTGAGCCTAGTTGAATTACATAAAGTAATACGCTGAAGCTAACAATTTTATTAACATAGCAAATTGTAGCTAATATGCAAATATAATTGGATCCATGTTTTTTGTCAACTAATGAGGAAATGTTTAGCTCTAAGAATGTTTTCTTTCTTGTCCTTCCATTATTGGTTATTGTTTATGTAATTGCTAGTAGTTGCTTGTACTTTATTCCATTTCCTTTTTAATGCAATATATTCTTTTATTTTTTCTTAAAAACATATTGAGTAACATGTTTATGCATATAAAGCCCTTAAGTTTAAAAAATAATCTATTAAGGGTATAAGAAAGATCACAAAGATTTTTTTACAAATTGAAAGGTCTTGAAGCATTTAGCTTGGTCGTCGCTTACATGATCTTATATCCTAATTTTCTTTATGCCTTTCCTTTGGATTTATATGTCAGTTAATGCTTAACTTTTCTCTATAGTATGACTTTTGGATCAATTGATTCATTTTCTTAAATAATTTTATTTTTCTTTCCTTTAATCCCCACAAATAAAAGAGTAGTAATATATTTTTGTTGTTATCATTGAAAAATAGATTGAAACTTCCTTTGGTTATAAGACAATACAAAATCACAAGTAAACTTAACCAATAAACATGTAAGTAGTGTAAGGATGAGAGAGATCGTATAGTTATTTATAGTGGTATATTCCTCTTTGACTTGCATTTACTCCTTAAATTTTTCTTAGGAATTCAAATTCACAAAATTTTCTTTTCAATGGGTAAATGGAAATCACATGTAAGCTTCTTTCTCCAATTATGAAGATCAACCATGCATAAACTTAAGGTGTTTATATAATTTAATCTATACACTTAAATTTTAAAAATAATGATGTGCATGGAAAATGATCATATTTTCTTAAGAATTTTACTTGATTGTGATATTACATTACCTTGTTTTACTTAATTTTTATTTTTAATTAATTGTGAAAATTTAACCTTGGGATATAATTAATAATTACAATCCATTTCTAGCAAAATCATGAAGGGAACCACAACTTTTTGTTAAAAGAGGTCTAAAACATGTCTGTATGCTAGTGTGGATCAACTATAGCAAGTGACATGACTTGGACCTTAGTATTGGTCATGGTCATTCCTCGAACCATGTTTTAGGCAATGTGAAACATACTTAAGTGCAAAATTCCTAATTTTATGTAGACCTTATACAAACTTTAGAGAAACATACACTTGAGACATCATTTCTCTCTAAAAGCTAAGTTTAGCCATCAAAAAGCTCTAAAATCCTTAAGAAGTTTATTCTAAGTTAATTTTTGTCAAAGAATTAAGAGGCAACCGTCATTTTAATGGATAAAATTATTATCAGAAATGGAAGTGCATCTATATTTATTTTTATTATGACTTTATATTTTTCTCTTTTGATTTCAATATTTTGAACATACTTCATATCTAAATACTTTTTATGTTTAAATAGGAAAATCTATAGTGGTATTTTTATATGGATTGATTTAAATTTATTTATAATATGAGATTTATTTTTTGGATTACTTTTGATTAAACTTAATGTAGATTTATTTATGATCATGACTAAATATTATTTCAATTCACTTGTGGATAACTTGAGAGAGCCTATTTGTGAGTGAATCACGAATTAGGTAGTGGAGGTTAAATGAAGTGCTCAAGAGAGATTTAGATGATCTTCTTGGGTATAAGGTGAATCCTTGCACATGATTTCATAAATCTTATTGAATTCAAAGAGGTGTTAGCTTAGTAAAGATATAGGTTAACAAATAGAAGCTTAGACGGTTATAGTTTAAGAGAGTATAATTTTAGTGTCTTTTAAATCTTGTCAATTTAAAGAATATATGTAGTATACATCAATCCAATCAAGAAGTCAAAAGTAATACTAGGGAAACTACTGATATAAATAGAGGCATTTGATTGAATCTTATTTGATATATTATGTTATCATTGATTTTCTTAGCTATTGTCTATGTTTTAGTTTTATTTTATGTTTTATAGTTCAAAATACACAAAAATAATCTTTTTATTAATTATTTTTAGGCTAGGTAGCAGTAGCATTACGAATTAGGAAAACAAATTAATCAAGGCAACAATCACATACGATGTGTCATTTAACCTAGGTCATGTTATCCCTAATGATTACAAATCGTCAGTTGCTACACTTGAATTTCAACATAATAATTGTGGATTATATCGAAATTCTAATAATGGGTTTGAAATCAACAATTCAATAAACGCATTAAAATCATCAATTCACAATACCCAACAGGTTTATACACAAATAACCAAACAATAACAAAAATCCGATTATCCATACACAATATCCAAATCAATTAACATAGGATAACACAATCAATTTCTAATAAAAGGAAGAAATAATAAAATAATAAAAAATACTTAACCCAAGTTGTTGGTGTCGAAGTCACCTTTGAAATGGCATCAAGATGTTTAGCTCTTCATAGGTATTTTCCAAAAAATTGTTTCAACCCTCATTCTAAACCCTAGGCAAAAATCCTATGATTTTGCCCTTAATTTGTTTTAGCCCAACAATACCACTATTCATGATGTGACAAATAAGTTTGAATGGCCATGTTACTGTTCCTCCCAAGCTTTTGTGCCGCAGCTCTTCTCCTGCTTCTCACTGTTCAATCTTGCAAGCTCCTCTTCACGCCTGCGCCACCAAGCCTTTCTCTAGCAACCAAGCCGCCCAGCCAAGCCGCAAATGAAGCCTCTCACGCCTACACCTGCGCTTGCTGCGATGCTCTCTACCGCAGCCTCTGCTCTATGCTGTTTCTTCATGCCCACATTGTTCCTTCTTATGCTATGGGACGCCAACGTTAAACGCTTCTGTGCCTTTTCTTGCTTTGCTTTTTTTAGCTACTTGCATTTATTCTTCTTTTGTCTTCCATTTTTTATCTTTTAATTTCTTTGTCTACTCCATAAAGATAAACGAGTATTGATCTTCAGAAAATGTCCCAAATGGGGTGTTTTTGACTCACTTTAATGTTTTTACTTTCAAATTAGACCTAAAATCATATATGAATTAAAATGAGTATCTTAAGCATTTTTGTATCATTAATCACTAAGTGTAAATAATTAAATATATCAACAATTAAACACATATCAACACGCTTTATAAAGTTTTTGGATTCACTATCAAGGAAGCAACTAGTTTTAGAAATCTATTTAATATTTTCTAGCCTTGTATTTTTTTCTTATTTTATTTTTGTTAGTTTTCTTTTCATTAATATTCTTTATACTTATTTTATTTTTTTCTTTTATTTGATATTGTTTTTTACTTCACTTTGATTTTAGGGATTTCCTTCTTATATAATAAGGAGTTAACACTCTACTTTCCTAAAAGAAGACCTAGAACTTGAGCAAACACTTTGTTGAAATTAAAAAAAAAAAGAGATAAAATAATAAACTGGACACAACAAACACGCTACCTGAAACTATAAAGGGTAAGCATAAGATAGTGATGGATTATATCAAACCCATTTCTTAAGGGAACATAATCAAGAACTGCATGGATGGAGACTAATGCTAACTATTTTAAGATCAAACCTAATGTAATCTAGATGTTACAACAAAATAGACAATTCAGTTGGATTACTAAATCAGGATCCCATTGCACACATCTCCAACTTCTAAGAGAGTGACATATTAAAGATCAATTAAGCAAGTGAAGATGCCATTAAGTTGAGGTTATTCCTTTTAAATCAAATTGGTGTGTGGATCGGTTGCATTGGAAACAGTGTTATTAACTTCAAAAAGGAGGAGGTTTATAGAGAAATCATGATCAATTTTGTTCTTTGATATTGATAATTATTCATATTAGGAGCTCACCCTTGAAACTTATACCACTTTTAGGGTGAATTGGAATGTCAAATTGGATAAGAGAAACATGATAAAGATTGGGTAAATGAAAATCTAATTAAGACATTTGATAGTGGTAGATTGCATAATGTTTTTGTGGTTAGTTTAGTATGTGTTTAGTTGTTAAATTGAATAATTAGTGCATGTTTAGGGTAGGATTATGTTGTTTAGTTGGACATTTGTGTTGTGAGTGTTTTATGGGTTAGAGTATGCCATTGAGCTTAAATTTTGCATATTTGAAATGCCTTGATGTGCTTGTTAGCGTTTCAGATCAATTACGAAAGAACGAAGGAGAACTGGAGGAAACTCAAAGCAAAACCCAGGGCCATGATCTTGGCCAATGTGCCATGATCATGATAGAAGCAAGATGAAGGAGCCACAATTGTGACACACGATCGTCATAGAAGGTAAATTTCATAATGCCACAATTGTGCCTTATACGATAGACAGTGTGCATCGACTTATCGAATTTCATTTTTTGAAGACATTTCGGACTTTTTAAGCCTAGGAAAATCCCAAATTTTGCCTTAATTAAAAAATTATAAAAGGAAAAGAAAAGAACCCTAAAAGGGAGCTTACATTATGCCACTTTGGGAAAAAGCTTCAAAAAGAGAGAAAAAGAAGATAGACAAAAGGAAGAAGAGGAGAGGGCTTCCAACGCTTCTGCCTTCCTGAGTCATCTCGGTCCCATCCAAGTGACGTTTTGTTCATCGTTGTCATTTTCTTCATTGAATGTGTAAGATGAATATGATTATATTTATGGGTTATGGATTGATGATGATGTTCTAACTTTTCTTTAGGGATTTAAACTTGATTTAATGTTAATATAGTCATTTTTATGTTATTTCAATAGGTGTACTATATGTAAGTGATCTAGAAGGGGGGGTTGAATAGATCTTAAAATTCTTTGAAAATTTCTACAAGAAAATCAGAAGTTAGACACACAAAAATAATTTAGATAAACTTAATTGAAATAGTATAGGGAAGAAGATCAAACACTCGTTTTTATAGAGGTTCGGTGCTAAGACCTACGTCCTCTACCTAAGCTCCCACTTAGGATTTTGCCAACCACTTTATT
>JANITW010000236.1:39603322-39613809 GCA_027564335.1 Erythroxylum williamsii | reverse complement strand
TTTGGCAGTCACAGAGGGGGCGATCAGCGCAGTCCTTATTCGATCAAAGAGAAACGAGCAATTCCCGATCCATTACGTCGGTAAGGTGCTGAACGGACCAGAAACACGGTATGCGCCTATAGAAAAGCTGGCTCTCTCCTTGATAATTGCAGTGCGGAAACTAAGGCCTTACTTCCAGAGTCATACCATCGAGGTATGGACCTACCAACCCCTCAAGCAGTGCCTCCAAAAGCACGAGACCTCGGGACGATGAATAAAATGGGCAGTAGAGCTGGGGGAGTTCGATATACAATATAAGCCTCGGATAGGCCCAAGTGTTGGCAGATTTCGTTGCAGAAATGAGTCAACCTGACTCGCAGGGCAAGCAACGCCCTGCCTAGAATCTATTTGTTGATGGGCCGTCCAACACTGAGGGATTCGAAGCAGGAGTGATATTGATCAGCCCGCACCGAGAAGAAAAGATAGAATATGCTCTTCGGTTAGAATTTAGAGCTTCTAATAACAAAGCAAAATACGAGGCTCTGATAGCCGGCCTCCAATTGGCAAGGGAGATGGGGGTAAAGCATTTGAAGGTGTACGATGATAGCCAAATAGTGGTTGGTCAAGTTACTGGGCAGTATGAGGCCAAGGGGAGCAGCATGATCAAGTACCTAGAATTGGTAAAGCAATAATTGAGTAATTTCGAGCAGTACTTGGTCAGCAGGATAGAACGGGCTCAAAATGTTAAGGCAGATGCACTTTCCAAAATGGCTTCCGTCCGAGATGCAAAAAATAACGTTTTGGTCGAGCGGCTAGACCGGTTTAGTATTCAGAAAGCCAATGAAGTTTGACGCAAATGCCGAGCGATCAAGTTGGATGGAACCAATCAAATAGTACCTCCTCGAGGGAACACAGCCCGAAGAA
Source organism: Erythroxylum williamsii (assembly GCA_027564335.1). Lineage (NCBI taxonomy): Eukaryota > Viridiplantae > Streptophyta > Magnoliopsida > Malpighiales > Erythroxylaceae > Erythroxylum > Erythroxylum williamsii. The sequence goes on along the minus strand of JANITW010000236.1, from coordinate 39,612,906 downwards.
ACCTTGGAGGCCAAGAAACTAAGGGCAAAGGCGGCCGAATATGTGATCGTTAATGGCACCTTGTACAAGCGATCTTATGACTGGCCACTACTACGATGCTTGAGAGAAGAAGAGGCAGAGCAGGCAGTAGCTGAAGTCCACGAAGGAATGTGCAGAAATCATGTAGGAGGCAGAATGTTGGCTCATAGATTGATTAGACAGGGGTATTACTGGCTGACAATGAAGAGAGACTGCTAGGAGAAAGTCAATCGGTGTGAGGCGTGCTAGAAAAACAGTAACCTATCTCACTAGCCGATCGAGAGGATGAAAATCGTGAGCCATCCTATCCCCTTTGCTCAATGGGGAATGGATATACTAGGACCTTTCCCCCTCGGTCCTGGACAGAAAAAGTTTTTGATAGTAGCAGTGGAATACTTCACCAAATGGGTAGAAGCGGAAGCGGTCGCTACAATTACTGAGCAAAAGATGGAAAATTTTGTAAGAAGAAACATACTAAGTCACTTTGGGATGCCTATGGTGTTGGTTACAGACAACGGTCGGCAGTTAGACAATGACAAGTTCAAAGATTTCTGTGAGCGACTAAAAATAAGGCTCCAATTAACTTCAGTAGCTCACCTTCAAAGCAATGGTCTTGCGGAGAAAACTAACAAAAAGATAATGAGTGCTCTCAAGAAGCGCTTAGATGGATGTAAGACTTGGGTAGACGAACTAGATGAAGTATTGTGGGCGTATAGAACTACCCCAAATGGAGCCACAGGGGAAACACCGCTCAGGATGACCTTTGGGGCAGAAGCCCTAGTTTCAGTAGAAGTGGTGTTACGCAACCAAAGAGTGTCGAGTTATGAAGAAGAGCCGAATAATGAAGCCCGTCGGGTAGAACTTGTGCTTCTCAATGAAGACAGGGATAGGGTAGCTGCTCGTTCAGAAGCCATCAGACAAAAAGCAACAAAGTTTTACAACGAAAGGGTAAGGCCGAACGACATAAAGATTGGCAACTATGTTCTAAGAAAGGTCGAGGCGGCAGGGAAACATCCTGGAAAGCTCGAACAGGCGTGAGAAGGACCCTATCAAGTGGTCAAACAAGCTGGACACGGGTCTTACATCCTGTGCAGCATTGATGGCAAGATTCTACCGAGGTTATGGAACTCTCAAAACTTGAAGACATTTTATCAATAGATAAGCTTTGTTTTACTTATTTCTTTATCTTGTACTGTATTATTGCTTACACACTTGTAGTGGGCGCCTTTTTCTGGCCTTGTCAGTCAGGTTTTTTAACGGCCCACCCCCTTATCATCATCAATAAAGGGTTTGAAGTTTCTCGGCAGACAGAGCCTCACCAAAATAAGCTAGAACAACAAAAGACTGATTACCGTTCATATTGCTCGGCCAGTTGCCAAAACAAGATCCTTGGAACCAGGCGATACCGAGAAAATGAATCTCGGATCGCTCGACCTCGACATCGCTCGGCCAGGTTACCAAGACGGGATCTTGGAACCAGGCGATGCCGAGAAGATGAATCTAAGATCGCTCGGCCTCGACATCACTCGGCTAGGTTACCAAGACGGGATCTTGGAACTAGGCAATGCCGAGAAGATGAATCTCGGATCGCTCGGTCTTGACATCGCTCGGCCAGGTTACCAAGATGGGATCTTGGAACCAGGCGATGCTAAGACAGGATCTTGGATCGCTCGACCTCGACATCGCTCGGCCCCTACGTCGATCGGTTAGGTGGCCAAGACGGGATCTTGGAACCAGGCACTGCCAAGACAAAATCTTGGATCGCTCGGCCAAGTTCTCTTGTCTCGATCGACCATGCTATTTGAAAAGATCGCTCAATCTCAACATGACAAATAAAAGTGGTAATAAAAAATAAAAGAACTCTATTTCCTTGAATTAACGTTCTGGCCATAAGCCCGACCAGATGAGTATTGAAAAGGAGAAAAAATCATTTTGATCCTTCGGGGGGAGCGGAAGGGCCAGCAGCCGGATCGGCAGAAGAAGGGCCAACAGCCTGATTGGCAAGAGAAGACAATGGAGAGACCTCTTCATCGGAACTCAGGTCCAGCGCCTCATCCGGCTGGACCTCTCTTTCCTTCTCAACTATCTCCCTTACTTCCTCCAGAGAAAGGCCGAGAGCGGTGGGAAGCATCGGCTCGGCATAATCCTCGAATGAAGGACCATCTGGCCCGTCAGGGATGCAAATGTCGTGGCAATTCTTCAGGATTGAAAGGGCCAAGTCACAAGCGAACTCTAAGCACTCCCCATGTAAGAACCGCCTTTTCTATCGCTTGATCGCCTCGACTCTCTGTTTTCTGATGGAGCCCCGCAGCTTTATCAACCTATCCTCGGCCCTCAGTTTATCCCTCACCACTTCATGGCAGTCCTGGAGGAATTTTGATCGAAGCTCCTGCTCCGTCTCCACCTTCCTCTTCAAGTCTTTGCATTCGTTGGCCAGCCCGTCCTTCTCCGCAATCACCCTGTTCTTTTCCACCTCCCCTGTAGCGAGTTGAGCTTTCAAAACGCTCCTCTCCTCCTCCTAAAATTTCTTCTCCTCCTCCAAGGAAGAGAGTTGAGCCCGGAAGACGTCTCCCTCTTCTTTGGCCTCTGAAAGCTCGGCCCTCAAAGTTTTTACTTGCCCAAGAAGATTGCGGACTTCCAGATCCAGCGTTCGGTTAGTCCCATCAAGCTGTTCGACACGTTGGTACATTGCAGAAGTGAACGCCAGGTCCCTCGCACAGCTACGGACGATACGGGCCGCCAGCTCCTGATGGCCCAACGAATCTATACGCTTCTTGTCTACAAGGGGAACGACCCTCTGAGCAATGTGAAGAGCTACATCGAAGTCCACAAGCGACGCAGCCTTATCCAGACTAATCGATGGCTCCCACTTCTCGGTGCTTGCCGCTCACCCTTTCCCCTTGCCCTTATCCAATCGGGCAACACGCTCTTCCCCCTTCTCCCGAACGGTCTTTTTCCTCTTAAGAGGTGGCTCAACCTTTTCCTCCTCCTCTTCTGTGATCGCTAGGCCTTCACCAGCCGACCGGGTCACCACTGTTGACTGTTAGGGTATAGCTGCCAGGGCGAGCGCTACAGATGGCTCAGGAACAGTAGGACGAGCGACGCCCTGTTCGGACACAGTAGGCCGAGCGACATCCGCGCTGGCCTCTCCTTTCTTGTCCTCCCCCCTTGTCTTCAAGGAGGGTCTGACAGCTTTGCGCCGGCCTCTGGTAGGGTATGAGGACCCGGCGAAATCATCGAACCTAGCCATGGCTGCACAACGATAAAAGCAAGTTAGAAATCAAAACCAATACTTACAAATACAGTAAATAGTTCAACCATAAGGAGTCAACCAGAGGGGGCAGTTTCTTCTCCTAGCCTGCTAATTCGGGGCGGGGGGTCGATTAGGAATGAATCGACCGAGGCCCCCCATGATATCCCAGAATGAGATGACCGAAGTCATACTGACCGAGCCTCTTGATGCGATCGACTACCTCCCACTCCTCTATGGTAAGAGACAAGCTCGACGCGTCGTTCCATCGCTCGGCTAGAGGATATCTCCACGGCTGGGACTCAAAGGAAGATCCTAGAGGCCTCACGAAAAAGTATTTCGTCCGCCAAGCGGTGATTTTTGAAGCCGTTCTGGCCGGGCGATATCGAGCATCTCTATACTGCAGATGAGGGATCCCGGCCCCAGAGCTTGAACTCTGGTTCATTCTTAAAAAATGGCGTAGGATGCCGACCGAAGGCGAATAGCTGAACTGATGGCACAGCAAGGCCAAAACGTTAATAAATCTCCATCCATTGGGAGGAATTTGGCTCGGTCTCAATCAGTAGGCAACGCACACCTCGTCAATGATCGGGGCATACGGAAGCTTCATGCCACCAACCGAGAAGAAGCTGTCAGAAATAGCAAAATACCCTCACAAATTGATGTGAATCCGTTCGCCCTCGGAGGCCAGCCTAGGTCCCTAGGACAAAGGGATATTATTCCTAATAATCGACCGATTTAACTCTCCCACGATCATCGTTGATTCGTCTCTCGGTGGCTCCTCCACGACTAGCCCATCCCTTCGGTCCCCCGCCGTGACTCCCTCAATACCTCTCACTCCCGGCATCTCCGCTACTTCCCCCACTACTTCAAGCGGCCCGGCTAGTTGGGAGACCCTCTTGGCGGTTTCATCCCTAGGGCTAACCCCACTTCTAGGACTGGTTGACATGTTTATAAAGGGGAGATTTTAGGAAGAAGTGAGGAAAATGGACGTACCTAGTTGGTGATTGAAGTTGTGAATTTGAACAGCGGTTGGAAGAAAACTCCGGAGACTGTAGGCAAGAAGGTGCAAATGAAAGCAGAATGAAAGCCAGAGAATAAAACAAGCGTGGAGAAAATCTGTAGTTTGTCGATCCTGAGTATTTATAGAAGATCGGTCGAACAGACGCTCCATGGCAAAATTGGGGCCGTGCAAATTAAAGTTCTCACTTATCCATAGCAGCGCAGCAAGTGAAAGGACGGATATGATAGCTGTATAACGGTTGCAAAAACGTCTCGTTTCAAATTTCTAAAACCTGTCAGAGGACACGCGCCGTCAGTAATGATTACATTCATTGCCTCGATTAGGCGCCTATACTCGATCGGTCGATCTTATGTTACGTTCGATCAGTCGATCTCATCCCTGCTTTCTATCAGTCGATCTCAGTCAGTCTTACCTCGAGTCATCACGCACTAAGTGTCGATGTCCGACCGATCGGACCTATCACGAGCTGCCTTGGAGACACGCTATATGATCCTTATGTACTCATCCGACCCTTCTCTTAGATCAGACTTGAGGAGTAGGGGGCTTATGGTTGGGTCGGTCGTGCTAGGCCCAGGCCCAGGTCCACACGTCTACGACCCATTCGCAGGTGGAAACTTCCCATGCATACGTAAAGACCTACATAAAGACCTAAACCTAGCATTTATTCCATATATAAGGTATTACTTTGTCATGATACAGGTACGAGATTAGAACCCTACTTTTCACTACTTATCAGCCACCCAAAAGCTCTCACAAAAACACTAACTTGAGCGTCGGAGGTGCTTGCCGGTTATTAACCTTCGACGTGCCTTGTGCTGTTTTGCAGGTACTCTCTTGCTAAAGACAACCAAGCTTATGGATCCAAACGGCAACGTCCTGCCTCACCAGAATAAGGCAGAACCAATATATAAAAATTTAATAATACACTTCTTAAAGATATTAAAAATTAGGTTAATTATTTAAGTATATTAATCTTTTAGTAAAATTTTAAATATATCTCAAATTTTATTTTGTAACATTACATATCACAGCTTACGATAAATATATATATGTATATTCTATGAAAATACAATTACTAATAAAATTTAATAATGGTTAACTGAAATTTATCAACGAATTCAAAACACATTTTGAGCCATCCAACAAAATTTGAGAATATTTGTAATTGTTTTCTATTTTTTACTTTTGCTTTACAAATATTCTAAAGAATCTTTCTCATTCAGATTTTTTTAACACTTGCATGAAATTTCAAGTACTAAATGTTTTAGAAGGGTAAAAATTCAACACAATTAAGCCTCACCACTACCTGAATCCACAAATATACATTGTTCAAAACAAAATAAAATTTAAGATATAGTTAATATTTTAAGATATTGAAAATAATATACCTTTAAATCAGAGTGGTGCACCATTAGAGTTATTTTCTAAGGTATAAATAAGTTTGTGCAAAAACTCATTAATTATAATGTTTTTACTAAATTTTGTTTAAATAAAGGTAATCTTGTGAACAAATTTATACTATTAACCTAATCAAATTTCATAAACGTAAGGACTTTCACATTGAAACTATTATAAAATATTAATGATATTGAATCCCAATTATCTTTTTGTATTTTTTTCTTTTAAATTGATAAAATTGAAAGTAAAAGTAAAATATTTATAGTATTTAATGAATTCCATATCTAGGGTTAGAGTTTGACTTATTTTGGGATGTCATAAAATTCAAGTATATTTGGTTCTATTTTTATTATTTATTTTTAAATTTAGTAAAACATTTGAGTTTTTATTTTTTTAAATTTTATTTTCAATTTTGATCCAATATTTTTTCTTTTGATATAATCTAATTTTTTTAAATAAATAAATAGTACTAATTATTTCATATTAATTTCTAATAAGAAGAATTATGGATCATTTTGTTAGTAGAATTCAGCTAATAAAATCAATTTAAAACTCCTTACATATCTGGTCAAGCCATATTGCTTTTTTTTTTTCCAACTAAAACCATTGAAAAACTTTTTAGAAACTTTCTTTGGGCTAGAGCTTCCAATGGTTTTTATGTTGCTAAAGTGGCATGGAAAAGAGTGTACTTACCTAAAGATGAAGGTAGCCTAGGTATGGTTCTTTTAAAGTTAACAAAATTACGATGATTAAGAGGATTTAGACAATTCTAATAGAGCCAAATGGATACACTCATACTACTTGAAGCATGGAAGTTTATGGTATTACTCTCCCAAGTATGACTTTTATTGGATCATGTTGCATCTGTTCAAGTTGAGAAATCAAAGTAAAATGTTGTTCAAGCATAGGCTATAATTGAAGCTCCTTGGTCCCTTGAGTGAATCCAATTTCTTCTCACATTTCTTGGATGTAATTTGAGTTGATATTGTTATTAGAGGAGTGCTAATAGATAACAAATTCAACATTAGAAAATATTATAAAGATGAGTTATTGGTGATTGCTCCATATTACACTCATACTTCCTCCAATTGAGACATGATTATACCGACAAAGAAACCTTCTAGCACTTACTCTAATTATGCTTTTAAAGCTTCATTAAGGAAAAGAGTACCTAAAGTCTATTGACATAAATTGGTATGGTTCTCATAATCTATCCTAAAATTGTCTTTTGTTCTTTGGCTTAAACCCGTTGGAAGACTCTCCACTTGTGACATAATTCAATATATCATATAATTTAAAACAAGAGCATGGGCTCTATTAAACCTAAATCTATTGATCATTTATATTTTCAATGTGATTATCTTGCTTATTTGTGGAATGAGGTCCTCAAAAGATTTCAATTAACTCCACAACCTAGTGTGGTATTTTGCTCTGAATAACTTAAAGAAAGTGGAATAATTGATAGTAATATATCTCCTTCAAGCTCTTCTTTGGAAGATTGGTATATAATATTTAAAATGAAAGGAACATTAGATTTTTTAAGAAAAACAAAAACACAAGCAACAAGTATTTGTGTAGATATTAGCACAGCTAAAAGAACATTTTATAGTTCTAATTTAGCTAGTTTTTTAATCTATGGTATGTAGTGGTTAAAGACTTCTCAAGAGATTGGTGGTAATTAATAAATGCAACCTTAATTGGCAAGTTAAAGCATCAATGCTACAACAACAACAATCTAGTGAAGGTCACACTAATAGGCAAGCTCTAAGGAGATCCAGAAGTACATAATCTTATTTTTAACTGGTAAAGAAGTTATTTTCCATAGATTCACATGAAAAAAGAAAAAATACATATATAAATATTCATATACATATTAAAATCATAAAGTAATAATAATTAAAAACAAAATATAATAAAATAGACATAAAAGATAATAAAAATTAATTAAATAAAAATAAATAAATGAGTATAAATAAAATATAAAAATAAATCACACAATAAATATAGAACAAAGTCAAGAATAAAAATAAGAGATAAAATAAGCAAATAAATATATAAAAAAGAGAAAAGATAAGTAACTAAATAAATCAAATAAGTCATTACAAGAAAATATTTAGGCCAATTAATAAAATGTTTAGACTAAATAACTAAGAAGAAATGACTACATATTAAATGATTAAGGTAAATATTTAAAGGACTTATGAAAAAGAGAAAAGCTTATTTACATGAGATCCTTTATCTGTATTGAGTTGCGTCAAATTTTTCTATTGAGGATCATGTCTTTGGTAGGTTCCAGGAGGATCATATCATTCTTAATCACCTCCTCCTAATTCTTCTTAAGCCTTCCTTTTTTTTTTTTCCCTTTACAGTTTCTAAGTATAATCTTCTTGCATCTTCTTACTCGAGTATTAGAGTATCTCCTCTTAATTTCCTTATATTTTATTATTAATTTTATTTCCTTATATTCTATTATTAATTTTCAAATAATTAGTTTACATTAGCTTTAATTAAAAAATTTAATAATTGAGAGGCATGTTGGTCCAATAGCAACTATAAATACAATGAAACAACGGATGGTTTAAGATGTTTTTTTTGGTAAAAAAAAGGGTGAGTTAAACTCACAAAACAAAACAAACTAGCGCAAATACATAATACCAACTAAATCATGATGAAGCCACGAATTCATTCCATAAGGAATACTCGGAAGAGAATGAAATCCAGGAGCATGATCATGAGCCAAATGAGATAAGAAGTCTGCCGCAAAATTGGCTTCCCTATGAATGTGAGTAAAAGAGAGAGCTGCAAACTCCCTAGCAGTAGAACGGATCATCTTAATTAAAGAGGCGTAGCAAGAAGTGACAACACAATTTCCAACGATCACATCCACCGCCACCTTATTATCACACTCCACGATAATTTCAGCCATCAAAATGGGGCAAAGGCCGATATTAGCAACGTATCCCCCGCACCACCTACCTAAATGATCTCTAAAAACTCCCCCACAAACTGTTGCCGAATTAGAATACAAAACTGAGGCATTAGAATTTAATTTAATGAAGTTACTAAGAGGAAAAGACCAAGAAACCTGATTATGTCCTTCCTGGATAAAATTAGAACCACAAGTGCCCAAGATATTGGCACAAGAGGATCCATTAGAGATAGCTTAATTAATGATCGACATTGCAAATTTGTGTTTATTCTTGAAGACAAAATCATTCTGACTCTTCCAAAGAATCCAACAGCAAGGAACAAACAACTCAGGCCAGCTAACTTCATGAATAACAAGGTCCTGTAGATTTAAATTGAAGTTTAACCAAGAACGAAGATCATTATAGCTCATAAAATCTTGATAATAATCATGAGGCAAAATGAAACACCAGACTTGAGTTGCTAGAATACACCCTCGCAACACATGAAGACCATCTTCTAACTCATCGCTGCAGAAAGGACAAACAGTCGAAGAACACAAATGACGTCTTCTTCTTTCCGCATTAGTCATGATGCCATTATTTAGAACAAGCCAAATAAAAGTTTTAATACGTTGCTGCACCTTCAACTTCCAAATAAGCTTCTAGAAGTTATCATTGTCACTGGCAGTAGCTTCGGTAAGGTAATGAAAAGCCGATTTAATAGAAAAGTTACCCGAAGAAGAAAGCTTCCAATAAACAACATCCTCCCCAGCCTGCAAAGAAGGAGGATGAATTGCTGTAATGCGCCTCAAAGTGTCTTCCAAAAAGAAACCAGCAAACAGATCCCAATTCCACTCTCCATCATCTTTGACAAAAGAACTTAGAGATTTATCAATCAACTCCTCTGGGATAGGCCTCAAGGCCATATGAAACAAAGACCCAACAATACCAGGTACCCAATGATCAAACCAAAAATTGATTGAAG
>JANITW010000236.1:39559991-39571718 GCA_027564335.1 Erythroxylum williamsii | reverse complement strand
TGCTAATTAATGACTAAAAGTGTTTTGTATGGAAAAATGTTTTTGAAATAAATCGGGCCCAAAGTGTTTATTGTTTTACGCACTCAACCGTTTTAAAAAAAAAAGAAAAAGAAAGAAAAAAAATTGTTATAGCGAGTTTTAAAAGGTAGTAACTGTTCTAGTACGCCACCCTCGCGGGTCACGGGCTCGGATATCACTGTAGATATCGGGTTCGGGTCTCGTCGGGTGTGGGGTGCTACAAGAATCCCCTGAATCTCCTCGAAGTTTGACCTTTTTTGTAGCTCGATCTTCAACCGCCAGCAAGGGAGGTCTTTCGTTACCAAGAAATCCATCATATCAAGTTGATTGTTTTAGTTCGGTTTAAGATGTTTTTAATGTAATGATGTACACAACCTTATTTGCATTATTTAATAATATTGTCAAAGTTGCTTTAATGATACTAATACTAATTGTCCTTGTAAAATCAAATCAATAATTAAAGATTTAAGGAATAAAATAAAAAAAGAAAGATAAAAAACTTTTAAGTGAGATAAACCATTCTTACCAAATCAAGTCATTAAAAAAATTCAAAATAATTTAGTCTTTAAAATGAAAAACATGAGTATCTCATTTATTTATTTTGCTTTAGTCTAACCCAACATTAAAAAAACTGTTAAATTCATTTTATAGCTTTTTAATGTTACTTTTTTATTATTATGTAAATAAGTTATTTTTTATTAACACGCAATCAAAATAATTCAGCCACATTATTTTTCTCTAATTAATTGGTTCAAGTTTTCTTTCTTTTTGAAAAAAACATAGAAATTTATTTATATAATATTCTTATTTACTTAACTTTTTTAGTATTAATATTTAAAAAATGTTTACTTCAAAGAATATTTAGGTTTAAATTACATAATGTTGTAATATTAATGTTTCAGAGATTTTAAGGTTATCATTTATTTTTAAATAAAATCAATTAGATGATTTCTTTTTGGATCTAATACAAAGTACCTGGCTATTCTTGAATTTTAAACTATATATATATATATATTTTTTTTAATATTTTGAGAAAATGAAATTTTATTAATCAGAATTAAGAATTCTCTAACTACTTTCTTGAGTTACAAGAGAGGCCAACAATTCTTTGATTATACAGAAAAGTTCCTATTTGGGACATGCATCTTAATTCATAAGACATTTCACTTATATAACTAGTTGCTAATACTGTCAATCCAAGCTTAAGGAGGAATAGAGTTGCACTTATATGTTTGTAAGTTGATACCGTTCCATTCCGGATAATGATTTTTTTTTTTTTGGTTCAAGAAAACATTTAGAATCTATAATTAAAGGAGATTTATTTATTTCATGAGTTTAAAGCATAAGTAAACTTATTGTCCCCTATCTTTATCTATTCTAATTTCTAACCAGTTGGAAATAAAATTGAGGATAAATTGAACAAAAATATTCTTAAGGAATCGACATTATTACTTAACTGTAATAATAATAATAATAATAATAATAATAATAATAATAATAATAATAATAATAATAATAATAATAATGTTGTTAGTAGAGACTATATGAATATTTTGATCTTTTTATTAGTTATTTTTGTCATTTTAAATTTATGTTTACAAATCAAATATTAGCATTATATAATCACTCAAATTTTTTAAGAATAAATCAAACTAAATAATACTTATTTCATTCAATTCCTTATATCTATTACATCTATTACTTACAAATTTAATAATTTTGGTCAAAATATTTATTTATACATTTCAATATATAATTTCTCATATATTGTAAAACATTATTCTATTATAAGATTGAATAAATGCTAATATTTTTTACTTCTTTTTAATATTAAAAATTTTTAAAAATTAATTCCATTTTTATTTGAAATTTATTTATATTTATTAAAAATGTGAAAACTATTGCATAAACAAGTTGAATTATTTTTTTCTATAGAAATCAATTCAAACCACTCATTATTTACCCCTATCTTGAAGATTAAAATAGTAATAAATGTTTATTTTCAACGACTTGACAAATAGATATGATTTCATTACAGTACTAAAATTAATTCTAATAAATCAAAAAAATGAATTATGAAAATAATTAAAGTTAGTAATGAAGTTCACAATATTTTTGAGCTAAGATTTAGTATTTTAATTCTATCATATATACAATTGGTGTATATTAAGTTGAGTTTGTCAAATTTTGTTAACATGGGGAGCTTAATTTAACATTGGTGTATATTATATGAGTTCTGTATAGGTCCCGTGTGAATCCCATAAAATAAATGATTAAAATTTTATAAAATAAATACAGAAAATCTTTTCTAACTCTCACAGCTGAAAAGGCAAAATTTCAACCCTTTTCCGTTCGTAACGAACATAGAACAATAAGTTGAAGGATCACGGACCTCTTGCTCTCAGCAATTTCACGATACAATAAATCCCTGTTACTGCTGTTGCTAAACAATCCTGCATCTTCCGCTCAAATTCCACAATGAACGCCTTCACAACTTCCGATGACACCCACGTCGATTCACAGCCATCCCATCGATGCACGACGTTACACACCGCTTCAACACCGTTGTTAGTTCATCCTTCTTTTCCCCTGTCCAAAGCTCTGCTCTTGGATGAGCTACAAAACTTCCGTTTAAGCCTCAAGTGGTGTGCTCTCGATCACTCCTCTTGCCTCGGCAGATTCATATCATACCTCGTCTTCATATTTCTCGTCGTTATCGTTCCTACCTTCAGCTCCATCTGCATTCAACTTGCATCCTCATCACCTTCCGATGACCCTGTACTTTTCAACATACTTGTTCAGCTTCCTGAGTCAGGTTTGGCATTGATAGCCTTTTTCACTCTTCAGTGTTTCTTCAATAGGTACGGTCTACGACAGCTCTTGTTCCTCGACGGCCTAGAGCAAGATTCGTTGTTTGTTCGACGAGGGTACTCTCGGGGACTTGATAAGGCTTTTCGATACCTAGCATGCATCCTTTTGCCATCGTTCGTTGTCGAACTTGCACATAAAGTTATTTTGTTTTCGACAGTGAAACTTTCATTTCCATACGTCAGCTTCGGTTTACCTATGAATTCCATCATGTTTGTCTTGGGGTTGGTTTCGTGGGTTTACAGAACTGGGATGTTCTTACTGGTTTGCGTCATGTTTCGGCTGACCTGCGAACTCCAGATACTAAGGTTCGAAGGTCTGCATAGACTGTTCGAGGGACACGAATCAGATGCCGGTGTCATATTTGGAGAACATGTTAGGATCAAGAAACAATTGTCCATTACAAGCCACAGGTATCGGTTCTTTATCATTGCGTGCTTGGTTACCATCACAATCTGTCAATTGGGAGCGTTGCTTCTGGTTTTAGCATTCAAGGGGGACAAGAGCTTCTTCAACTCTGGAGACCTTGTGGTAAGCATATCAAATTGCTAGCAAACCTAGGATCTTTTCCTTGTCAGAAACATCACCTCAAAGAGATTGATCTTAATCATTTTCTGTTCCATTCGTCCTGGAAAGTTGTTGACATGAAATAATTTTGGGTTAACGTACAGGTTTGTTCAGCTGTTCAGCTAAGTGGCTTCTTCTTATGTCTCTTTGGAGCGGCTAGAATCACACATAGAGCTCAAGGAATTGTATCAGTAGCAACTAGATGGCATATGATTGCAACGTCTTCATCTGCAAGATGTGACGAAGCAAAGACACTGATGCCAGAGGTAGATGGAGTCACAGGATCCACCGCCATTGATGGTAGCTCAGAGTCACCTAACAACACTTTCAATCCAAGTTCCACACAGGATCCGTCTCCCTTCCAAACCCGGCAAGCTTTAGGTGGGTATTATCTACTAGGCAAGTGTATGTTTCAAATTCTGCGAACAGTTTTATGGAGCAAAAATAATTCAATCTCTGTAGTACTGACCCAAAAGTTTTGACCTTGCAGTGGCATACTTGCAGCACAACAACGGAGGGATCACTCTTTTTGGATTTCCACTTGATCGTGGGTTGCTGCACACACTCTTTGCATTTGAGTTCTCCCTGGTGTTGTGGATTTTGAGCAAAGTGGTGGTTCTGTCTTGAGCAAACGTCATCAGTTTTGTGTTCCAAATTCGTATGTTGTACAGGTCTGTCCTATTACAGTGTCAAAACTAGACTATCAAATATAGCGAGATCTAATGTACCGTCTTGGCACTTCTTTTAGATGTGAACTCGTGTACCAGAATGAAGCAGAAATTTTGTACATCTATGATTTCCTTTAGGCAAGCAAAATGAAAGGAAATTAAATTGATGCTAATTGTTGATGGCTTGTTCCAACGGAAAAGGATTTCAAGCTTCATGGATGGACCTCAATTTAATTTCGTTTATCAACCTAGAGCTGGGTTTTCCTCCACCTTTATTAACAATTTGTATACATCTTATGTTGCCTTATCTTTTACATAATGTTTATATAATCCATCTGCCCAAAGCATTCTTCTTCTCGGCCTGTTTCGTATGAAATAATAACATGGTTAGTTCAAACTATCCTACTCTCGGCATCTATCAACTTTTTGCTGCCATCAAATGAACCGCAAACTGAAACACCATGGTAAATTCGTACAGACCCTGGAAAAGAAAAGAGGCTTCGAAAAAAAACATACATTGGAATTACAATAAGGCCAAGCTGTCGCTGCACTTCTTATTCAAAGTGAAACACACATCTCGCAGTGTCAAACTATACATACAAAGTATTTCAAACATCAACTATGTTCTGTTGAAAGGTGAACGCAAGACTTGTCAACGGCCCTCCTACAATAAACATGGCTCAGCCACCATACCTCATCTTTCACTTTCCAGTGTACACGGTCTATGCGGAAAACCTTTCTCGGTCATGAGGCGAAGAATAATCAACATGATCTGGACCAAGAGGAATGATCCCATACGGATTAATGGAAGGATGGCTTCCGTAGTAATGACGCTTTATATGCGCCATGTTCACAGTGCTGCTCATACCAGGGACTTGAAAAATGTCTTTGGTATAATTGAATAGATTTGGGTACTCTCTGAGCAGCTTTTTGTTACACTTGAAATGAACTGCGTACACCTGTGATTGAAATTTGGATTACCATGCTTATAAAAATTATAAAGAGAGAAATTATGGCATGAAATAGAGTTGAAACTAAACAAAATCAACTATACTAAGCATACAATAACAGATTATAGTCTACTAGTCACATGAACGGTCAGATTGGCAACTCTGCTTTATGCAAGCACCTAGTTCCCCAAATGTGAAACCACCAACAGTGGTTCCTATTATTTCAGCATATTTTTAAAAAAATGTACTCATTTTAATATTCCACTATATGGTTAGTGCAATGACTTCTTTTTCAGATAAAACACAAAGTTTTTTTTCAAAAAAAATGGTAAATGTAAAATATAAATTATTTTTCTGAAGAAAGACTACCTTAGCAATATGTTTAGCTTTTGATATGACCTGAAAGCAAGATAAAGCTAAAAAGGAAAAGGTGCACCAAATTAACACACATCCATGTCTTGGAGATCATCCTAACGAAGATTGAAAATCAACTTGATATTTTCCATTTCAATATCCTTTTATCATTTTGGAGCAAAAACAATTATGTGCAAGATCTGCAGTTAAGAGTAGCATATATTTAAGATTAGAGATAAATGCAATCTTACAGAGAAACATGGTATAATCCAAGGATAAACATAAACCATTTGAAGTGGTGAGCGACCTAAAGACGCCCTTGAACTCAAATGGTTGAACTGCTTCAAAAGAAATATTCAAATTTTCGGATTTTTAATCAGAAAAAAGTAAGGCAGCAGTCATGTGCATTCAAAGACTAATTCCTACAAGAATCCTTTATTTCAACTACCCCTTGATGCTTTCTTCAACCATACCTAATGGGGTTTCCATATAGAAGTGAACAAGTTTTGACTGTCAAATAGATGAAGAGACAGGCTAAAAACAAGAGTTTCTTTTGTGTGACAATCTACCTCATCAAATCTAATGAGGGTGACAAACAACCGAATGTCTGCTTCGGAAAGTATGTTCCCACAAAGATATCTCTGCTTGCCCAGTATCTCTTCACATCTATCCAGAGCTTCATACAACTGTTTTGCAGACTAGTAGAAAATACAAAAGAAAAATAAAAGTACTATGATAAAGGATAATGAATACACAACAAGGCTCAATTAATCATGAAAAAGAGAATAGAAATTTGTTTACCTCCTCATAAGGGCCTTGTTTTCTTGCAAAACCACATTTGTAAACGCCATTGTTTATACTGTCATAGACCCATTTGTTGGTCTCATCAATCTGAGCTTGCAAGGAAGGAGGGTATAGGTCCAAAGCTGCATTCTCTGCTATATCATTGAACTCTGTATTAAACATGCGGATAAGCTCAGAACTCTCATTATTAACAATCGTCTTATGCTTCTTATCCCATAGCACCTGTTATTGTAGGAGACTCATTATACGACCGCAATGTTTTAAATAAACAAATAAAACAATTTAACCAAAATCCATTTCATGTCAGTTAACCTACAGGAACTGTGTATTTCCCAGTATAGGATTTAGATGCAAGCTCGTAAAGGTCCCTTATACTATGTGCTCCATTCAAAGGGTCAGGTTCAGCTCCAGGTTCCTCGGCCTCCGAGGCTGGGAAAACCCATCCCATATGCTCATCTGTTTCCTTTGTTCTTTCCCATATTGGTTTGACAGACTGAGCAAACAGAAAAAAAGATACATAGAGAAGTTTCCGGCTTATGAAATGTTAAATTGTGATCAAGAGCAACAGTTCCATGTTAAAATTTACCGTAAAACTGATGGCTTTATCAAGTCCTTTAATCTTCAAGAACGCAAGGCACCTAGAAGCCCAGGGACAAGCATAAGATATATAAAGATGATACCTTCCGGATTCAGCCGAAAATTGGGAACCAGGATCTCGGGAGATGATGCTCCGGAACGTTGAAGCAGTCCTCATGAATGCCCCAGAATTGGACATTTCATCAAGCGCTGATCGGGCCATTTAAAGATAGCTCTGTTTGAGTAAAGACGTGAGCTCGAGGTCACACAAAAGTTTAAACTGTGAGGGAAATAATCAAAATACAATCATCCACGCATAAAGGAGCGAACAAAATGCAATCTTTCAATCATCAAATTGCGATCCATCTTATCTTACTCTTCCAAACATTCAATAAAAAGAACATTTATGACGAAAGAAAAGTAAATGACCTTCTCCAACTTCTGAGGCTAATCGGAGTTTGGAGAAACGGTGGACTAAGCCTGCTTTATGAGTTCTCTGTTTGTGGGTTGTTGTAAGAAAAGAACCTGAGTATTTATTTAATCTCCATTTGTCTTAATTTTATCCAACCCGAACGACAAATACATCACCTACTATGTACACGTCGACACATACAAAAGTAGGATCCAGGGTAAATGATGTTGGATGCGGACGACGGGTTCAGATCGCCTGTTTAATATTATGATGTTTTATTGTGTTTAATAAATTTCAGTTATTTATTTATATGAATTTTATGTAGGTTTCACATAGATCCTATAAAATAAATAACTAAAATTTTATGAGATAAAATAAGACAGAGTAATATTAGATAAAAGATCTTGTCTCAAAAATGATTATGTATACTTGAAAGAAAAGAGTATGCTAAGAGTAAATTGTAGTTTTGAATATGCTTTCGCTACCAAAAGAAAACCTAAGACCTTTAGACACGTACACTATATTTGTATTTATTTTATTGATATATTTTATTTAAATTAATATACGATAAATTATGCATGCTCAAATATATTTTATGAAACTTTTTTTTAAGAATGTAAAAACTTCATTATTCAACCCAAAATAAGAATATGTCCAAGCTTTTAGCTGCCAAAGCCGCCGCCGCCGCCTATGAGATTTTCAAATCAATAACCAATTCTTCCGATGATTCAATACTAAGACAAGAAAACTTTAATGAGCAATTGTCATGGAGAAATGTGCGTTTATGATATATTCAACCTTGTAGAAGTCTTCACCTTCTTTTGATCCGTAAGCTGCAAATATTATGGATTTGATGTGTAAACAAATGCAACCTGAAATGCTTTTTAGGTTTTCTCTTCAAGCTCTCCCATGAAGTGTTCTAGTTGGGAAAAATTCTATGGTTGTGCTTCATCCGAATGCTATAAACTAGATAGCTTATAAAGATATTGATTACTACTCTTTATCTCCTGAGCTTTTAGCTAGAGTTGTACAGCACTAGTCCTTGATCACATCCCAATTACCTTGAGGCGGAGTGAGGTTAGGGAGATGAAGTATATGGTTCCACACGAGATTTGTGCACTGACATTCAAAAAACAAATGATCCAAGCTTTCAACTCCATGTCTGCATTAAGGTGCATTGGGCTAAAATGTTGAGTAATCTATTACGCTGATCCAATATATTGAGTTTTCCTTTGAATTCCAACCAAAGAGCTTGTTTGTACCATAGCATCTTGTACTTGGTTATTTTGGGGTGTTAAGGTCATGAAAGATTATTGCTGAATTTTTCTCCTCGTATCCTTCCTGTTGTTGTCAAACCTTAATCCTAAGATATAATTTCAAAGTGGGTTGCTAGGCATAGATCTCCCGGAGTTAGTAATGTTGCTCAAGTATATAGCTTGTCTTATATGGAAAGAATATATGATCTTGAGCATGTATATAAGTCTAGTGAGTTACTCCTCTTATCATTAATTAACTTTATAATAGAACCTGATTTTAACTTGTATATACTTAGCTTATTTGGGCCCAATCTTACAAAATTTAACAACCTCTTTTACTATGAAGTTTGAAGGAATGATATTCCTCAAGGAGTTTAATTATGTGGAGTCATTTAGGAAACCAGACTGGGACCAATTGTCATGCTAGAAAGCTACGTCTGCCTCTTTCCCTATCTTGCTTTTAATCACAGCCTCACTTTCCCTCTAAGCTATTGTGCATATTCTAAGAGGTGCTTGCTTTGGATTGTACATTCCAAATTAAACTTAGTTGCAAGTATAAGAAAGAAAGCTAACTTGAGTCCTCAAACTTTTAGCTTTACATAAAAAAACATTTATCCCTTAAATTTTATTTTTATAAAATAACATTTAATTTATTTAAAATTTATAAATTGCACTAATTTCTAAATAAAAATAGCAATTGAACAAAATGTAACATTTATGATTGACACTACATTTTTAGTGGAAGTAACATTAAGATTGCCCAATTTAACCTTTATTCTTACAGAAAAATGTGAATCTAGTCTAGCTTGGATCCTCTAATGGTATGCCTTATTAGGACTAATCTTTAGTCTAGATCCATTTGATCAGGAAGGACTATATAGAGAGGACCAGACTATGACTAGCTTCAAGTGTGTAGCATTAGGTTTCATCCGATAGAATATCTCCAGAGCTTGTAAGAAATGCTTTAGAGGTCTCATATGTGGGAATTGCCATAAAGTGTTAGTTTATTTAATGACCTATGTGACTTATAGATTTGAGTCCCATAAAATGCATTCAAGATAATGATTAATGGATATTAAATAATGGATCTCAATTAGGTTAACAATCCTTTCCCTCTCTCTTTTAATTACCAAATGACATGTTGGTTGGTGGTAATATATAAGTTTAAAAAATTATTGAATAATCATTTTGAGTCATTGAAGAAACACATTAAAGAAATAAGAAGAGAGGAAATCAACATGTTACGAAAAACAATCATGAATATAAGTATGCAAAAATCAATCGATCCATAAATTGTATAACAATTAGTATCAGAGTCAGATTGTTGCATGATTTGAGTTTTACGTGTATTGTTTACGTATGATTGTGTTTTCTTTTCTTTTTTGGTTTTGTTCTACATTTGTAATGGCATTACTTTCGGCATTGTACTGCCATGAATCACAGACATAGTAACAGAAAAACTACACGTTTTGATACTTTTCGGTTTGATGATTTTTGGATGTTAATAGCATTCTCACTGTTTAACCGAAACATAATGGTTATGAATTGATGGTTTAGATGAAGGGTAATACACAGTAGAGAGACTTGAAAATATAAAACCGAAAGTTTTCGGTATGAAGAGAAACCAAACAAAAGAGATGCTCTTGGTAATGCTTAATATGGTTTTCGTATCCTTTGTGTCTTACTCTCATGTTGTCAAAGATGCTCTTGGTTTTGAGTACGAAGAGAACGAAGATTTAAGGATTTAAATTACAAAAAAACAAGTTGCAGAAGAAACCAACGTTCGTCGCTGAGGAAGATGAGGCGTGTGTATTTACATAACGGGCGACGCGCGCTGGAGTGATGGTGAGGCCAGCGGCTTCATCATCTTTTTAATTTTTTATTTATTGTATTATTATTTTTAATTATTAAAAAATAAAAATTAAATTAATTAATGAAGGAATCAATTAATTAATTTAGCTCTATATGCATAAAAGTTACGGCTGTGTTTGCTTTGCATAATATAATTTTTTGTGTCATATTATGTTTTAATTGACACTTTGACCATTTATATTATGCAATGCTTAGAATTAAATTTTCCTATTATATGTTGAGTATAATACATGATATTATGATAGTTTAGAATAGTTTATTAGTCACAAAAGTGACCAAACTAATTAAATTAAATTTTGTCATGTATGATAATTGTCCAATTAAATGTTTATAGCATGGAAAGCTTATTAGTCACCAAAGTGGCCTAGCTTAAAAATATTAATCATTTAATTATGATTGTTCAATTGTTTATTATGATATGATGCTAAAATGACATAAAGGTTGAATTAAACAATTGAGATTATTAATTATAACGCTAGGAGGTCACCCAAAAGTGGACTATTGCTTATAATTAATGACATTAAAGAGACTTTATCAACATATTTGGTTAATATGATTGTATATCCAAAGATAACATGGAAGTTGACTAGAATACGATTGATTGTTCCTTATAGTAAACTATATATATGCATCATAATAGGTTATAACTATGTATTTAAATTTCACCAAAAGGAGAATTTAAATGCATAATCAAAGTGTATTAGTTAGTTTGATTCTATTTAGGTTTACTCGAAGCATTAATGAGTGAGCTATATGTTGTATTTACAACATCTACTAATTTGTTTGCTTTAGGAAATGGGTTAATCAAGTTCAATGGTTTGAACTACTCTGCTTGGTCTGAACAAATCTAGTTCCAACTGAGCGTAATAGATTTAGACTTGGCCATAGTTTTAGACGTAAGGCCTGCAGCTATAACCAAGACTAGTTCTGAAGCTGAAAAATCTTATTATGAGGCTTGGAAGCGCTTTAACAAACTGAGCTTGAATTTGATGCGAATGATGATCACAGAAAATATAAAGTCGCCAATGCCTAAAGCGAACAATGCAAAGGAGTTTATGTTAAAGCTTAAGGAATACTCCCAATCTGATATAATTGACAAGTCTACATTAGGAAATTTAATGATCGAGCTAATGACCAAAAAGTTTAACTGGTCATAGCCCATTCACGATTATGTAACGCATTTGTCAAACTTAGCTGCAAAGTTGAAATTTATGGGTAAGGATATAAGTATGGATGTGAGTAAGTCCTTTTTGGTACAATTCATTATCAACTCCCTTCCTCTAGAGTTTGGCCAGTTTCAGGTGAATTGTTGGACCCCGAACTTTTGATGAAAATTAGAAATATTAAAATGAATTTAAGTGAGAAAGAAATTGGTGAGAAAA
>JANITW010000236.1:39478616-39493851 GCA_027564335.1 Erythroxylum williamsii | reverse complement strand
ACACACAATAACCATAAATGTATTACCCACCTAATATCGCTCGAGTATCCGACTCACTGATGTCCTTCCTCTTGCGACTGGGTCTGGTCAGCTTGGTTTCCTATAACAACCAAGTTTTCATTCAATTAACATTCAAAGGAAAGATGTAAGAGTGTGAAAATCGAAAATACTAACACTAAGGATCCATACTCGACTCCCATCTAAATTCCCAAATCCTAAGGGGCAAATTCTGAACTTCCCTTCTTCATACAACTCGTAGCCCTTTATTTCTAGAGCACATGGAATCTGAAATCACCTCAATTGGGCATCTATATCAAAAGATATGCTAAAAAATACCAAAATTTCTCTTTGCTGGAAGCAAGGAGCTCGCCGCGACGAAGGCACGCTCGCCGCGACGTGCATTCATGCTCGTCGCGACGAAGGCCTATGCTCTCGTCGCGGCGAACAGAATGTTGCACGCCGCGACGTGCGTACCTTTGCACGTCGCGACGAGCAAAATGTCGCACGTTGCGACGTTCACGTAGTCCTCGCACGTCGCAGCGAATAAATATTCACAGGTCGCGTCGTTGCTTCCCATCCTCGCACGTAGCGGCGTGCTCATACGCACGTCGCGACGTGCGGGTCTGGAGAACGACTCCGAAACCCGATTTCTAGCATTTTCAAACTTTAATCCTTTCCCTTTTTCAAATGCAACACATCTAAACCTTAGATCAAGTCCTATACTACATTTCTAACCCATTAACAACTTGAAAACATGCACAAAATCAACAACCCAAAGATTTCAACCATTTTTTCCCTAAAAACCCTAAACCACCGATTCTCACTCATTCATCCTAGCTTTAGGTTTAATCCAACCATAACAAGATTAAACGAAGTGAAACTTACCCGAAAATCGCTTCAAACTGTCGAAAATCCTCAAAGATCGAAATCTCTCTTCTCTTCTCTTCCTCCTTCACGACGGCGCTTCTCCTTCTTTCTCTTCTCTTTTCCTTTCTTTCTTCTCCTTTTCCTTCTTCTAATTTCCTACTTAAGTCAAAGGAAGCATAAAGACCATTATACCCCTCCTTTCAAAGCTTAAATTTATCTAACTCAAGCAATCTTCCCAAAATGCCCTCATAAACTTTTACCCATTAATTCTCATTAAACCATACTAAACTCAAATAAACCCACTAATATTCCCAATTTAATCAAACTAAGGCATAAACTCACAATTATCACAATTCATGCTTAATAACATCATAAAAAAAATTCGGGGTCCAACAATAAGAGAGAAATCCTTAATGAACCATCTGTAGAACCCTACATGACCAAGGAAGGCTCAGATGCCATTGATGTTGGTAAGAGGTGGTAGCTTTTCAATTACTTTGGTCTTAGCCCACTTCAATCCATTTACATGAGATCTTATGTCCTAATACAATCCCTCTTGGACCATGAAATGACACTTCTCCTAGTTCAAGACTAGATGAGACTCCTCACATCTTTGAAGTGCTATTGCTAAATTAAACAAACAATGATCAAAAGAATCTCCAAAGACAGAAAAGTCATCCTTAATTACCTCTATGAATTTCTCATTCATGTCTACAAATATGGCCATCATGCACCTTTGGAATGTGGCAGGTGCATTGCATAAACCAAAAGGAATCCTCTGATAAGCGAAAGTCCCATAGTGAAAATGGCCTTCTCCTAATCCTGTGGGTATATAAACACTTGATTTTACCCTCAATATCCATCAAGAAAATAGTAAAATGCATGGCCAGCCACCCTCTCAATCATTTAGTCCACAAAAGGTAAAGGGAAATGATCTTTCTTGGTGGACAAATTGAGCTTTCGATAATCAATACACACTCTCCTACCTGTGATGGTCCTAGTAGAAATCTTTCATCTTTTTTGTTTTCCATCACTGTCATGCCTCTCTTCTTAGGCACACACAATACTTGACTCACCCATTCACTATCTGAAATGGGATAAATAATCCCCCATCCAAAAGCTTCACTATCTCCTTCTTCACAACCTCTTGCATGTTTGGATTTAACCTTCTCTATTGCTCCCTCACAATTTTACATCCTTCTTCTAAGTTAATCCTATACATCACCACATTGGGGCTAATCTCGCTAATATCATAAAATTTCCACCCTATAGCTCTCATCCTCTTCCTAATGATCTCCACCACTTTCTCTTCTTGCTCGCAATCTAATTGGTTGGAGATAATGATGAGTAGGGTATGGTTCTTACCTAAAAAAATGTATCTCAAGTAGGAAGGTAAGGGTTTAAGCTTTAAAATGGGGGACTTAATAATGGAAGCTGGTGTGGGTGTATCTGTTCTCTCCCACTTCTCTAGCTTGACATCCTCACTTAAATCCTCTCTCTCACACTCTCATCCATGTGCACTTCAATAACTTCATTAACTTCCTCTTCAACCTCCTTCATGCACTTATCCAAAACATCAATTTTCATACATATAGTACCATCCATTAGTTTCTTCAAAGATTTAGACATGTTAAATTCAACCTACTCATCAGTAATTCTCAAAACAAAATTTCCTTTATGCACATCAACTAATGCCCTACTAGTATTCATAAAGGGCCTACCCAAAATCAATGGACAGTTTCTATCAACTTCAAAATCCAACACAACAAAATCAATAAGAATGATAAATTTATCCACTTTTACTAACACATCTTCTATAACTCTAAATGGTCTCTTGATAGATTGATCAGCAAGTTGAATTAGCATGGATGTTAGCTTGACCTCTCTTAGTCCTAATTTTTTGAAAGTTGTCAAAGGCATCAAGTTAATACTTATACCTAAATCACATAAGCATTTAGAAAATTCAAACTCACCAATCGCACATGGAATAGCAAAACTCCCTAGATTTTGTAGTTTTGAAGGCATCGTGCTTGAGATAATCGAACTGTAATTCTTCGTCAAGGTTACAGTCTAATTGTCCTCCCAAGTGTGTTTATATGTCAGTATGTCCTTAAGAAACTTCGTATACTTAGGCATACACTCTAAGGCTTCCATTAATGACAAGTTAATCTAAAGCTTCTTTAGTTTCTCCAAAAACTTGGAAAACTGAGTATCCACTTGATGTTGTATCATCCTTTGTGGATATGGAAGTTTAGGCTTATAGGATGCTGGTGGTACATAAGCCTCTCTTCTTCTTTCTCTTCTTCTATCTCCTTGCCTTTCCCCTTTTCTTGGCAATCCTTTTGCGCATCCTCCAATTGCTTGCCACTTTAAAGTGTACCAGCCTTGAGTTCTTCCTTTGGGTTGGCTTTAGTATTGCTTGATAGGATACCTACACTTCTAGAAGACAAATCATTAGCAAGTTGACCTACTTGTACTTCCAATTGTGGATGGATTAGGCATGTTCTTCACATTCTGATCAAACTTTGCCTCCATCCTCTTTTGACTTTCCTTTTAGCTCATAAACATCCTTTTTTGGTTCTCTTCTTGATTATCTAGTTTGGAACCCAAGACATCTATTAACTTGTCCATTTTGGTCTCCAAAGATCTAAGTCGATCTTGCTGAAATCCAAGAGGTCCTTGCAGTCTTGGTTGGCCACCTGGATTGTTAGTACTCTAAGAAAAATTTGGGTGATTTTTCCACCTCAAATTATAAGTATTAGAGTACGGATTGTTACCTTGTTGTGGTAGACCTAAGTAATTTACCTGTTCTATGCTACTAGCTCCCAATAAGAAGCATTATGTTATGCAATGGTTGTCTTGCCTACATAACTCACATTGTGATTGCATAGCTTTGGCTATAGATGAAGATGCTCCTTGCATGTTGCTCAACTGCTTAGTGAAGGTTATGATCTGTGCTTGTAAAGCTATAATGGAGTTAATTGGGATCATACCTTTTCGCTCCTTTTGCCCCTATCTACTCCTTTCATTTGACCACATGCAACTATTGCTTGCTAACTCTTCTAAAAGATCATGAGTTGCATAGATAGTTTTTCTTATCAAAGATCCTCCAGCAACTGCATCAATGGTTCCTCTTGTACTCTGATTTACACCATTATAGAATGTTTTTAAAAGGAACTCCCTCGGAAGGTTATGGCGGGGGTAGCTTCTCTGTAATCCTTTAAACCTCTCCCAAGTTTCATATAAAGACTCCCCATCACTTTGTTGAAAATTTGTGATTTCTTTTATGATTCTTGTTGTCTTAGTTAAGGGGCTTTACTAAGGAATGCTTGGGTTAGTTGTTCCCAAGTAGTGATTTACCTTGAACTGAGCAAGTTAACCATGCCTTTGCCCGATCTCTCAAAGTGAAAGAAAACAATCGCAACCTCACAATGTTGTCAGACTTCCTATTAAACTTAAAGGTGTCGCAAATCTCTAAAAAATTTGCAAGATTTGCATTGGGATATTTGTTAGGTAGCCTATAAAATTGCACACTACTCTGAAGTATGTTAAGGAGTGCTGACTTGATCTCAAAATTATTAGCTTGAATTGCTGACCTTGTAACTCTTTGAAGACTAAAACCTAACCTCATAAAGTTCATCAATGTCCTCTCAATTCCTCCTTGCTCTCCTTATTCTACCATATTTCTTTGTATATTGTCTTGGCACTTCACTCTTCTTAACTCTCGCTCATGCCTTGTGATATCTGATAACTCTTCGTCACTAAATTCAGTAGATCTTCGCGTGCTCCTTGTGTTCATACACCAACAAATACATAAGGAAAAGTATTAAAAAAACTCTTAAATCAAAGTAACCCAACTAAACAAGATGTTAAACAAACAATTCCACAAAAACTTATTGGTTGCAAAACAAACTACTAGCTTTATGCTCAAAATTACAAGTACACGAGTCATAACTTATAGTAAAAAGCTGATATCAATCCCACAAGGATTGTGCTTAAACAACACTTAATTCAGGTTGCTCTTTATTTAAGAAACCGATTCAAACAAATTTAAATAGTAAAATAAAACAAAGGCAAACTAAAGGTAAAAGGAAACAACACAACTAAAGCTAAAATCATAAACTAAAAATTGGAGATAATCAAGATTAAAAGTTAGGAATTTTCATTATCCCTATTTGTTCCACTTTGGTTAATTGATTCAGTTTATGCTTGGCTCAAGATTTCCTAAAATTTTAGCTACCCTCTCTCAAGGTGCAATCAAATGTCACTAGTTAAATAAATTAGGATTAACTTTGGGATCTCTCGATATACAAAGCCTTTCCTGAATATTCAACTATATATGAAACTATCCTATAGGCAATATATCAATCTATAGGAATCTCTTACTAATAAATCAATAACTTGTTATCTATAGGTCTGTTAAATGACAACTCTCATTGTACATTTAAAACAGATTACCAAGCTCACTCTCTCAATTTGTTGCAAGGTTTAAGCTCAGTAAATAATAGAAACATTTATCTCATTAAATTAACAATTGAAGGTTCACAAATAGTTCAAACAACAAACCCTAAAAATATATAATCACTTATAATGTCATTAACGTCCCCAACAACCAAACAATCCATAATAAAGATGATAGAAGAGAAAAAAAGAAATAAGAACTAAATGAAGCAAGCTCCTTCTCTTCTTTTCCCAAATCTGAAAAATCTGGAATTGGTGTTCTTTTCGCCCAATTGGGAATGAAAATATTGATTCTCTACCTCTCTCTAGGCTCTCAATCTATGTTTTATCTCAAGGAGGCATGTTTTCACAACCCTCTCTTTTGGCCCTAGTGATTTGTGCCCTTATATATCACAAGACAAGTTATAAAATCCTACAAACAAGTTAAACCCGCGTGTTCATTCTGCCTCCAGTTCCCATGATCGTGGGAATTATCATTGTGCTTCCTACGATCATGGATTAATGTGGAAAAAACATTCTAAAGAGATTTGCCACAGTCTTGGGAAACAAGCTCATTCCCATAATCATAGGTTCTTGTTCTATAGCTCCTCCACTTTTGTTCTCCTCTTTGGGTTCCTAACTCAATCATAAAGGTGGCCACCCTTAATTCCTACACCAAAATGATCAAGTATTACCCTAAACCAACATCAAATATAAAAGAACAATGATGAAGATCAAAACAAACAAAAACACACATAGTAAGTCCTAAAACACCATAATAATAACCTATTATATAATAAACACATACCAAATACTTAGAAAGACACACACTAATGCGCAACTATCAGTTACTCCATTTTAGAATGTTTGCAAAAGAAATTCTTTAGATAGGTTATGGTGTCGACAATTTATTTGGAAGTATTTCTATCATTCCCATGATTGATAAATTGATTCCCCATCACCCTGCCAAAAGTTTGTGATCTCTTTGATAATCTTTGTAGTCTTAGTAGGGGAAAAGTACTTTTCTAAGAAGACATGAGCTAATTAGTCCCAAATGGTGACATTAATTAGGTAGAGGGAATGGTACCAAGATTTTGCTCTATCCCTTAAGGTAAAAGGAAAGAGTCTTATTCTTACAGCATCTTCTGACATTTTCTGATAAAGGAAGGTATCGTAGACTTCAAGGAAATTGACAATATGTGTGTTCGGGTCTTCATTTGTTAATCTATAAAATTGCACATTTTGTTGAAGCATATTTAAAAGGGCTAATTTGATTTCAAAAGAAGCTGCTTGCACTAGTGGCCTAGCTACACCTTGATTGGCTACATTGAGGGCCGATCTCATGAAGTCTATAAGGTTCTCGATTGATGCCCTTGATTTGCTTCTTGATCCAACTCTTTTTGAAACTCCTCGACCATTGTTGCTTTTACAGTTCTTCTTCTTCAGGCTAAGCTCTTATAATTGAACTTTCTAAATGAGTGATGTCAAGCTCTATAGTTTTAGCTATGTGACTCGAACTTCTTGTAACTCTCGTGTTCATGCAAGAGCACGAATACATATGAAAAAAGATAGGAAGAATAGAAAAACTTATAAAAACTAACTAAAATGCCTTAGACTAAGAGCACTAAACTATTTTTCACCCTCCTTAGTAATGACGTCAAAAACATGATCGTGTCATTCGAGCTTTAAAATTTATAAGCCCTCAAATACTGCAAGCACATTGGTCATGATTGTAATATAAAAGGTGTCGATCCCACAAGGAGGGGGACTAATCTAATTCTAAAAATATAAGGCTAAAAGGATATGAAATTAAAAATAAACAATGCAAAGGAAAGGAAATACGAGAATTGAATTCAACCAATTAAATAAAAAGTTAAACATGAAGGACTTGACAATTTAGCAACAAGCATGCACAATAGAAATCAATCAAAGAATTTACCAAGTTATAAGAAAAGGAATTTTACTTATCATTAATGCTAACCTAGTTGATTACGTGTTAACAGGTGTCAGGTCTAGATGATCCTAGGACTGATTACTCTCTCTCTAGTTATAACCATTAATCCTAACTTATAAACCCTAATTGGCTTATGAAATTTGTAATCTCTTAATTCACAAATTATCCAAAACCCTAATTAGATCTAAAACTCTTTAATAAACTATCATAATATCACACAAGATCTCTCTCTACACAATTGCCAATATGATTCGTCATAGTTTCTATGCTTAACTCTCATTAATCCGATTGGATTGTTTTTCATTCAGTTCACCCTCTTAATTTATTACTGAAATATGCAAGAACGCAATCAAATCATGACATTCATCCAATAAACACACTCAACTAAATTATCATTAAATCATAATAAAATCCCAAAGAAGAGTTAAAACATTATCAACATTCTACTATCTATCATCATACAATCCATCCAACTTTATACATGAATAAAATTGAAACAAAAAGGAAATAGAAACTTAGAATGGACAATTTGAGAAGGCAGCAGCATCTGGAAACCTCTTGATCTTGGAAGCACATCTTGATCACTTCCTCTTCCTTTTTCTCTCTTAGGGTTTCCAAAAGTGGTTGCACGAAAAAGATCCCTTCTTTCCTCTCTTGTTGTTCTTTAAATAGTCTCTTATATTTTGGGTAACCTTAAGGGTTTTTGGGGTCCGAAAGGTCCAAAAAGTCCCTCAAAATGTGAAGTTCACAAGTGTCTGCACATATGACCGATGTAGATCATGACCATGGCCATGCAAGCCACGATCGTGGCTTACATCTAAGCCTTCCATCATGATTGTGGCATGCAAGCCATGATCTTGGATCATTCTTGGAGCTTCTATCACAATTGTTTCAGCTCGAATGTCTTCCAAAAACTCCTCCATTCTTTGATATTGACCCTAAACACTGGCAAATACATCAAGGTACCTCAAAAACATAATATTTAAGCTCAAATCTTGTTAAAACATTTTAAATACAAATAATTAATAAACTAACACAATTCTAACCTAAACACATACTAAATGATTGAATTAACAACTAAATACATATCAAATTATACTTTAAAACGCGATGCATTTTCACTTATCAACAAGTGAAAAGGATTTAAGTTATTCCAATTTTCAAACCAAAAGCTAGCTCTTTCCTTATTTCATATCTACATTTTAGTATCCTTAGAAATGATAGTTCTCAATGTTTGATTGACTTTTTTAAATCTATAAATATCGCAAGTATATGAGTTGCATCCTTATAGTATAAACAATATTATTCCCATAAGGATTGTTATTAGACACCTAATAATTTTTGTAACACTTTGTTTAAGGTAAATAATATAATAAGTGTAGCTAGAAAATAAACTAAACTAGAGAAATTAAAAAATTAATAGAGCAATAGTGAACTTGTGATTAATCAAGGATAACAACATAGGAATTACTTATATCCTCTCTCTTTTTCACCAAACCTTTATGATTTAATAATACTTGGCCTTAGATATCTAATATTTATGATTACCCTCTCTTAAGATCCAGCCAAGAATCCTAATTAAAATAGAAAAGAATTAAAGTGTAACTTATCAATCTCTCAAAACTCTTCCTAATTATCCAATTGGACTTGAAGCAATTCTATAGGTAACTAACAAACAATTGCAGTCTCTCTTCAATTTCCTATTAATCTGATGTTTATAGGTCTATTATGGTACCAGCTCTCGTGTTGTAACATAACATAGATAGTTTAATGTAATTTCTTGATTCAGATTAAAGATTAAAATAATAACAATCATAAATTATGTTTATATTTAACCAAGAACATAAAAGTTTAACAATACAATTCAAAAGTAATTCCTAAAATAAATTTAGCAATTCATAGCTAAATTAAATCTAAAATTGTTCATAATCAATATTCAAGTTAAATCTTGGATAAATTCTTCTCCTTGTCCTAGATCTGGAAAATTCTACAACTTTGTTTTTTGCAATTTTTGCCTCTTTGATCTCTTTGTTAGATGTTTCAACTATCTTTTCTTATGTTTTTGTTTACCTTAAAACACTTTTAAATCCTCCCAATGCTCTTTCTATCATTTTCTCACTTGTTTATATTCCAAAAATAGACCTAAATTATCATAATTACCAAAAAAGTTTTCAACCTGAAAATTCTGGCTTTCAACGACCATGTATAGTTTACATGATCATAATAGAGGCTCCAAGCTGCTCCATCTTCACTCTTGCACTATATTGATAGTCCTCTTCCTCCAACTTCTTTTTCATCTTTTCTTGAAGTTCCCTATCTTAGCTCATCGTCTAAACGCATTAACATCACCTAAAATAAGCATTAAGATAAAATTCTTGCCCTATTCAACAATCATTAAATAAAACACACAAGAATATTAATAAAAACATAAATCTATGTCCTAAACACCTGATTATAACCCAAGAAAACATATAATGACACATTCTAAAACCTTTAAAACACACTCTAAACATAATCAAAACTAAGCAAAACTAATAACACGAAATAACAAAACACAAATCACAAATCACAAATCATATAATAATGACACAATGGCATGATGACACATTGACATAAAATCTATTGAAATTAATTTACCCAAAAACATCAATCACTCAAACCCTATTCATACATCTATGACATTTGTAAGTTAGTGTTCCATTCATATTCAAGTGTTTTTATTTAAATACACATATGAACCAAAATATTGACACCCTATTCATACATCTATGACATTTGTAAGCATGCATTAATTCGTATTTACTAATTTAAAAAGTATGCTATCACTAAGTACCCAATTGTGGAAATTTCTTGACACTTCACAAAATGATCAATAGGCTTGACTTTTATTTAAACCACCACATTTTTATATTTTTATTTAAAGATCACCTAGCCTTTTGACACGAGAGTATACACCTTGTTCATAAAACCCTCTTTATCTTTAAGTATATAGATCGTAAACTTGTAGTATCAAAGATGTCGATCCCACAAGGAAATAGTTAAAACTACGTGAACCTAAATTTGTCTAAGGTAGTGAAATATGAATTGAATAAAAGTAAATAACATAAGTTAAAGTAATAAAATAAAATTAAACAATTAATCAAATAAAAATCAGCTGTCACAATTAATTAAGGATGATCAAAGATGAAAGCATAGTATTTATTCCTTCATTATTTTGCTTCCCTAATGATTATTGATCCAATTATGCGTCAATTATAGATTTTTGAAGGTTAATTACTCTCTCTAAAGTCCTAACCAATTAACCCCAATTGAATATTAAAAATCTAGAACTACAATCTCTCAATTCATAACTCTTTCCCTAATGTTTTGAATTAGTTCTAAAGATATCTATCGAATAACGAAGTTCTCACATAAGATCTCTCTTCGAATGATAATTGATTTGTTAATCGTGTGACATATTAATTCACCAACTCTTATTGTGCAAATTAATTAGATAAGTTTTGACTCACTCTCTTAATTTATTGCCAAAGTATATGTATACAGTATTAACACAACATAGAAATTGTATTCAATAAATAACTATTAAAGTCACAAAAACTCAAGAACAAATCCTAATCTGGAAATTTAAAACATCATAAATGTAAATAGCATCTTTAAATGTAGTTTACACATCAAGTTTAATGAAAACAACAAAAGGAAAGAACGAAGAACTTGATTTGGAACTGAATCTAGAAATCTCCAATGCTCTTCTTGATCTTTCTTGCTTGATCTAATTTAGTAAGATGGTGGCTACCTTTTTTGGAGTGTTTTATGTTCTTTTATAGTAGCTTGGGGTTTTAGGGTTAATTATAGGATTATCTGTAACATCCCATTACTCACGTTCAGGCTAAAATAGTAAATATGAGAGAGATTATTGAGAGAT
The DNA here is from genome assembly GCA_027564335.1 of Erythroxylum williamsii. Taxonomy (NCBI): domain Eukaryota; kingdom Viridiplantae; phylum Streptophyta; class Magnoliopsida; order Malpighiales; family Erythroxylaceae; genus Erythroxylum; species Erythroxylum williamsii. Next base: position 39,482,668 of record JANITW010000236.1, on the reverse strand, counting down.
TGGAAATGAATTGCATACTCATGCATTATATGATATACGCATATATGTTAATAGTGAATTTTTGCACATGAAAATAATTGTACTTACATTCATGGATAATTATAGGTATAATTGAATTGTGACGTGATATTATTGAGAATTGTGAAATTGTTATATTGAAATTTTAATTGGAAAGTGTAGCTATTAATTTTGAACTCTGGTGAATTTTAGAATTTATTTCTGAAAATGTGGATATAATTGTACTAGGAAAAATGCCACTTGGCAAGTAAATTCATGTATAGAAAATAGATATAGGAAACCAAATGATATTGGAGAATTGTTAAAAATGACTTTGTAAATTTCGGAGATGACTTAGAATTTGTAAGAAGATGATATTTAAAATTGTGGAGAAAATTGTAATGAAAAGATGGGATTTAATGGACCTAGTTCAAATAGAACTAGTTAGTTTGGGGAAATTAGCTAATGTCTTCAAAAGTGGACAAGTGTCCAAGTTTTAAGTTAAATTTCCTTAACCTTGAAAGACAAGTTACTGTTCTTGTCTTCATCTCTCTCTCATAGTTTCTTCTCCAAAGTTGTTTCTTTCTATTACACAGAGTTTTTCATCAAAACCCCCCCTAAGTTAAACCTTGTTTTTATCTGTTCACTTCTACTCCCAACTTCAGTTTCCCTCTCTTTGCATTAAGAAATATTGAAGGTTGCCGACTTCTAAAGTGGTATTACGTAAGTTGCATGAAGTTTAGGGCTTCTTGAGCTTTTGCAAATTTTGGAGAAATATCAAGTAAGTATTGTATAAATCCGTTAGAGTTGTTGCTTTATGAAATCAAAATAGTGATTTAATTGTCATTGCATGATTATAAAAAAAATGGGTATTTTTCATGAACATTGAGGGTATATGATATAAAAATTATTGATGTGTGATTTTTGAATAATTAATGATCTAGATGTCTTAAGATAGTGTAGATATGATTTATAAGTTGGAAGATCATAGGAAACGTGTATGATTAAGTATAGAAAAATTTGGAGAGAAGAACAAGTAAATGCTCTGTTTATGGTTGTGTATTCACTATATACAAAAGTTTAGAGTGTTTCCAAAGATGATCAAAAGAAGGAATTTAGAGTTGAAGAATAGTTGTAAGATGATGATCTGAGATGAGAAAGATTGTTTAAATGATAGTTAGAGAAAAAGGATTAAAAGAATGTAGAAAATGAAAATATAGGAAAATGATAGTGAAGAAAGGGCAGAGAATGGTGAAATGCTTGAATGACTTTTTTTATGTTCTTGATGATTTTGTTTAAACATGGATTTCTACAATTGTTGTGAATGTGTTGAGCTGAATGAGAGTTAAAATGTTAAAATGAAACTGGAGAATGTAAATGGAAGGAAAGTGTAAGCGAATGAAAGAGGAAGCACAGAGAATGAAGAAGATAAGCTAGAGAAGTTAGTTTTGGTCCGAAATTTTCCTAGTTAAACTGTATTGATTTGAAAACACTTTGACAAAATTTTCTTCGTGAAATTTTAGATCTTTCTTTTAGCTTTTTATTGATATAAAGTTTGAAATTTTTGGAGTTCTAGATTGAAAGTTATGTGCGTTAGAAGTGAGGTAGGTTTGAAGAGAAGGTGTGCAACAGGGAAAGTCACGATCGTGTTTACTATTCACTGAAAGTCACCATTGTGCTTTTTCATGATCACGAACTCGATGTTTTTCACTCATGATCGCGACTTCGCAAATTGGTCAGTCAACTTACAGTCATGCACATGCACGATCATGACTTTAAAGGATGAGGGCTGATGCAACATCCTTTGATCTTTTGGCTATATCTCCTTCGTCTGACCTCCTCATAACATGAGACTTAAACCATTTGACTCTTAACACATTGCTCTACCTCTCAACAAAAAATCATAGCAATTCAAAATCAATTGAGAGAGATAGAGTGAAAAACGTGGGACAGGTTTGACAGAGTATGTTCACAACATCTTTTGTCCTTATCTGTCACACCCGTGACTTTTCCTCACACCTGTGAGTCACTCATGCCGATGAATTTTCTCCCTTACCCCTATGATTTTAATTGCTAGATTGGTGTTTATTTTTCACATCAAGTCACTATGCTCTTTAGTAGTAACCGTGACTTGATTTTGGTCTAAACACCTTAAAGAAATTGCAAACTGAATATATTCTTCTCTAGCCCAGTGTTTGGTTACCGTCCGCAAGGGTGAGGACAGTGGACAAAGTCAAAAAAGTTCTGTCCAAAACATCGTTTGGTTGGTGTCTTCACGAATTTCTGTCCCGTCCGCAGTGGACACGGACAGAAAATTCCGTCCATTCCAAAAGTGCGGGACGGAGACGCATGTCCTTCGGACGCTTCGCCCAAAATTCTAAAATTAACCCTGTTGATGTAAGGTTCTAAAGTTAAAAGAAGGCATGTTTGGTTATGAAATATATGCTATTCTGAAGCTTTAATGAACTCATTCCTTATTAAGAATAGTTTTATTATTTTTAATACTAATTTAATTCCAAAATAAATCAATTATTTTCTAATTGTATTAAGATTAATAATTAGATCTATTCTTAATTTAAATTTGAACAAAGTTATTTCTAGAATTAAAATTAATTACAATTAAATCAATTAATTAGAATCTTTAAAATTAAGAAAGTTTTTAAGTAATTAAGAAAGATATTTCTTAATTAAATTCATTTATTTCAATTTGTTGAGAAAAATTAAATTTATTATTTTATTTATTACAGAATTATTATTTCATTTATTTAAAATAATTTCTTTATTAATTTGGATAATAAGTCTCTTAATCTCCTAGAAAAGCGTATTTTTTAATTTGGAAAGTATTTTTCACTTATTAATTAAAAATAAGCCTTTTTAAATTTCAGAAAATTTATTTTCTAATTTATTAAGTAACGATTTTTGATTGATTGAGAAACTAATCTCTAAATAAATAATACAAAAAACTTTTTAAATTAAATTTAAAAGTATTTTATTTAATTTTAAAATATATTTCTTTAATATTAGAAAATAGTTTTCTAATTAAGAAAAAGTAATTTAATTAGAATAGAAATAATTTTCTGATTAGATTGGAATATCTTAAGTGTTAGATTTGAAAAAAAAGAATTTTTTTAAAACTATAATAAGTAAAAAGAGAAATTTTTTTAAATTGTTTTCAATTTATTAAAGGAATCAACTTAAATGAGAATAGTTTCCGAATTGAATTTGAAAATTGATTTTTAATTAAATTAAATTGCTATTTAGAATATGAATTTAATTCATTTAGGAATCAATATGTTTAATCTAATTTAGTTATCCAAAGAGTTGGAAATATTATTTTAAATTATAACAATCAATAACTAGAATCAAATGAGGTCTTATGTTTCATGCATGTAATTTGATTATATTTGCATATAAGTTGTATGTTTTTATATATATGGTTAATATATTGTGTGTACATATTAAATTGCATGTTTTTATGTATGATATTTTGCATGCATTTTTGTGTTTGATGAGACAATTGAAATTACATTCATTATTAAAATATTAAATACATATTTAGAATATGATTATTTCCTTTAATTTTTATAAGGATAAACTAGAATTTTGCTTATTATTCGACTTGTCTAGCAAATTCAAGCTCACTTTAACCTGAATATGTCTAATATTATAATAATAGGTCCTATTTACCTAAATTTGTATTGCGTTTAAACTAGAATATTGCGTTTAATTACAAACTATTCATCATTAGTTTAATTTTTATAAACTACTAATAACAAATAATAACGTTACATAATTTAGAATAAATCTCACTAATAATAACAATAATTAATCACAATAATAATATTACTTATAATAACATATCTAATTTTGTTTAACAAATATCATACTAAAAATAATAACATTAACAAATAGAAGTCATAATAATAATAATAATAATAATAATAATAATAATAATAATAATAATAATTAGAATAAGTAGAATAATTATAAATTTTATTACAGCTACAAGTGGGTAATAGCATAATTAAATATTGTAATGTAAATAATTATACAAT
>JANITW010000236.1:39453510-39473410 GCA_027564335.1 Erythroxylum williamsii | reverse complement strand
GTTATTTTCCTTTACTTTAATGCTAAATAAATAGTTAAATATAAGTTAATTATTTTTGTGTAGGAGAACAACAATTTTAAAACATATAAAAAGGAAGGGCTTGAACCTGAGCTTGAATGTAAGTTGGATCAACTTTTTGAATGTTTGGCCTGAGGAGAAATTACACTTTGTCCTGTAGTTGACCCTTTATAAGAACAACGAGAAGTTGAGGAAGTATCTATTCCTTCTCCACCTGCTAGCCATAATGTTCATCATCAATTGTCAGGCTATCATGATCATGAGAATACAGACGAGATTAGTGGCATAAACAATTATCAAGTGACTGGTGACTGGGAAGAGGTGTGGAGAAAAGCCACCCTGACCCTTACCTCTACTGTTGTTGCTACCCCTCAAGCTTCACATGATGAAGGGAGTGAGAGAAGAAGATGCAAAAGGGTTTTGGAGAATGAAAGCTTACAAAGCAACAAGAGTGCAAAAACTGATTCTACTAAAAGGGTAGGAAGATCTACAGCAATGCATGAGAGAATTGAAGATATGATGTAATTGATCCAAAAGAGACAAAGTGCATCAATAAAGATGAATACTTCTATTACAAAAATTTTGAACACGATGAATATTGGTGCATCACAAAGTACTAGTGCAGGTGCGTCCAATCATGATGTTACGAATGCTTTGGAAAAACTATATACTTTGCCTAGTTTAGAGACCGATACTCCTAAATTTTGCTTTGCTTGTTTATTGATTGAAAATCCATAAAGAAGACCCATTTTTTCGATTTATCAAATGATACAAAGAGAGTTGAATACCTAAAGTTTATATATGAGTATGACAAATCTAAAAAACATTAAATATAGTTTCTATCTATGCATTACTATGTTTAGTTTATTGTTTTTATTATTTGTGCACTTATGTTGACATGGTATGTTGTAAGACATTATGAACTTGGTTAGTTTATTTTATTATATTATGATATCTTGTTGGTAATCTATAATTTTATCACATGTTATATTATTTATTTCTTTATATTTAGACATATTAGTGTTATGTTTATTTAGAATATAATTTTACTTGTTGATTTGTAGGTATGGATGATCATGTTATGCAAATTATGTAACTTTTGCAAATTAAGTAATTTTTGGACAATGAAATTGAGTTTTAGGATTCGATCGCTTATGTAGCGAGTTACATGGGTGTGTTTTTTTAATTACATATACAAGGAACTATGCATGACTTCCTATCAAATAGGAGAACTATAAATAAATGAATTATTTAATGGTCATGAAAATGGTATTTTAATACATTTAGGATGAATCAAAATACATTTCATCAATTATGTATAATTTTGGAAAACAATTATGAATTGAGACCTTCCGATAGGATGTCTATTTTGGAGAAAGTAAGTTTATTCGTGTATGTCCTAAGTAAAGGTTCTCCTAAAAGAGATACCCAATATAACTTTCAACATTAAGGTGAAACTATAAGTAGAGTTTTTGAAGAAGTTATGAGTGCCATGGATGAATTTTCAAGGGATTTACTTGTATCAAACGATCCTAAATTCAAAGAGATCCTGCAATAAATTGCCAATGATGCTAGATATATGCCATATTTTAAGGTATTTCAATATGTTCTTACTCCTCCTTCATTATATTTTTCATTGGAAATTATTGTTTTATCATCTTATGATCATTGTTTCATATTAGGATTGCATTGGAGCTATTGATGGTACACATATAGCAGTGGTTGTTGCAAAAAAAGCTCAAATGAGATATAGAGGACGGAAAGGAATAACGATTACAAATATATTGGCAGTATGTGACTGTAACTTACTATTTACATATGTTTTAGAGGGTTGGGAGGAATCATCACACAATTCTCATATTTTTTTTAATACAATTGGCAATCCGAGACTTAAATTTTCAAAACTATCGATGGGTAATTTTAAGATTTGTAGACTTTTTATGATGTCATCTATAATAATTATATTTTCTCTATGAACACTCAGGTAAATATTACTTGGTTGATAAAGACTATCCGAAAAGAGAAGGATATTTGATACCTTATCATCAATCAAAGTTTCATAGTGCAAATCCAAGAGAATCTCGAGAAGTTTTTATTGAGCTCATTCATTATTGAGAAATTGTATTGAGAGGGCTTTCGGTGTTTTTAAGGTTGAATGGAAGATATTAGAGAAAATGCCTAAGTATTCATTGATGGATAAAAATCGAATAATTTGTGCAGCTTTTGCATTGCATAACTATATTAGAAGAAGTATAATTGGCGACCCGACTTTTAACATCATCAATCAAGATTCTAAATTTATGCCTCTAGATATATTTCAAGATGTTGAAGTTAACTCTACGCAAGAAGGTGTTGAAGAACAGAGAACTTAAGACATAACAACTATTCATGATAATATTGCTTCTAGTTTAATGACAGTTAGACATCGTTTTTAAATTGTTAAACCTTTGCTTTAAATAATGATATTCATTTCTTTTGTTCTATTTGAATTGTGTTTTTAAACTACATTTGGATTCTTCTATTTTATGTTTGAATGTATCATCATGATGATGATGACGATGACGATGACGATGATGATGATGATTATTATTATTATGGTTATTGTTATATATTCTATGTTTTTTATAAAGTTATAAACTTAATTTTTGTAGAATTAAATATCTAAATACTAAAATATATAATATTTATATCCTCATAATTTTTAAAATGTAGTCAATTTACACATAAACAGTTAATACTAAACAACTAATTTTACCATACATCTCTAACAAATAGCCAATCCAATCTAATGATCAAATCAGTTGATATAATCAGCTATCAGCTACAGCTAACAACTAAGGGGTTGTTTGTTTTCGTTTGTTTTTGTTTTTTGTTGTTGTTGTGATTCTATAAAAAAGGAAACATCCTCTTAAAACACGTTTGGTTCGTTATTGTTGCATTATGATGTTTTCAAAACTAAAAAACCATAACAGCTTCACAAAAACAGAAAAAAGATGTTTCCCTAATATTTCACAACCGGTTTTCGTGTATTCTTAAACATTTTTTTTCACAAAACGTTTTTGAGTGTTTTCAAAACATGTTTCTCTTCTCTGTGTCGTTGTCTATGTCTTCTACCGAGTCTTCTGCAGTCTGCAATTTCTTAAGTTTATTTTCGTATATGTTGCTTATGAAATCTAACATCAAGTGAAAACGATTAAAATGATGAACCCATAACAGATCAATATCTAAAGACCCTATCTTCGGCTCAAGTTTCAAGTGAAGGAAGCTTCCCAAATTGTTGCTTTGGACTCTAAGGCAACATGTTTTGGACAATGCAGAACTGTGTTTTAGAGAAGACACCAAAGATGCGTGGCGTACATGGATAATTGAAGATGATTTGATGAGAGAGAGAAAGGTATTTCACTTTAACAAATAGGGATATTGTATTGGAAATGGTTGGAAGGTGATGCTTCAAAATTTGGAATACAAGAAATTGTTTTTATATGTAAGGAATAAAGCAATAGGCATAGAGCGGCGGTGGGAATGTGCCTTGGAATCACTGTAATTTCACTAATGCATACCACTTTTTTGCCATATTTGAGCGTGATTTGATTACCAATAAAAATTATTCAAAATAAGTAGTAAATGATATTAGATTCTAATTAATATGTAATTTTTTAAAATATATTTAATTTACATATAGTTTAATTTTATCTATAATGATAATTAATTAATTTAAAATATAATATATTATGTTAAAATTATTAACATAAGCGTATAATTACAAAATAGAAACAAGATGATAAAATTAAATATGTTTTTGTTCTTAATTTTTTATTATATATCTCATCTAAACATATTTTTATTTTTAATTTTTATATTATAAATTTCAACCTTTTTTAATGAAAAAAATCAAAAACAAAAAATTATTAAAAAAACATAGACGTAGAGCTAACCGGCCCTAAATAAATTCAGCCAAACAGAACTGTAACTGACGAACTAGCGATTGCCAAACAGGACCATAAACGACGAACTAGCCAGCTTCTGCTCTCTACAGTCTACAATCTACATCCCTATATCTTAATCTCCAGTCTCGACTGTCACTCCCCTTCCCTACTCCCGCAAACTTACGTCAATTTTCCATTTCATATTATCTTTTTTCTGTGATTCCAATCTCCAGGCCTTCTTTTTGTAACTCTCTCCTGTTTATTTATCCTCATCATTAGTTTAGATTTTCAATCCGTGTCTGACGATGATTCACTTGTACTATCAACGATTGCATATGAGGAAAACGATTTAGGGTTAGGGTTTTGCTTACAATTCTTTAATATTCTCCTGGTAATGTAAATGGAGAGTGCGCGTAGATCTTTCGACAGATCGCGAGAACCAGGTCTCAAGAAACCCCGTTTCGCCGGTGACCAACCAAACCCTAACGGTCGTCCATTCGCCCCCAGACCGTCGCTTCCTCCGCAGCCTAGGTATAGCGTTGCGTCCACTGATAGAGACTCCGAGAGCAACGATTTCAGCCGCGGAAGCGCTGCTGCGTACCATCCACAGCCGACGCCGTACCAGGAGCTGGTGAGCCAGTACAAGGCGGCGTTGGCAGAGCTGACGTTTAATTCGAAGCCTATAATCACGAATTTGACTATAATCGCCGGCGAGAATCAGCATGCCGCTAAAGCAATTGCTGCTACTGTCTGCGCTAATATTCTTGAGGTGAACTCAGTCTTAGATTTCTATTGTTGGTTCTGTCTCCCAACTTTGTGGTATTACAATTTTTAAGTTTGTAAATAGTAGATGTTCATACTGTAACTTCAGCTCAATGAAAAATATTTTGTGATCAAGCATCACATGCTTGTATCTGCTGTTTTGTATGTTTATTTGAGTTCTTTTGTTAAAGAGATCAATTTCATTGAATTGTCCATGAATATCGTCCAAACTTGGGGCATTGGTTCTGATTCCCTGAAGTCTTACAATTAAAGAGAGATGATACCAACTAAAAAGGACCTTTCACCAAGCAATTCACTTTTTATGGAGCCAAATCAATTTATTGTTTCGTTGTTTCTTAGCTGGTCCTTGTATTTGTGCGGCTGTTTCTGTAAATCCAGCATGTGATTGAAGCTGCCAATTTGATTTTAATAGATGCTTATAATCTCCAAATTGTAATTTTATCGGACCCAAAAAAAAAAAAAGATGAGTGAAGCTTTCGTCTCTCTTTTGCCTTGTTTTGGTTGAGGATGCTGGAATTCAGGACATGTTATCTCAAAGCTAATACAAAGGCAAGTTCTGGTCTGAGAGTTATCAATTGAACATATTGCATCCTGCTGTTTAACAACCTAATTGATGATGCATCAAGTTCTACAATTCAGCTGAAGGAATCTAATCTTCGTAAATGGTTGGAAGTTTGTCTGTTCTGAAAATTCTAGTTTAATTTGAAGGTTGTTTCTTGAAGTACTATGGATGGTTTCAGATCCATGGTCATGATACTGATGGCAGTTGATGTGAAGCCTTCACTTGTTGTTGTCTTTTAATACTAAGTTTAAAGAGGTGCTCAAATTGTTTCAGGTTGCTGCTAAACTTTTAGAAGAAAGAAAAAATGATATGATTTTAAATGCAGCTGTGTTGTTTTTAGTTTGGTATTGTGTGCAAATATGATTCTTGTTCATTTTTCTGTTGTGGTTCTCCCTCGGAGGCCACACTTTATGCTATTGAGGTTATTTAATCATGAATCAACTTGCAGGTACCTAGTGATCAAAAGCTGCCATCACTTTATCTTCTAGACAGCATTGTAAAGAATATTGGGAGGGATTACATAAAATACTTTGCTGCCAGACTGCCCGAGGTTAGATTTTTAATTCCTGTAATGGAATCTATTTACTTGAGATGCTTTTAGGATATCCTACACTAGAGTGTGCTGTGTTATACAGTTCCTGTAGTGTCATTACTTGACAACCTTTTTCACTAGGATTGCTAATGCCCTAAATTTTGGAACCTTTGTTGGATGAATAAAAAATCTTAGGTAACTCTTTGCAGATCAAATTGCTGCAATGTTTGTATTGTTGTTTCACTTGTTATTACTTGGTAATAGTCAGATATCTTTTCTATATTAGGTATTTTGCAAGGCATATAGGCACATTGATCCCTCTGTTCATTCAAGTATGGAGCATCTTTTTGGAACATGGAAAGGAGTTTTCCCTCCTCAGACGCTTGAGATCATTGAGAGGGAACTTGGCTTTGCTTCTGTTGCTAATGGATCATCGTCAACATTGACTACTTCTAGGCCAGATTCTCATTCACAACGCCCTCCACATAGCATTCATGTAAACCCCAAGTATTTGGAAAGGCAACGTCTTCAGCAGTCAAGCAGTGTAAGTGGTTAGTCAAGGAAAATTGGAATTAATTGTCACCTCACCATAACTGTTTAGTAAAAACAAGAATTTATTTTGATTGAACTTCTGAGTTTTGTTAGTCTGCTGTGGTATATGACCATGTCTTGAAGTGCCTTTAGCAATACAAGTTTAAATATATTGCTGAAGCTATACTGAGCTATCTACCAAAATCTATATTTCCCAACTCTCGATTAAAATTGCTGTTGTCCTGTTTTTTTTGCTAAGTTGGGTGTGCCATAGATACCCTGTTTTAGTCTTAGAAGCTTAGCTGATGTATAAATTGGCACAGACATATCTATGTCGACTGCATTTTTCATTGAAATACGTCTCCTCAGAATTTTTTTACTTTTGCAAGGACATTACAAACTTCTGTACTCTTTGATTAGTTGAGATAGTATAGGGCTACTATAAAATTGATTATATTTCTCTTTGATGTGGTTCTATGTCAAGGCAAAGGGAAAACCTGATTCCATGAATCTACATATAACCAATTCAAGTGGAGATGTTGAAAGATCGGAAAGATCAGCCAGTATTGGTTCTGGACGTTCATGGCGGGGTGGTACTATCAAAACTCACGTAAGTAAATGATTGATTCGGTGCTTATTTTGAAAATCAATGCATTCCTGGCCTTATACTATAGTCATGTCTTTCAGAATGCCCAACGATCCCATAAAGAAGTCATGGGTGATCCTGTTCTTGAGAAGAAAATCAGTTCAGTATGTGGAGACTATGAATCTAGTTCTGATGTTCAAAGAAGCTCAAGCATGGGAGGTGCAAGAACTGGGAAGGTTCTTGAGCAAGGACATGATAAACCTTGGTATGATACTGGCAGCAGTATTCCAGGGGCAATATCTGGCCAAAGAAATGGTTTGAATCTGAAGCAAGGGCTTCCAAAATTGTCAGCAGCCAAGGCTCCTAATTTGCATCTTGAGCCTCCTCAAAGCATTAGCAGCAGTGGAATGTCCCCTAGCTGGAAGAACTCAGAAGAAGAAGAGTTTATGTGGGAAATGCACTCTAGAGTGTCAGATAATGACATAGCCAATTTCTCTAGTAACTCCAGAAAAGGGTGGACTCCTGTTGATGCAGAGAAATTGGTAAAATTCTGTAGACTATTGGGGAAAAAAAACTTTTTTCTTTTTAAATTTTTTGAAAGAGAGAAAACAAATGAGTAAATGCATATTGAACTTTAAACTAGAGTTTTAAATTCCTATATCTGCAGTTTGATGATCTAACGTGAGAGTAAATAATTTTGAAGTGGGGAATTCATTTTAGTACTTGTGGATTTCTTTTGCAATAGATATAACGGGTGAATTTAGATTGAGGCTCAATTTCATTGTCTGCATGCCTCATTACAGTTGTTTCTCTTTGTAATTTTCATGCGCAGGACTTTGAAAATCACCTCCGAAGACCACAAAGTGTGCATGAATTTGGTTTGAGATTTGATAGAGAAAATTCTTCGGACTCATTATCCTCTGAACAGAAAGAGCAATCTGGTCTCAGACACCATCTGTCCTCCCCTTGGCGATTGCAGGATTCACATTCAGGAGATGGACATTTGCATTCTGGAGGTCTTATTGCTGGTCACTCAGATGGTCATTCAGCCAGTCCTGGTGTGCTGGCTGTGAATGCAGATTCATTGACCAAGATGGCAGTAAGACCTCGTACCACCAGTTCATCTCAAATTGCAAACTCAGAATTTGGATTTTCAGCACATGGATTATCAGGATCCTCTGGAATGGTACCACAACATAGCTTACCTTCTCTTGGAGTGTCACCATCACTATCTGCAGAGTCCCTCACGCACCAATGTCCACCCTCTCCCTTGTTTCTGGCACGGCACGTGCATCAAGAGTTGCCAAATCCATCTGACAGAGGTTATGTACAATCTTCTCATCAGATTAAGAAACCACATTTGCAGCCTGTCTCTAATAACGGAACTCTATCAACATCAGGAAGTGATGCATCTGACCAGTCAAATTCACCCACTGTAGAAACATCTGGACAATCAAGCACCAGTAGCTTGTTGGCTGCTGTTATGAAAACTGGAATTCTTTCTAATATTGCCTCTGGTGGTCTTCCTGCAAAAAATATCCAGGATGTTAAGCAAGTTCCACCTAAATCAAGTATTCAGCTTCCTATTCCTAGCATAACTAGTGAGCGAAAAAACTCAAAATCAGAGGATTCCTCTATACCCTTGTCTTCTCCATTGAGGCACGATAGTTCATTGACTAATCCCAGTGTTTCTCCCAGCAAAAAGGAGCAGCTTCCACTGCCTCCTGGTCCTACATCAACACAAGATTCAGATGTTCTGGGTAAGTGTGCAAACCCTCTTTCCAATCTCTTGAGTTCATTAGTTGCCAAAGGTTTGATATCTGCATCCAAGTCCAATACATCATCGCCTTCACATGCTCAATCACAAAACAAGAATCAGAATCAGAACCAGAACATACGTATAACTACACCTAAGTCTACTTCAATTCCTTCTCTTCCAGACACCACTTCTATATCTTTGTCCACTGAAGAAGGATTTTCTACTCCTCATCCAGCTGCTAAAGGATCTACTGCCTCCCTGCAGTCTAGCACAGTGGAAGTGGAAAATCTCATTGGGTTGGAGTTTAAGTCGGATGTTATACGAGAACTACATCCACCTGTAATTAGTTCACTCTTTGATGACATTCAACATCAATGTGGCGTATGTGGCCTTCAGCTTAAACTTAAAAGGCAGCTTGATAGACACATGGAGTGGCATACTCTAAAGAGAGTAGATTCGGATTGTACAAACATGTTGAGTAGGAGATGGTATGCAGATGCAGGAGATTGGGCCACAGGGACTGCGGAACCTCCGTTATTGGTGGAATCTCCTGCTCTTTTAAATGGGTTTGGAGAGTTGATTGCTGAAGATGAACCAATGGTTCCTGCTGACGAAGATCAATGTTTATGTATTTTGTGTGGTGAGCTGTTCCAAGATTATTATAGTCAAGAAAGGAATAAATGGATGTTCAAAGGAACAACTTACTTGACACTCCCTTTGGGGGATGGTAAGTTGGATGCTAACAAGAGCTCCAAGGGTTCCATTGTGCATGTGAATTGTGCATCACAAAGTTCAGTTTCTGACTCAGGAATGGAAAGCCTCATTAAAATTGTAAGTTTCCTTATGTTTTTATTGATTCTAAATATTGGATACCTGCTGTGTCTTAGTTCTGCATCAGATGAAGGATCAAATCTATTGTTTCATGTATTCATCCTTCCAAACAACATGCTTAGCCTTTTGCTTTACTTGATTAGTTTGACCATTTTTTTTCTTTGTTTCTTCGTATCTTCTGGTGCTGTTTTTATTTTGCTAGTGGCTGTTGGAATAGTTTCATTTGTGCTTTGGTTTTGGGCATGGGTTGTGACGTGCTTATATATACATGGAGCTGCATATCTGGTGCATAATTTCGCTGATCCTGCACTATTGTTCTTGTTACTATATTACTCAAGTGGAAATTGCATCTATAACTAACTTGATTTGTTGCTTCTTAAATCGTTGTCACCAAAATTTTCATACTTCAGATTTGATGCAAAGTTTTTGTCTTTGTTAATGTGGAGTTCCTCATGTAGAATGATGTTGATGTGTTAGTTCCATAGCTGGAATTGATTCAACATATATATAGCTTCCAATGATCATGCGACTACTGAGGTTATCTTGTATTTCTGGTCTCTGAAGTTATTTTGCGTTTTTGTTGAAGTCGTTTTCTTTTCAATTTTCTGGATAGGAAAAGGGTGCATGACGCTTGATTAAAAGGCACATTATTGGAGGTCAACAGCTACAAGACCAAGGGATGGGGGGTCTTAGTTTTCTTTCGGAGCAAAGTTTTGTGAGTGATCCTGTCATGCTTTTGATGTTCTTCATCAACATGATGACAATAGTATCTTGTAGTTTCCTAATACCTTCTTCTATACTCCAAAATGTTTTATGCCAATAGAGATATATTGAATACCTGACAGTTTACATCTGAACCTTCTGCACTTGGATGTTTGATTTATGCTATCTTTTGGTGTGATGTTCTGTATTTTCTGTAGCGGCTCTTCTGCAAGGTCACCATGTAATTTCAACACAACAAGAAAGGGAATGCAACCCACTTTTATGTAAGCTTCACAATGTGGTGATGTTTTTGCGTAACGAGAATAAGATTGAGGCTGGATGTGCCTTTGAATATCCTTTATGGATTTTATCCTGTGGTATGTTTCTTTTTTTGGGTAACTTACGGTAATGCTAGTGCAGTGCACTTTAAATTATATCATTAACTATAACATAGTGGACACTAATTTGCTTCCCCTGTTTGTGGCAACAATTAATTATGGGTGGATATATGGACTTGTTTGTTTTGGTTTCTAGTACTTAGCCTTGACTTAAAAAGTCAGTACTGTTATGCGGTATTTACAAGTTTCCAAGCATTCATGTAGGCTTCTTGTGTACTCAAACTCGATTGTTTCTCAGCTAATCTGGTGGGCTTCTTGGGCCACTTTCGCTACCTATAAGTCGAGGCTATTTTAGCTTCTTCATACGCACAATTCTTGCAGTGATCATCATGTGGTCCACAACCAGTGTTGAAAACAGTGCCCTGAGGAACAGTGGATGCAAAGATTGCTATTTGATTGGTTCATAAGGGACTTAAAAATGTGGGAAAATTTTCTGTAATGGTTTCGAAATTCTGAATCCAGCTATTTTACGCCAGAGATAAGATGAACCCAAAGAGGACCAAATAACAATCTCAAATAACAACCTACGATTCCTGGCGCTGTCTTAATTTAGGTCCTGAAGCACATGGCCGGAAGCGAGCAGCGTCTTGAATCAATTTGGGGCATTGCTTGGATCCATATTTCCTTTAAAAATTGAATATAATTTGCCCTTGGAAATCGGACTAAATGCCCCTTAACAAAGCTATGAATCAATTGCCCTTCACTGGCCGACACTGGCGGACAGAATTAATTGACCTTCACAAATAAACAAATTGCTAGTGAAACTATTCACCGACTGTGTATGCCAGTCATATTTAAACTACTTTATTCTTTTCCTTCGCTTCTCTTGACAGTTCCGAGACATGCATGCTTAGTTGTTACTTGTTGGTATCCTATTATGCAACAATTTCATGAGGTCCGCTGTTTATACTGTTACTGAGCTTGCAACCTTTGGAGGAAAGGGGAACAACGATGAGTTACACCAACAATCTATGTACACATAATTTGATATACAGCTTCCATCCCACTTTCTTCAACCCAACTTTTCTATAATACAAGTTAAAAGCACATCAATTTTATTCCTTTGGTAGTGACTATTAACTGTTTCAAGGATTATGGCGTTCGGTGTAAACGTAATCCAAGTGGGCCTCCGCTATCATTCTTCTTCGCAGGCATTCTTCGTCTCTGTCATTGCAGTACTCCAAAGCGTCCATGTTAACCTGCAAATTTGGTTCAAAAAGACACAAAAAAAGAAAAGAAGAACAGAACATAATCATAAATTTATAAGCCAACAATCTTACATGATGTGTCCAAAACAATCATAAATATAAAATTCCAATCTACAGTTGCTAAAACCTTATTAGTTTCTTCATGAGTGTCGGTGACTGAAACTGTTGAAGCAGTTTCATCAAGCTTCGCCTCGTATTCACCTGTAGGATGGCGCAAACAATTATAAAGTTCCAACCTTGATCTTGCATTGATTTTGAAGTACATAATAGCTTTGCGAGTGAGAATAAAAACGCGAAAAATAATTATTGCTATTACCTTGTCTAGGTACGAGAAGACGAGAAGAAGCAGAGGAAACAAGCAGAGAGAGAAGGCAAAGGCAAAGGCAAAGGAGGGTGAGAAGCAACCCAGGCGGTCTTTTCATTGTTATCAGTTCTTTTTTTTTTTTCTAATTCAAGAGAGAGATTTAGTTGAATGGGAGAACTAGAAGAGAAATGGTTGTGCTAGTTTGCTGGTATGCGTAAATAAAGCAGAAGAGAAAGGGTAGGGTTACTTGCTGCCATTAGGTCACTTGTAGTAGGGCCTAAGATAAGAAAGTAGCTGGTGGGTCCAGTCCAATTCTACTCTCTTCTTTATCATATTATTTAATGGTTGATAGGAGGAGATCAGGAAACTGAAATCAATCCAGAGAGAATATGTTTGTCACTGTCAATGGTAGTCCATTATGATTCCACATAAATAAATTACGTCTGTGTTCTAAAATGGTGGGGAAGTAGTATAGTAACCCAAGGACAACAACCAAGTCAACCTCGTGGACTGCTGCTACCGACAGCTGTTGCTCATCTTACCTTTCCTTGATCTCTTCAATCGTCAGTCTCAGTCCTGCTCTATCGACGACCTCCACACGGCCAATTAAGGATGGCAATAAGGCGGATATGGGGTGGATATGTCATCCTCCGTACTCGCCTCATGAACTCGCCCCTAATTTTATATCTGTCTTTATCTTCATCGGAGATTTTTTGGCACCTCTCATACTCTTATTCGTTGAGGGTTTGACCCCATTGGGTATCCGTTTATCCGTCTTTTTTTTTAAGATAAGCTTATTTAATATGAATGGACTATTTGTTTTTCTTTTAAATTTTCATGCTACATTCATACATACATATTGAATTTAAATAAGCTTATCTTTATTTAATTGCTGAGTTTGTATATATATATATATATATGTATATAATGGCAAAATTGTAATTACTATATGACGAGTAAACGGGTAAATGAGTATGGAGGTGGTATCCCCATACCTGCCCCGATACCCGACGGGTATTTTTGCTAACCCCTCATACCCACCCCACAGGTAAAAATTTGCTCCCCATACCCGCTCCAATTCGGATAATTTTATCAGCTACCCATCAAATTCGGGTACAATTGCCATCTCTAAAAACGAAGCCTAAGATAAGAGGGAATCGGGGATTGGAAAAAGAACATAAATTGAATCGCAATTTAATACGTTAGTACAAGAATTGAAAGGAACCTTAACGGATCTTCATCTCTTTCTGCATTTATTTGCTACACCTCCGCTTTCCCCTTCCCTCAAACCAGACTCTTGTGTTTGTTGACTAATGATTGTTATGTTTTTACAGGTTTTCCTATTGATTATCGATGAAATTTGATTTCTGTTCAATCCTCTTTCATCGTCAGAACTCTGAATGCAGTTGACAGTAATCATTTAGTCAAATATATAAATGCAAACAAGTTGACATTGATAAAACGGAAAACATGCAGGACCAAGGCTTTCAACCGCACATGGGTTTTATTCACATCTCAATGTCATCAAGGTCTGGCAGAGGAAATCTGAGGATAGCAGCTATGCCCGTCAACTGCGCCAATTCTGTTTACATTTACCATAAATTTGGAAAAAAAAAAAAAAGGGAAAACTCCGAATTAGAATGATAATGGTGATCATTGGAGTACAAAAAGTAGGTTTTTTTTTTTTTGGTAATCTCAAGATAATTTACATGGACTTCGTAAAAGTACAAAGCAAGAAAGGAAAATAATACTCACGTTCTCCCGAGGCATGCATTGACGAAAATATATGAGCAGTGCCTCCTGAATCCTTTACCGAGTTGACTAAACTAATATACTTCTGCCTTGTTGGTATGTCAACATTCCTGAAAGTGGATAATTTACAAGAGGTTTAAGTTTGAAGGATATTACGATGCATGATAAAATGGAAACAGATGAATTGAAATGCAGCTAAGAAGCCACAAGGTACAAATTGGATATCTAGCATTAGCAAGTGGGCCTGAGCACAGTCACCAGAACTGCTCATGAGTACATGAAGAGTCTTCGTGTGTGCATGCATGTGTGGATGTGTCTAGTGTGAGAGAGAACAAGAGCGAGAGAAGATCAGTTTGCGCAAAATATTCTACACGCTACTATCAGAACAATGCAATGTGTAGAGAATATTAACGATTCCTTTTAACACTTGCAACATATCTGTATAAAATCTCCTTGTCTCACGAATTTGAGATTACTCGGATTGTTTGGAACACATAGCTTGTATACATAGGACAATGTAAGCAAAAATGTATTACACAGGATGGAATAAGCTATCGATTCAATTGCCATCGCAGACTGCTGATGTGGGAACACCAAGTCTATGTGGGTTGGGGTGAACCAAGTTTCTGCCTAACAGTAGGAGGGGAAGCTAGGAGAGGAGAAACAATTCAGAGTTTAAGAGAGCAGGAAGACTTTTAAATATAGTTCTAGTAACCATAATGCATAGAATCAGCAGCGATTGCTTCATGATCAAGAAATTAAGTGTCCTAATGCAAATAGTAGAAGTGAAGCACATATGTCACTCTCATTCGCACAAGCTAAAGTAAATGCAGCATGATACTTTTTCACTTGACTCTCGACTCAGTAAACAATGTAAAAATATACACATGGATATAGAAAAGCAGACTGTATAAACACATGATTTCAGTAATAAAGCTAACCTGAAAAGCTCATCTGTGATAAGTAGAGTTTGGACAGCCATGCGTTCGTGGGCTACCTCCACGTGTTTTGGTCCATAGCATGCTCTGTCGGGGTCCTAATGAAAAATCCAAAACAAAGCTTCAGTCAGGAATACCTCTGGAGAACAAATCATTCAAGAGCTAAATAATCCATTGTGTGACTAGGCAAATCAACTTTGGGCTTCAACCATGCTTAAAATGTACCTATTTTTAAAATAGTTCAATAATCCACTAATTGTCCTTAAAGTATGGTCCTTACTATACTCAAACAGAATGAAAGGGAAAAGGCAAAGTTAGAAATAGAAAAAAGCAAGAGTTGTATCTCACATTTGTAAGCATATTGAAGAAATCCTTAAGAGCTTGAACCTAGACATAGAGGAAGTGAAAAAGAATGAAGTGTTAAATGCAAAGAAACCAAAATAATACTTTATAGGCAAGTGCCCACAATCATGCATATATATCATTGGCAACAGATCTAAAGCATAATGCAAACTGAAAAGAAGATGAAAAGAGTTTGCCAAGTTGGGCCATCTAGATTACCTCTTGGGCTGCTTTAGTGTCCTTTATCAAATTCATGACATTAGGAGCATCAAGAACCTCCCTCAAACTATGCCTGAGAACAAAATGTTTTTCCATATAAAGATTAGAAACACAATGCTGCAGTGAATGATAAAGAAAATGCATGATTATGTAAACAGTCACCATGGTCTAAATAAAACTAGCATACACATTGAGCTGAAAAGCCTTTTATAGCTACTATAAAATGCAATAGATCCGTAAGAAAAAGTTGTTAAGATTGCCAACAACACATGATCATATAAAAGTAGATATGCTACAAAAGTTTACCCCAGCTTGCTACATCTGATGAAGTTTGTTTTCTCCATATTGACTACCCAAGTTTATCTCAAGATGTTAATCCTTGCTAAGAAATTAGTCTTTTACGAGAAGCATCATATTTTACTAAAAGAATCAGTGAAACGAGAGAAGTTGGAGGCGCCGCAAATCTCAGATATCTTATCAATGAAATGTCCAGGGAGAGGGATAGAATAATAAAATGCAGAAACTAAAAAATAATAATCAGATATATCAAAGCAGGGATCTGCACCAATATTAATGCAAAATAGCACAGGGATGATGGGTGTTACGGCTGAAAGAGTAATAGGTCCAATATAAAGAATATGCTAAAATCAGGGAAAGAAAACAAGTAGTGTGTGGCAATGATCAGAGATCTTAAATATGCATGTCATGCATGAAGACAATTGACTTACTAAGCGGGACACTTCCATAGCTACACAAGCATGTATACTGAAGAATGGATGTAAGCTAGTAATCAATAATTAGTTATCACATAAGGGGATCGATAACCATTTCAGGTACTTTAAACATGAGAGCAATGAGAAGGCCTATACTTGTATCCTGAGCTCGTATGTGCAAGCACTATTCGCGACTTGTTTTCAATAATGGATCTTAGCTGTCTCCGTTCTGCCTCCAATAATAAGTGATGATGAAACTGATCCTGAAACACAACAGGGTAAGTATATAAACTGTGTAAGATGTAGCACAAAAACTAATTCAAATCCACAAATTAGCAATTATAATCTGAAAATACTGATCAGCATCATCTAATTATTCCATTCCACCTTTAGAGATGCATGAATATAAGGATATCCTCCTAACCTTTGTAAAACCAGGACTGGCAATGACAGCACATCTAACAATACTGAAATCAACATGTTTCAGGAAAGCCTATAACAATCAAATCCCATCAGTCTCTAACATTTGATAAAATGAACAATATAACAGATATTTCAGTTATTGGAATAAAGTTGAGAGGGTATAAGTCCAACCTGTAAGACATTCTCAAAGAATTTATTTAATGCCTGCAAAGAATGCAAATAAAAGGAGGAGAAAAAAAAACGTATCTCAGTGATGAGCTTACTAAACGCATAAAACTTAGATAAGAATCATAAGATATGGTGATGCTAAATCCCAATAGCACACCAAGCAAATTACGCTAACCACAACTCCCATTAAAGAAAGAAAGAAGCATACTGATTCATAACCAGCAATTGCAGGCCCATGTTTTCGAGGGATTGAAGTTTCTATCCGCGATCGAGTGGTTGTCATACTAGGTTAGTAAAGTAGCATTAGCAAATTCAAAAATATAGAACAGCACATATGACAAGATAGAGCCATAGTTATTATTAATTACAGCCCTTAAAGAGCACACATCTTGTCAATTGAATGCTTTTAGGTGAAGAAAAAGGAAAAATACATTAAAACCCACTTGCAAGTCCTACCTAGATTAAATAGGATCACTATCCTCCTAACAAGAACATTGAAATGTCAAAAAGATGCATTACCATTTCAACTAAGGAACAAAAAAGAAGTGATAATTATTCAAGCAATTATGAAAGGCCATCAACAAATTTTGGGTTTTTGGGCTGGTTGTATGTGAACCATCTTGGTTTTCTATAACAGCATGTCTGATCACATTGCCCATTGTTATGTATTTTACCATTCAAACTGCATTAGACCCCTTTAAGAAGGCAATAATTGCTTATACATCCAGAAAATAATGGACCAGCTTGACTCGTGCATTACAACATAGAGCATAATTTTAACAGAATGTGGAAACAACTAAGCAGTAATGAGATATCTATACCTTTTACCAACAAGGAAAATGTTTGCTAATCCTTCTTGCATTAAAATCACAGCAAGATCAGCACTTGCCGTGGGATCTGAAATTACAATGCAAAAAACATCAAGCAAAGAGAGCTAGAGGATGTACAGAAATTTTGATATTAAACTGTATTAAGATCATGATAATGAGTTCATGTGCCTTCAGAAAAAAGAAAACTGCTAGAGAAGGAAAATGTTCTCTGTTTGTTTACTACTACTTTTTAACCAAGAAAGGCAAAAATAAAAAGGGTCATAGTTCAAGAGTTCATTGCATACCAGTGGCCTGATTTAGTACATCCAATGCTAGTGAGTCCCAGATTTCCTTCAATATGTTCAAAGTTAGATACGAAAAACCAATAGGCTGTTAATAGAAAATAAAAAGAGAAAGGCACATTGGAAGACCAAATCACAAAGAGTGCACCTCTTAACGATTAAATCATCAACTTGGATTACAATCAAGAGAAGACGAAGAATCAAAAGAACTAAATATTCAGATCATTTGATAAGAGCTTTAAGTCGCATATAATTAAAGAAAACTAAGACTCGTGAGATTTGAATCGCCATAGATTCACTTTTAGAATTTATGTCATTTTGATTTTAAATTTAAGCAAAAGAGTACAGTTTAAAGTCATTCAAGAAAACAACCACAAGCTTGCAGAATTTAACATCAGACATATTTCATTTCACTGTAGTTGCTCTGTGAAGCTAACATCTATGCTTTTTACTAGCTATTTCTGCCAAGGACATACGCAGAACCAATTTACATTGCTATAATCTCCTGCAAACAGCTGTTAAATGTGTCATTACAGCGTTTCTCATAGTTTGGGCAAATCATAGAGTGCAATGTTCATGCCAGTCAATGAGAAATTACACTATTTGAAGTTTGTGAGAGCACAAATTCTTTGGGTGATGAAAACTTTGTTTTATTAAACTACTGAAGTGCTAAAAAATAAGACCAAAAGAAAACAAGAGAAAGCAGGATCATCTTGTGATGTTAATCTTAATATCTGGAACAAGTTTTCCCAATGAGTTTGTCAGAGCATAACTCTTGCCTATCAGAAAAAGATTAGGAAAGACAAAAGGCTAATTTTAAAAAGAAAGAAAACAGCAGCACACCTTTCTTAAAACAAAGGGTCTATGTAGCTCGAGTTCCAAAGTGTGGTACGCTCCAATCTGAAATCCAACAATTAAAACATCCACAAAAGAACAAGTTCGTCCATTGTGTAATATGAGATCTACCAAAAAGGTATGGCTGCACATACCTTCACATACTCATTCTCCAAGATGTTCTTTCCACGTATCCGCATGACCGAGCCAACTTTATCATATTCTGTGGTCTTAATAAGAGTGAACCAGAAACAATTAAGAGCTACATAAAGGAATAATCTTCAAACAAACACCTAAAGATTGCAAGTTTTACAAAAATAATTACTTTAAAAGAAATGCATAAGGGCAAGTGCATGACCATGTTGTCCCCTTATTTAAGTAGCCATACATGCATACCTCAACTACAATTTCCAACTTCAACTTCACCCGTTCTGCGTCTCTTCCACCAGAAGCCATCTGTCTTAAAACTTTCCTATGCACAAAAGGAATTTCATTACTATGACTATATCGCTGGAACTATATCCATTATGAATTCCATAATTTCGTTGAAAAAGCAAACACAATTAGAAATGGCTTGGAACGATAAAACCAAAAAAGGAACAAAAAGAATTGAACTTTCTAACAAACACTCGAAACTTATTCTCAAGAAGTCAATTGAAGAGCTTCCAAAAACATAAATAACAAAGAATTTTACAAAATATTTGCGGGAGAGAAATTAGAGACCTGACAGTAACGGACATAACAGTATCTCCCGAAGATATGAGATTATAAGCAAACCATAAATCATCTGAATCAACCGGTGTAAGCTGCACAAAGATAGAGACATACATTAAATCCCAATAATTAGTTTGACGATTGGAATCAAAGAACCAAGAAAGATGGAAGCTTCCATACCTTAACGCTGCCAGGACCGTCGGGTACTATGTCCTTTCTAGTGATCTTCATGACCTCTGCTCTTACCAAATTTTCAATCTCATCTCGTCCAACAAAATTTGCATGTACTTATTTATTATGTTTTCCCATTCCTTTTCCTATACAATTTTGGAGACGCCGCCGTCCTACTATTTGGTAAATATGAATAAGTCCTACTCTAGTCTTGCCGAATAAATTATGTTTAATTTTCATAAATAATCAATTTTATTTTTATTTTTATTTTTAATTTTCTTTTTTATTTTTTATTTTGAAATTCAATAAAAAATTTAGTTTGTTTGAATTTTTAATTTCTGTTTTTGGTTTTAATTTCTTCCTGTTTATAAAAAT
>JANITW010000236.1:39425045-39435992 GCA_027564335.1 Erythroxylum williamsii | reverse complement strand
TCCAACCATACAGTCAAGACAACCACAAGTCTTTTTCTTCTTTTGGCATTTCTAGTCATGACTACAAAAAATAAAATTTCTAATGTATTTATATAAATTTGTTCAAAAAAGGTACAACATAAGAGAATAACCATGAAATAATTCAAAATATTTTATGGAATAAAGTGGAGTAAGATAGAAAAGTTACTCATACTCACTGATGCACCACTGTTATAACATAAAGCCCATAAAAATCAACTTGAGAACCAATGAAAGTTTTCCAATGACATTTAAACTAGGCTATAAGGCATAAGAAGCGTATACTAGCAAATGAAACTGAGAAGGGAGTGAAACATTTTAAGGAAAATGGAAAAGAGAAAACAAGAATCACATGATAGAAAGAAAGGTAAAAACATAATAAGCATAATGACCCTAGTGGCTAAGGATAAGGAAGTGCATTTTTCTAGGCCTAGAAATGACCTTGGTTATGCCATTTCATCAGTAAGTAATAAACTATCAAAGCATTCAATTTCTCCAATAAGTACCATACAAAGATGATCATTTTCAAACAAAGAGATGCACCTAAGAATACTTAGCTAACTATATGTAGACCTTTTAGACATATTAGCTACCCTTTGTAAAGTTAAAAGTCCAAAAACAAAACCTACATAACTTTTAGGTTAAATAAGACATAATTTTATGTTAATACTCACACCAATATAACCAATACATAAATGACACCTATAACTTGGTTTAATCCTAACAATTTTGATGGTGCGAGCTATGCTTATGTGGGGTTGGCATCTCCTGGAGAAGCTGGTTCATGGAAGTTTGATATTAAAAGGTTCGTTTCCTTTTTACATTTGCAATTCTTTCATATTCATTTATTTATTTATTTTGGCTTTGATCACCTACTGATTTCGATTTATGTTTTGCAGGGTTATAAATTTTGAACTCGAGCTACCAGGAATAGGGATTTACAAATTAAATTTCAATCTATTGCTTCAAAAACATAACACTTGTAGTTCCCTAATCTTTTACCCACCATTAATTTCAGTGGGAACTGCCACTAATTGCCATTTGCAATGAAGAGAGAAATCAAACCACAAAACCTAATCCCTCATCCAATCAAAACCCGTCAACAACACATAAACATAACTCCCTTCTGCAACTTTATAATCCCATAGCAATTTTAGAAAACAAAAACGATAGAAGGAGGAATATTGAGGTAGAGAGAGTGTGTTTTTATATACTATGGGGGAGTTGACCGACATCGGGACACCTACTGAAATGGGAACTTAGATCCCAAATCCTATTTTTGGTGTTGAACGTGAAAAAGTTTAAACAATTAACCTCAACAAAAGTGGCGACAATTGAACAGAAGGAAATCAACTTGTTGGGAAAGAACAGGAATAACTTATCCATAAGAGAGGGATAGAAGGTAGAAGGCTGGGTTGGATTGAAGAAAGAGTTAAGTTTCTAGTAAAGAAAATTGTGAGGTAGAGAGAGTGAAAATGAACAAGTTTTTAAAGAGTGAAGTGAAAATGAAGAAATTTATTTAGAAATGAAAATGGGTTTACATTACACGCAGGACTGAAGGATAATTTTGTCTTGAACATATGACTTATTTTAGATGTGTTTGGAATAGATAAAAACAAGCGGGAGATCAACTTTAGTTATTCCTTAAAGTTAAGGAATAACTAAACCTAAAATTAATTATTTTGTGAATTTTTCTCTACCCAAACAAAGGAATAACTAATTTTTAAGGATACATCAATAATAGAATTCTTATTCCAGTGAACCAAATAGGTAGTAAAAGGGGTCCAATGATCATGCCAAAAGGAGGTGATTTTTCCATCATTTTCCATGTATTTACAAGAGCCTAATCCTTAACTTTAGCAAGGAATTCATAAGTGTTGAAGCATTGACTGAATTTTTGGCATTCCATAAGTTTTAGATCTTTATGTAATATGAATGCAACCATTTGACCCATAAAAATTTTGTTTATTTGATAATAATATCTAAATCCACTTTGTAAGAAGGACATAATTGAGCATTCTGAATGAAGAAACGCCTAATTTACTAAGGTTTTTAAGCATAATTGTCTTTGCATTTGCTTATTCCTTTTGCATTTTAGAGAAAATTTTTGAAAATTTTATTTCTCTTTAGTCATTGCTTTAGGAAAAACAATGTGTGAAGCCCAATAATTAGTAAGGGAGGATATCAATGAGTTTATAAACTGAATCTACCTACTAGAGAGAGATTTGGAGCTTTAGTTATCTATTATGCTCTTAACTTTATCCATGAAAGGTTTAAAGTTAGATAACACAAGTTTGGTGAAGGAGATAGGAACTCTAAGATTTTTGACAAAGAGATAGGATTCCTTAAAGCTTGTGATGGAAGAGATTTTTGTAAACAAGTAAAAGGCATTTGTAGATATAAAGAAGTTGGATTTTTCATTATTGATAACTAGGACACATTTTATTGAATAATTTGTAGGCTTTTGATATTGTTGAGACTAAATTGATATCTTCTTTGGAAAAAAATAAAAACATCATCAGTAAAGATAAAGCTCACTCATAAACTACTGAAATCAAGAACTGGTTTGATCACTCATGACTTATTTTAGTAAAGAAATTCCCCAATGTTGAATTTCTTACATTTGGAATGAAATTTGAAGTTTAAATTCCTAAGCCTAGTTCCTTTAAGAAGTTTTATGAGAACTTCAGACATCAAGGAGAATAGATAAGGGGAAATGAGATCCCCTTGTCTGATGCCTCCAACGGTAAGAATTAGCTTAGTAGGTTGTCTATTAACTGTTAGAGTAGTGTTCTAAAGGCAATCAATTATTAGAGTAATGTCCTAAAGGCGGTCGCTTTTAGCACTTTTGTATAAACTTTATTTTGATTAATAAAGAAAAAGACATTTTTCATTAATTTGATGTTCATTTATTTATGAATTGATGTCAATCTTAAATCGAATTAATGAAGTCCATAGTACTAAACATAGCAAGAAGGAAATCATGATGAGATCATGATAATGAGATTCCTATCATTTATAATTATATTAGTGTCTAAATTATCCCTAGTCATAGAATTAACAAGACAGGACATTTTTAATCCAGATAAACTAATACCTGTTATAATCCTTAATTTGATGAAGTAGTGGATCTTATAAACTATAAGCATGAGATGTTTAGAGTTAACATGTGGATGCTTACTAAGACTAGTAAGTACATTAAATGACCCGCTATGAGATTATCATATGGATGATCTATCAAATGTCAGTGGTTAATCTCATCATAGCAATGGTGCAAATATCCTTAAACTTGAGATACTCGAGGATATTTTGGATATTGATCATGTGCTTTAACGCCATTCCTTATTGCCATAAGGCAAGGTTGCTCATAGGGTGGTGATTGGATACAACTATTAGTATTCGAAGATAATTGGATAGCCAATAAAGGATTCACCACTCCTGATAGAAAGAGATGATACCCACAACCTCTTATCTGGGTCATTACTCAAGAGTCTCTGGCCAGAGCAGTTATGTGTCATGAAGAGAGTCTTTAATGGCACATAGAGTAATGAGATCCCTAAGACAAGAACTAACATCACTTGGACTAGATGTGGTGTAGTCAGTTTAGTGGGAGTTGACACATAGCCCATATTCAAACCAAGTGGGGTATGAGATGGTGAAGGGACAAATTGCACGATAATTGTCTATAGAAAGGTTTGTAACTCGGATAATTAACTATCGAAGAGTTCGTGTGTTAATTCACTTATATTCCAATAAATTGGCATCATGAAACCCTTTATGATTTGCTTGGATTAAGAGTTAATTTAAGTGGCATGAAACCATTCATGATATGCTCGGATTAAGAGTTAATTCAAGTGCCCTAAAAAACTAGAAACCTAAGGGTCACACGCATAAAAGATTGGATGACAAATAAAGTGTGCATGATTGTCATTTTAAGCAAGTCATGATCATGAGCCACTTAATGACGTATGGTACATAAGTGAGTTCTTCACTTATGTACACATGAAATTCAGCCAAAAAAATACTCCATTGAGAGGCTAAGGGTCCAGACGAGTTCTAGAGGTTGAGAGGATCTTGAAGTTTTTTCATACAATTTTATGCAATTGTTGCATGAGTTTACTTGCATGCAACTTGATTATGAGCTAACTCTCTATAGAGCATTTACTTGAATTCATCTTGTTCAGTGTTAAAACCACCCTTACACATTGTTATCATCCATCTTTTCGTGCTCTCAAGAGGCCAAGGAAGGTGTTTGGTGTTTGTAATAACCCAAACAAAGAGAAAAAGTAAGAAAAGAGGACTTGTCCTTAAGGTACACAATTTTAATTGCATGTTCTTTCAATTCTATCAATTACATATATATGAGTATGGATTTTCTGAGGATGTTGTAGGGTTAGAATTTTGATTCCAATGCTTTCATTGCATAGCCATGCATGAGATGCATTGACCCATGGGTCCGCTACAGTGGTATCAAAGCTACTTATGCATGTATTAGATTATTTATTGAACATGTGCAAACTGTTTGTTGGATTGTGACTAACATACATGCTGATTTTGAAAATTTCATATAAATTGTATAAAAAAATGTTTTTTTGATTTTCTCTCACATAAATTTTTATAAGATGTTATATTATGTTTCAGTCAAGGTAAATTACAATTGAATTTCATTTACCATTTTATTGTGAATTAATTTCCAATCTGCTAATACGTTGGTTTTTGGGAGATTTTGAAATTTTCGTAATACTTCTAGAAAAATTCTCTCTCTAATTTTCTTTCACATAAATGTCTATAAGGTATTATATTATGTTTTTGTCAAAAGGAAATTGCAATTGAATGTCATTTGCTAGAAAAGGCATGTGTACTAGAACTAAAGTGTTTAATTTAGACATTACAATAAATAAATTTTATGGTTCCTAATTGAATCACATTTATAATTCGAATTAGTCAAGACTAACACTTGCACCAAATTAGGTTCAAGAATTGAATAGAATCATGAACTTTTGATGCATGATCAAATCACAACCTAAATTAAACATCCTTTGTGTGTTAAAAGTATTAGATGCATTTTAAGACTTGGTCAAAAAGGCATGATAGGGTGGTTATAGATATAGGCTCAATTTAATTAAGGCTTCCATAATCATGTCAATAGTTATAATGACTCCAAATATATATATGAGATATATACATAAGTCCTTCGAAGCATTGATGAGATCTAAGAATAAATTCCTCAACCAAAATATTAAGACTTACGCCTTCCATTAATATGGCATCAGTCAGAGCTCCTTTAGAGTTAGATTGTTGACAAACCCAAGCTACATAAGAAAGTTTAAAAAGGGACAATAGAATAAAAATAGTGTTCGTAGATTTAGCTCAAGCACCACGTACTAGTGAATTGAATTTAAAATCCAACAAGAAACTTCAAATTATTTAAAGTTAATTTGAAAAAGTAAAATTTTGATAACCTAGCATAAAAATTGGGAAATCAAATTGGTTTTACCTTATCCCTGTGAAAGCTCAACTTACAATGAAGTTATTAAAGGTTTAGCAAAATGATGTAATTGAAGTTTCTCATAAAATCGGTTTGGTTTTACCTTATCCCTATCAAATCCGTCTTGTGGCTTCTTGAAAATGGAAACAGAACAGTGGTTAACTGCTCACCGTAATTTCTCTCATGTATATATTAATTATTATTAGAGGATTTTCACTTCTTAATACAAGACAAACCGAATAATAATAATTAAAAAAGGAGGAGCTAGGCCTAGGCTTGGCCCGTGTCTTTGTAAAAGGCATAAAATCCTCTCTTTGTTAACAGCGTACGGCCCTTTTTGGTCCGATTCGTCTTTGCAACCGACCAAAGTCGTCTAGTTTGAGATTAATTGGAACTTTTCTCCACTCATCAACTTACAGGTATCATGATGTTCTGACTTTAAAAACTTCAGCATTAAATCCACAGTCCATTAGAAGCAAAAGCCATGCTCTCTGCTGCTCAGAGAGATGATCCCTGGGGCCCTTTACTTCAACAAGCTTGGCTTCACCACCATGTTCTCCATGGAAGCGCCACAACAACAAATCTGGCATTCCACTGGACCAGCTTCCATAGTCCTGAGCAAGATTTCGGCACAGTAAGGCCAAACAAGGGCCACCAATGCAAGAAACAGCTGCCCTAAGTTCAGAGAGAGAATGGCGATCCCAGTTTACTCCCCGGCAAGCTGTTCCTAAATGTATTTCCCATGATAGAATAATGAGTTCCTCTGCCATTCCATCATGAATCTTTTGCAGGTGAGACTCTATAAGACTCTTTCTCGCTGAATAGAAGTTATCAGTCTCCAAATCTAGAGGGGCAGTCTGCAAAATTTTCAAATTTTGTACCCCTTTCAGTACAAATTAGCAAAGAAAAACTTGGAAGATAATATGCAGTTACCATGTTGGAGTTCCAACAAGCGGGGGGAAAAAAAGACTGAATGGGAGACAATATTCATGGAGATTATTATCCCTTCAATTTATGAAAATAAATACCTGAAATCTGTTGAAGAAGACATTGTGTACATCTGAAAATATGATGTCCCACATAAGAAGAGCAAAGATTGTCAACCAAATGCCACTCTCTGTGTGAACACCCATCCATCCACCTTCTCGAGCATAATATTGCAAAGCAAGCTGCTCAACTCCACACAGCTTATCATCTTCTCCACAGAACAGGCTCTTCAAACCAGTTTCCGAGTTCAAGGGTCTTCCTTTAATATGAACCTATTTGATGTTTGAATAAGTAGAAAGTTTTGGGTGACTATATGATGTCAACCAATGAGGATGTAATTAGCAACTTCGATTACAGGTTTTACTAGTTCCCAGATTAAATATTTGACACAATCTAACAAAGAGATACCAATGAGGATGTAATTAGTAACTTTGGTTCCAGGTTTTATTTGTGCCCATAATAGATCTTTGACACAATCTCACAAAGAAATACCTCCTTGATCTTCCTCTTGACCAAGTTTGCAAAGCTAGGAACTTTCCATCGCCTTGGCGGCTTTCCCAGCCGAAGAACTCTCCTTTGCAATGCCATTCTTGAACCAGCTCGTACCCACTGATCTAATAGGCCTTCTTCAGCAACTGAAAGGCTTTCATTTTGTCGTCCCAAGTGCTCCAAATCAATAGACAATCTAAGTATCCAGTTTCCTCTTCTTCCATCACAAGGAAAACAGTCGAGTAACTTTTTCAGCAAATTAACTGCTTCATTGTATCTAAACAGAAAGGAAGCATTTCAATCAGGTATTATTTGGAGAAAGTTACTGCAGTCAATTCACAGATAAATCTTCCTGAAAATTAAAAGGTTTGAAAATTAGATGTTTCAAGATATTAATGACCGATCAAGGTAAACTGGCCATATTTCATTGGGACTTTTCTTTTCAATTTTAAACAGTACATCCAATTACCAAAAAATTGCAAAAGTGGTCAAAACCTGTCCCTCCCTGACAGAAACGGACGAGAAAAGAAAAAGGAAAAGAAAATTAGCTGTATTGTGCTATGAAGAGTAGGAGCCATCAATTAAATATGTACCTGCGTTCACATTCAAGAAAGGAAACTCCTAGAAAGATCACTTTTGAGTAAACCCATGTCGCTGAAAAGCATGAAAAAAAAGTAGGCCTTAATTCATAAGGAGCTGAGTGACTTGCTTTTGGGGTAGAGCTGGGTATCCGAGATTTTGCAATCTCTATGCATTTCAACACTGATTCACTGTTTCTTTTATCGAGAGATTCATCCATTACTTGTGCCACTTCAATTGCCTACAACAAATGAACAACATTATGTGGAAGAAGCAAGCAGATGGTACTCTTTAAGGAAATATACAAACCTCTTCATAGGCTAGCAAGTCACTTCGTGATGAGAATATTGGCTCTGTTATTGTGCACTTATAAGCTGGAAATTTGACTATACCCAAATCGACAAGCAGAAATGCCGAAAGATCCTGCTGTCCATTCAGAAAGAAAAGCCTCTGTACAGGAAAATCATCTTATAAAAACATCCCTTGTTTAATGAAGAGTATATACTATGTGTATTGTGCTCGTGCCATATTACTCAAATACTAGAAACCATGTGAGCACCTCAGCACGCCAGACAACAGATTCAGCTTTTGAAGATATTTTAACGCAGGAACCAGTCCTTTTGAGAATTGCATCACATAGGAATGGGCTATGCATTTCAGATCAAGGAAAAACAAGTTAAATCCCAGTTATTTGCTCATTAATACGAACTTTCATATAACAAGCACGAAGTAAAGGTACCATACTCCAGCCTCATAGCAAGAGAAAAGAGATGCAACAAGATCCTGCTTTCTTGTACCTCGAGTGCAACTCTGCAGCATAAAAAAGCCCAACAGTTATGTCAAGGCCTCTCAGATAAAGATGACAAACATATTACAATTCTCTTTTAGCATAAGCTATTAACAGAGATATATGATAGTTCATAAATTCGATTGGAGTGGAAAGTTGAAAATTCAATTTGCATGGAATGCACCAGCATCACTTGTCTGGATCTCTCTGGAGGAGGGAAGCCAATGAAAAATTTATGCATTTTGGAAGATTGAGAAGCAACTCTAGAAAGACTTGTTTACAGTCAATGCAATGCTTAAAAGGCTATCACAGCCTATGAAGGAAGCACGAATAAGAACTGCCCATGCACAACATGTATCAGAAAGATACTGGCACGTAATTTTCCAATTTCACCTTCCAAAATTAGATTGTGGGATTAATACCAGTGTTTAACATCAGGGGAAAAAAAAAAGAAAAGAAAAGAAGAAGAAGAAAACATGGGAAAAAATATGCTTAATAACAAGTTGATTCCCACTTTGGAAGTTTTATATGTAAGCTGCTACTAGTTAAAACGCTCTTGTGACTGGTTGTATCATAGTCTTTATTCATGTTTCAATAATAATGTTTGCATCACCGAGATTTTTGGTGTTCTTCCAAATTAAAAAAATCAACATTTTAGTTCAATCGTTTAGAAGAGAACAAATTGTCTACGAAAGTACTCCAAACATTTGCAAAAGAAAAGAAGAGATCTAACAGCAAAAGATAGAAGCGATGCTTGGTCCATATCTATTTACGCATAAGATCTCTCACTGTATAGTCAATCAAATCAAAGTCTTTACTTTCGGAGCATAAACTATGGACACATCTAAAACTAGAAGGAGCTTCTCATTATGTTCCATATTTTTTACATTAAACACAAATCAGAGAAAAAATGACGAGGCTTTTGAATTCTTGGACAGAATAATATATTCACTAGCACGTGATCTCGCATTATCCAACATTCCTCTCTAAATTTTTTTTTGTTTCGACATAATGATATATTGATTAGCACATGATCATGTCTTATCCAACATTCTTCTTTGAATTTCTTTATGATTAGGCAGAATAAAATATTAACTAGCACGTGATCACACATTATCCAACATCTTCCCTGCAAGATTTTTGAATAATTTTCTATTTTGTTTTATTTGTTTCTTATTCCTATCTTGTCTAAAAGTCTTCCTAAGTTAAATTAAAGCTTCCTATTTCTTTTAACAGTCTTTTAGAGATAAATTAGAATTTTCTATTTCTTTTCGAAGCCTTCTTAAGGTGAATTAAAATTTCCTATTTTGTTTAGAATTCCTCCTAAAATAAATTAGAGTTTATTACTTCCTAAGTTGAATTAGGTAAATATATTTAAACAACTTTGAAAGCGATTAACATAACTCTCTATCAATAAAATTCATTTTCTCTTTGAGAATTTTTATCTTACAATTCTTGCATTAGAATTGTGTTTTTGTTGCGTCAAGTGGTACTTTGAATCTCACAAAGCTTGTTCTTTCTGTCAATGAAAAATAATCCTAATGACAATGTTCACAGATTACCTGATGTTGGGAGAATAATAGAACACAAGATAGCTATTAGAAATATTGAACAGTAATTGGCTACAATTATGGGACAATTGTAGAAATTAATGCTGAATATCCCGAGGGAAAAGAAGATGACTTTTTTGGAGTTATTGGGAGATTAATGATTTCTGAAAAGAAGCAAAACAATTGGCAACAACACCAATTATTTCACATTAGAGGCATGGTACAAGGAAATATTTATGAATTAATCATTGGCGAAAGTAGTCAAGAGAATATCATCAATATATAAGTTGTCAAGAAGTTGAAGTTGCCAACCGAGTCTTATCCCGAAACCTATAGCATCACATAGATTACAACCACTGATGATATACATATCACAAAAAGGTGTAAGCTGTCATTCTCTATTGGTAAATATTTGAGTTAACATTATTGTGATGTTGTTAATATTAATGTAAGTCAAAGTTTGTTTGGTGGACCACGAAAATATGATGTTAACACATCACTCAGGAAGGGAGAATATTTATCAATTTCGTAAGAATGATGTAAAGTATAAATTAGTACTCATAGGTGAAAAGAAAGTGGTGAAACCTAACAAGACAAAGAAGCCATTGTTAGAACTAGAAAATAATAGGGGGAGTTTTGTGAATGAGATGAAAGAGACTTGGGAGTTTTACTTACTAATAGCGAAAGGGAAGAAGAGATTGAAAAAACAAAAAGATGAGATTCCTTTAAAAGTGCATCAAGTTTTAGAAGAATTTGAGGAAGTAATACCCGATGAACTACCCAATAGATTACCTCCCATGAGAGATACCCTGTTATTAATTTGGTTCCTACTGCTAGTTTCCTTAACTTAACTCGCTACGTGTGAATACAAAGGAGAATGAGATTTTGAGGCAGAAAGTAGAACGTGATGTTAGGGTAGTTAGGATTAGAGATGTATTATGTCAGGAGAAAAAGCTAATAACCTTCCTTAATGAAAAGTTGTGTGATGCTAGGCAATAGTGGACTACTTATAATAAAGAATTTTATATTGTCGTAAGAACTTTGAAGAC
>JANITW010000236.1:39401458-39413776 GCA_027564335.1 Erythroxylum williamsii | reverse complement strand
CTTTCAAGAAAAGCTATAACTTTCATGAAGATCATTTTATTAAAATCTGCCTAGATCAAACCAGAAAAATTCACAAAAGTTTCAGATTAAAAACTCACTTTCTACTACTATTCATTCCAAAAAATTCAATCTTTCAATTATCTATAAACTAACACTTTCACTATTCATTTCTTGCTTTTCAATTCCATTCAAATCAAACTCATTCACTATAAATTTCCTAGTACATACAAATTTACTCAAAATCTCAAAGTCATCAAAAACCAAAATCCATTCTTTTCACTCTTCCAAAATTTTCATACACATTATACACAATGAAAAATCCTTGAATTCTCATGCTTCTTTCATTTCATCAAATGCTCATATATTCATTCATACTTTTCATTCATTACATGGGAACATACCATATTTCTTCATGCATTATCAAATATTCACCACAATTCAACATTTTTGCAATTCAAAGCAATCCCACACACAAATAGGGCATTGCCCAACACATAATAACCATAAACATATTACCCACTCATCATTAACTTACTACATTCACTACCCAATTCCTCATTTAATTTCATTTAAAAATTTCTAATTTCCAATAAAAAATCGGGGTCCAAAACAAAACCCATTTTTAGATTAGCTCTTGGTCATTTCTTTCAACTCTACCATCACACTTGTCAAGTTGAAAGAGATCTTTATCTCTTTGATGTCAACATTTATTAGACTAAATTGTCTTAACTAGTCTACTCCTAAGACTATGTCTTATCCTTTAAGCTCCAATAACCTCAAGTTCTGTAGTCAAGTGGCACTACATTACCCAGTTAAATCCCTTACACTCCTTACTACTCCACATTCCATCCCCATTAGCCACTGTGACGTTGAGAGTGGTAATTTCACTAATGGTTACTCCATAATCTGCAGTCATGATCACATTCAGAAAACTATTGATGCTTCCGCTATCAATTATAATTAGTAAAACTCCCTTTCGCAGTTGTCCTTGAATCTTTATTGTGCTATAGCAATTAGTACCTTGGATTGCTTTCACAAATATCCTTACTCTTTCTACCACCATATATGCCCCTGACTCTCTTGTCATAACTTCCTCTCCTTCTTCGTAACATCTAGAATCTTTACTTCTTCTTAGCTTCCTTATGAACTCATAACCTACTTCTTCCTACAAACATAACCTGGAAAGTATCTATCCACACATCTAAACCATTTCTATGTTCTTTCTTATTCTCAGTAGTTATTATTTAGTTGTATGTGGGTTGAAGGAAGCTACAATTGGTTTGGTGTTCAAAAAGAGTTTGGGTTAGTTCACTAGTAGTGGAAATGGGGCTAGGCTTAGGGTTGTTCTTTAATTGCCTTTAATATTGTGCATCCAAGGCCAACTCCTATTAATAGTTGTAGTTTACATTATATTTTGGTAGGTGTTTTATTGTATTTTTAGGTGTTGATTAGATCATTTGTGCATGTTTAGGTTTATAATTATATTAATGTGATTATGTGTTTATGTTTTTTAGTGTTTTGTGGTTTAGAGCATGATATTAGACTTTAGTTTTGCGTGTTTGAGGTATTTTGATGTGTTTGTTAGTGTATGAACTCATATAAAGAAGATTGAAGGAAGTTAGAGAAAGCTTAGACAAAAGGAACAAGGTCACGATCGTGACATGCCTCTCTTCTATCATGATCGTGACATAGATGTAGGATCACATTAGGTCACAATCGTGACACCCAATCATGATAGCCGCTTGTTAGACATGGACATCTCCTTCTATTTTAATTTTTAGATGGCAATTTTGGACTTTTTAGCCTAGGTAAAACCTAGTTTTTACCCTATATGGCTAAAGAGCTATATAAGATCATCAAATGACCTAAATGAGGGAGCCTCCATTTGCCACTTTGGGATAGAAGATAAAGAAGAGAGAAGAAGGAGAGAAGAGAAAAAGGAGCTGTAGGACCTACTGTTATGCCACTTCAGCCATCCTTTTTAAGTTATTTCTACATTCCTCTTGTTATTTACTTCATCTAATGTATACTTTGGACATGAGGATGTTGAATATATTGTTAAGGATGTTTTTACTTCATTTTGGGATTGATTCTTGAATCATTTTGTGACCTATTTGCTTTTGATGTTAATGAAATTGTTTAGGTGTTATGATGTTTATGGTTTTTACATACTTCAATAACAAATCAAATTGAATCAATAGTATCATAATTAGGTTAGGTAATGAGAATTAACAACCTAATAGATCACATAAACATCAAATTAGTAATCATAGGAAGAGAGATCTTATGTAAGGACTCGATTGTCTATTAGATTGCTTAAGAACTAATTGGAGATGTAGGTTGTTTTTGTTCATTGAAAAATGGAAAAATCAAAATTTCGGATTCAATTAGGGGTTATTAACTAGGTTTTAATGATTAGATCTTGAAAAAGAATTATTAACCCTTCGAAATTCTAAGATCAATACCAATGAAATAAAAAGTGGTTAGGGGAGCAAAATGATGATATAATGAATCCCATCTTTTCATAATTGTTTGATCTTCTCTTATTGTGATATCTCAATTGATAAGTGGTTGGTTCTTTATTTTGATTTACTTATGTTAATTTTAATATTTCAATTTTCAATTGCTTAATTTTCTGTTCAGCTTTATTTTCATTTTTATCACATTTCTAGACCTTAGACAAAGTTAGGATTCAATTAGTTTCGCTAATTCATCATAGTATTGACATGTCAACTACTATGTTTATGATTCGTGCATTTGTATAACATTGAGAGTTTTATATAAGTAAAGCTTGCTCAACAAGTTTTTTCTATCGTTACCGAGGAATTAATTTAGGATTATTTTGATTCCTTTTTTTTAAGGAATTTTTTCTTTCTTGCATCTATGCTACTGCATGAACACTAGAGTCACTTAAATTTTAAGCAAGATCACCAAAATATTAGCACTTGATATCACCCAATTGGAACGAGCAATTCGAAGAGCAAGGCATCAAGAAGAAGAGATCAAAAAATAATGATGGAAGAATTTAATCAAGGAGACAAGCAATGATGGATTTCATGAGACCAGGTTCAATGCTACACATTAAGAAGAGATCAAAAAAATAATGATGGAAGAATTCAATTAAGGAGACAAGCAATGAGCCCTTATGGATTTCATAAGACCAGGTTCAATGCTACACATTAAGGTATAACTTGACCACTGGTGCAAACAGTAACATTCGAGATTAAACTAGCTTTGCTAAACATATTGCAAAGCAATGTGCAGTTTTATGGGTTAACTAATGAGGATCCTGATGCTTATTTAATGAATGTTTTAGAAATATGTGATACTTTTAGATATCATGGAATGTTGGAAAATGTCGTTAGGATGAGTCTTGTCCTTCACATTAAGGGATAGAGTTAAGGCATGGTATCATTTGTTAAGGCCTACAAATATCACAACTTGGGAGTAGTTGATACGTGCATTTTTGGATAAGTACTTTGCCCTCAGCAAGACGACAAAATTGATAAAGGAGATCACAATTTTCCAAAAATTTGATGGGGAGACACTTTATGAAGCATGAGAATGGTTTAAAGATTTGCAAAGGAGGTGCCCTTATTATAACATACTTGAAGAATTTCTTCTACAAACCTTTTACAATGAAGTTAATCCACCCAAGAGAGGCACTATAAATGTAGTTTTTAGAGGATCTCTTATGTGAAAGATAGTTGAGGAAGCGGAGCAATTGATATAAGAGATGGCATACAACAATTGTCTTTGATCGTCGGACAAAAGTAGCCAACAGTCCATTTTCTGAGATCATAAAGGAGTTATTGTTGTCGATTCAGTGATAACAATGTAAGCTGAGATTGACAATTTAATGAGGCAACTTAACAAACTCCAAGCCTCTTCATCTGCTTAAGTTAGAGCAACTCAGCATAGATGCAAATTATACGAGTAAGACAATCATTTTACTACTGATTATTTTTTAATGCGAAATGACAAGAAAGAGAAACTCAACTACCTAGATACACAATTTGGTCAAAGAGAAGGAAACAACACTTATTATAACAATTATAATCATAGCTGGAAGAACCTCTAACATTTTTCTTGGTTGAACAATGCATGAAGGGAGCAACTTAAAGCAATCATACTTATAAATGGGGAAGAACTTGAGCAACTAGTGGAGAAACAATTTGAAACCAGCCTAGAAAAGGACTAAGAAAGGAAGAAAAAAGATGTAGACATGATTGATTGCCCTCCTTACATTACTCCTCAGCCATATCCGCCCAAGATTTCGTACTCTCAACGATTACAAACGAACAATCTGGATTCACAATTTTCAAGGTTCATGGAGAAATTAAAGACCTTGTAAATCAATCTATCTTTTGTCAAGGCATTGGAGCACATGCCCAAGTACACCAAATTCTTGAAGGATATGTTAACAAAGAAGCAGACTTGGGAATAGAATCAAATGGTAGCACTAACTAAAAGGTGTAGCTCTATTATCAGTAGTCACATGCCTTCTAAGTTGAAGGATCGTAGAAACTTCACTATACCTGTGTGGTTGGTAAGTTAGAATTCGTAAAATGTTTATACGATTTAGGCATAAGTATAAACCTTATGCCTTTATCAACCTTTAAGAAATTGAAGCTCGGTAATGTTAAACCAACTTTGATGCTTATTATGTTGGCAGATCAATCCATAAAGAAATTGTTTGGCGTGGTGGGAGATGTTATCGTAAAGGTGGACAAGTTCATTATTCTTGTGTATTTCGTATTAGATTTTGAAGATGATAAGAATAATCCATTAATTCTTGGACAACCATTCATGTAAATTGTAAAACCACTAATAGATGCTTATGAAGGCAAGGTGTTCCTTCAAATTGGTGATGAACATATGAAGTTCAATATGAGCAAAGACTTGAACAATCTGAAAGAAAGCAGCTCTTGTATGAAAATAGACATAATGGATGAGTATATCAAAGTGCAAGAGAAGGGCTACTTTGTATAAGTAAGCTACAAGGAATAGGTGACTAGGGATATAGATTTTGAGGAATATTTAGAAGTCCTCATTCAAGAAGTTGGAGTAGAAGAGTGGACGATGATGATTGTAGAAGAAGATGAGCAATTCACCATTTTACAACACAAATTTTTTGATTCTATTGAAGATTCATGGGATTTCATCATTCATGATTAAGGGCATTACAAAATTACTTGGATTCTTTGATTCAATTGATTATGTCCTTTTCATTATCTTCTAACATGTAGCTTATTTACAAACTATGAAGCTTAAATTAGGCATCACAGGTGAATGCAAGCCACTCATAACTAACCGAGGTTGAGTATGGAAGGAAGAGTACGTCAAGTTAATGACGTTAGCTAAACGCTACTTAGGAGGCAACCCAAGAATTAAAATTAGTTTTATTTTATTTTATTAGTATTTTGTTATTTTTATTTTATAGGGAGTGAATTGTCGGAACTTCATGGCTGGAAGTATCTCTAAATTCCTTCACCAACATCGTCACCACCTCAATCATCGTAATAGGTTCATGTTATAACCTTTCTCTTTTCCATTTTTTTTACTTTTTCTTTTCATTTCTAGTTTCTTTTATATGTTGTTGTTCTCCTCACATTAAAGATAATGTGTGGTACAGGTGTGGGGAGGTTTGCATTTGTCATCATGATTGTGAATTTTGCATGTCATGTTGTTAGTTTTTTTCTTAGGTTGACATTGTGTGAATTGTGTCAATGTGTTAATGACTACGACTTAATGGAATTAATTTAGCTGTGAACATAGTCTTTTAAGTTTTGAAAACTTACTAGCTTGTGAAAATTGTGTTCTAAGTATCTTGGGTTAAATATACATGTTAGTTAGGATACGTTAGTTCATTCACTTTAGGAAATTTGTTACATACATTTATAATTATTAGTCAATTGAATAAGTGGCATCATTAGTAACCTTTCATGAGGAGGATTAGCCAAAAGAAATGAGGTAGATGATATGAAATATGATGATGATGATGATAATAGCAGTAGTAGTAGTAGTAGTAGTAATAATAATAATAATAATAATAATAATAATAATAATAATAATAATAATAATAAAGTGTATGTTTTTAATAAATAACTATTTCGGTAGCCTTTGGGTTATGAATAGAGCTTGTAGCCAGTTGAGTATGTGATACAACTGAATAATCGAGGGACATTCAACACAAATATTTGCCTTCGCATCAAAACACTAGTATGACATTTCAACCAAGTGTATTAACAAAACATGGCCTAGTTGAGTAACTGGAGGACATTCATCACAAATGTTTGCTTTTAAGTCAGAAGACTAGGTCAGCATTAAAGAAATTGAACAAAATGGTGCTTTAATAATAAATCCTACCGGTCTTTGAAAATAGCAAGAATTTTCATAAAAATCTAGTTAGTGATAGTTGCAATTTTGATTGACTACTAATGATCAATGTGTGTTTACAAATGCATAGGGTGAATGAATATGATGTTAAGGTCTTGATTAGTATGTATATTGATTCAATTTGATGTCGATTCTAGATTTTTGAAGGGTTGATTACTCTCTCTCAAGACCTAATCATTTATCCCCAATTGATTACAAAGTTCCAGATTTTGCAACATCTCGATTCACAAAATCTACCTAACGTTTTCCACTAGTTCTTAAGTGATCTATCGAATAACTGAGTTTTCACACATGATCTCTCTTGTATGATTACCAATTTGATATTTGCAAGACTTACTAGGTCACTAACTGTTATTACCTGACCTAATAATATTACTTTCAACTCACTCTCTCAATTCATTATCGAAGTATTAGCATACCCAAACATCACAACTCCAGAAAATTGAATTGAAATCAACAACAATCAAGTCACAAAATAACTTAAGAACAAATCCAAATCTAAAAATTAGAACATCCTAAATGTGAATAACATATTCAAATCCAAGTTACACATCAAGTTTAATAAAATAAAGAAAGGAAGAAAGAAAGAACTTAATTTGAACTCAAACTTAAAATCTAGAATTTCTGGATTTCTCTTCTTGCTCCTCCTTCTTGCTCTCTTAATTTGGAAGATGGTGGCTGCTTTGAGTGTTTATGTTCTTAAATAGTTCTTAAGACTTCAATGATTCTTTATAGGGTTTACCCACTTAATTTGGTTACAAACATAATCCCAAAACATTAAAATTACAAAAAGAGTCACGTTTTTTAAAAGCTAAAATTTGTTGGAATAGCTGTTTGTGCTCTCTATCACTATCGTGGCAAAACAAGTCACAATCGTGGCTAGCTTCCATATTTCTAGTTCTTATCTTTTCTTCAATTTCCTATTTGCATACACTCAAATACACATCAAACACCTCTTGAAATATAACATTAAGATCCAAAATACATAATTCTAAGCTTATATACATGATAATTACATAAGAAATACTCAAAAGCACACGTAAACATCTATTAAACCGTATTATAATTTACACCTATCAATGTCTTTCAAAAAATTTATGTACTTGAGTATGTGTTCCAATTCCTCCATAAAAGATAAGCTAATTTTACAAAGCCTTTAATGTCTTTACGAAATTTGCAAATTGTTGGACCTTGTTTCCAGAGCCCAACTATCCGGAGCCATAAAGCATGAGTGGAATACCCCGTAGGGTTATTTTAATGAACCCTGATTTCTTTCCATCAATATCTTTTTAATCATCACCAAAGGCTACTAATTTTTTTAGAGTGATAGAAAAATGTTTTAGAAATCTATTGCTTCAAGAATCACTTCATTTGGAGGTCGGATGATAAAGTTATGATCAATAGAATCAAACATGTTTATATCCTCAATCATATTGTATCTATCTTGGGAAAATTGACATAACTTTCTCTAGAAACCTCGAATTGAGGTCATTCCTAGACAGTTTGAAAGAGGACTTCTAGATATACAACTCTCATGAAGAACACAAGTGATATTTTTCCATTACAGAGTCAAAAATGCAAATTTTCAAAAGTATACAGTGTATGTCCGTTAAACAGACGTACATGTCCACCTAACGAACATACACAGGGTTAAGGGCCATTTTTGACCCAAGAAGGTCTATTTAATGGACTTAATGTCCGTTAAACAAACATGGGTGATGTTGGGGGTCCTTACAGACCTGAGAAGGTCTGTTAAATAGACCTAAAGTTTGTCTAACGGACATAGGGGATACCCAAACTCCTCCAAAGTCTCTCCAACGCTTCCTATATCCATTCTAACATTACTTTCACTCATAATCTTCCCAAATTCACTTCTTCTAATGTAATAACACTACTTAAACATTCAATTACCAATTTGAGTTTATTAAGCTCCCAATCCTCAACTCAAATGACTCATCACATACACAAACTCTCATCATTACTATAGTTATTCTGTACATACCTCCTATGAAACATCACCCCTTATAATGCTCATATCTCCCAACTCTGATATCCAAATTTTACATATTTTATACCGTTGGAAAGATAAAAGGATAAACTACAAATCCAAGAAGACAAATTTGTCTAACTCAGCCTAGGTTAATCCAGTTTTTCCCCTAAAGTTAGTACACAATTTTACCCCTATGCAAGACTTGAAATATAAAATGTACAAGAGAAATATGCATATACACATTAGAAACTTCTTAAATTCTCAATTCATTTCTAAATCAAATGAACATAGCTTTAATTACATATCAACATTAAATCAAAGGCTTAACTTAAGATACAAAATACATTGGATGCTTAATGTTTGATATGCTTATAAAGCTATCTACAAGTCTAGTCACTAACTTAATATAAAAGATTTTTAACTATCTTAAAGTTTCTGAATGCCTTGTAAGGGTCACAAATCTTCTCGTTCTACACCTGAGGACTGGAAAAAATATTGGGTTGAACTACATAGCTCAGTGGCTAACATATTTATAGCCATTGACAATGAGCCACATAATTAACCATATATGTGAATATTCATATATGCATACATATCTTATCTTAATCTAACAATGTAAGTTCAACATTCACAATTTCAATTCACAACTCATAGTTCAATACATCGTCACATAAAACATATTGGATGTAATTTATCACCAAAGCATAACACAGAAATTGCATTATAACTTAACATATCAAAATACAAATGCAAAAATAAATGACTTGATGGTTCCGTGGAACAAAACGGAGAAACTGAAATTTACACCATGAACAAAACGAGTCCACTTTTCGGATCTCGTATGTCACAAGCGGGAGCTAGCAGAAGGCTTTATGTCAATGTGCATATGACTACGAAATAGTTCCTCTCTTGCCCAATCACAATCAAATCTCATGCTCAATTCAATCAATCATAATTCATATTCTCACGCTTTTTCTTCTTTCCATTTAATCAAAATGCCCTGATATAATTCCAAGGCATAACATAATCATACTCACAATTCAATTCTATCAAAAGTCATACATCATAATGCAATTTCTACATCATAACATTTCAAAGTAAGCCATTTTCGCACACAATACACACACAAGGCATTTTGCTCATTACACAATAACTATAAATAAATTACCCACCTAGTTAGCTTGTAAAATCCAAGTCAAGCTTGCCTTTCCTCTTGCTTTTAGATTGGGTTTCCTTGATTTCCTAAATAAATCAAATTTCAATAAAATTCATAAAGCTTCAAAATCACAAAAATGAAATAATTGCTAAATTGAGCTTAGCACTAACTTACCCATGGTCTATCTAAGTTAAAAAGATCAACACCTAGTTTAGAAACCATAAAATCAAATAGGTTCCTTTAAATCATCTTCTTCCTACACAACACCCATTCTCTCTCTAACTCCTTCTCTAACAAAGCAAGAAGAAAAAGATAAACTTAACTTGACAAGATGATTTCCTTCTTTTCCTTCCCACGATTTTCTTCCTTCTTCCTTAGCTTCTTCAATTTTTCTCCTCCTTTTTTCTTTCTCTCACGTTTCTCCC
Source organism: Erythroxylum williamsii (assembly GCA_027564335.1). Classification (NCBI taxonomy): domain Eukaryota; kingdom Viridiplantae; phylum Streptophyta; class Magnoliopsida; order Malpighiales; family Erythroxylaceae; genus Erythroxylum; species Erythroxylum williamsii. Next base: position 39,403,806 of record JANITW010000236.1, on the reverse strand, counting down.
TTCTCTTTTTGGCTTCTCACGACCTCTCTCTTTCTTTCTTACTTCAAGCCCCTTTTGTTTGGTCTTGCTTCCCATTTTGCCCCTCATTTAACTAGTCTTTCCATATTTACCCCTCCTTCTTTCATTTAACACAAGCCTACTAACTATTTAAGCTAACTTAATTCTAACAATTCATTCTAATTTCAAATTTCTAATTTCTATTCATACTTGCTAATTTAATGACTCAACTCTAAAAATAATGAAACAAATAAATCAATAATAAAAAAATTTGGGATCTAACAATTCTCCCCTCTTAAAGAATTTCATCCTCAAAATTCTTACCTGAGACATTGAAGAGATGCAAATACTTCTCCTTTATGCCTCCAAAGGTTCCCAAATTGCCTCATCCATTGAATGGTTCTTCCATAAGACTTTAACCAGCTTTACAATCTTGTTTCTCAAAACTTTTTCCTTCAAATCTAGGATCTCCACTAGTAACTCCTCATATGTCAAATCCTCCCTTAATTAGACCTCTGAAGGTTGAACTATGTATGAAGGATCTGATCGGTACTTCCTCAACATCGATACGTACGTGAAAAATGTTGTGAATCTTAGATAATTTCGATGGCAAAGCTAACTTGTAGGCTAAAAGCCCAATCTTCTCAATGATCTCATAAAGGCCTATATATCTTGGACTAAGCTTGCCCTTCTTACCAAATCTCAAAACTCCTTTCAATGGAGAAGCTCTAACAAATACTTTGTCTTTGACTTTAAATTCCATCTCTTTTCTATCTGCATCCACATAGATCTTCATCCTGTCTTGATCTACTTTAATTCTCTATTTTACCAATTTAATCTTATCAACTGTGACTTCTACTAATTCAGGCCCTAAAGCCTCCTTTCACCATCCTCATCCCAACAAATAGGAGTTCTGCACCTCCTATCATACAAAGCTTCATAAGGTGCCATCTGAATTTTTGAGTGATAGGAATTATTATAAGCTAACTCAATTAAAGGCATATGATCATCCCATGAGCCCTTAAAATCCATAGCACAAGCTCTTAACATTGCCTCCAAAGTCTGTATTGTCCTCTCTGATTGTCCATCAGTCTGTGGATGGAAGGCTGTGCTACAATGTAACTTAGTTCCCAAAGCCTCTTGTAAGCTTTCCCAAAATCTAGAGGTAAGATTTCTATTCGAGACTACCAAACTTGGAATCCCATGATATCTGACTATCTCATCTATGTATTTCTTGGCCAAAGCATTCAAAGAATATGTCTGCTTAATGAGCAAGAAATGTGCAGACTTGGTTAGCCTATCCACAATCACCTATATCGCGTCATGCTTCTTGTTAGTCCTCGGCAACCCCATCAAGAAACCCATTGTAATCTTCTACCATTTTCATTCCATAATTGACAAAGGTTTAAGCTTGCCTGAAGGTGCCTAGTGTTCAGCCTTGACTTTTTGGGACACTAAGCATCTTTTAACATATTCTGCAACTTCTTTTTTCATTCCTTCCCACCAGAAATGCTCCTTCAAATCTCTATATATTATCGTACTTTTTGGGTGCATTGCATAACGCGCATGATCTAACATCCCATCACCGATGGGAAAGGTAAAATAGTAATTTTGAGTGATCAATGGGCGTTTAGAAATGCCTTTACATGTTCATGCATAATCTAACATCCACATACATGTGAATAGTGAATTTTGCACATGAAAAATGACTGTATACGCATTCATGACATTTCCCTGTATAAGTGTTAAGAAATATGATTGTTATGAAAAATGTGATTTTTGTGCTTGAAAAATGAGTTGGAGAGGGTCATTGAGGTTTTAAAATTTTTAGTGAATTTTAAAATTTTTTCTGGAAATTTCGGGAAAATTTCTGGACTAGGAAAAATGCCAAATGGTAGACTGATTGTTTATAGATAGTGGAAATGACTGTCCAATGGCACTGAAAATTTAGATAAAAGATTATAGGATTTATTAATTTGAGCCATTGGAAATTTGGGGATAAATTGGAGTAGAAATTGCAATTTAGTTGGAAAGAGCTTAAAAATGTGACATGTGGCAAGTGACACTTGTCACTTGCCTAACATGCCACCATGGTTGTTTTTGTTTAATAAAACCACCCTCTTTTTGGTCTTTCTCGATGCTTCTTCTTTGAAAGGGGTTTTGGTGATTTAAGTTAAAATCCTCCACCAACTTTCGTAGCTCTCTTCTTCCTTGCTTCTTTTGATATTTTGATCATCTTTTCTACCTTCTTTTACCTTGGTTTTCTCTTCTTGTGTTCACTAAAAATTCTAACCTAAACCTCACCCCCTCAAGATGATGATGATGATCGTGTATGGTGGAGGGAGTTAGAG
>JANITW010000236.1:39210645-39227196 GCA_027564335.1 Erythroxylum williamsii | reverse complement strand
ACACGTATACGTACATTACATGGGACAAGATTCTTTATTCAATATTACTCTGTTTTATTCTGTCTCATAAAATTTCAGCCATTTATTTTGCGGGACCCATGCAGGACTTACACGAGACTCGCATAAATAAATAGTTGAGATTCATTAAACATAATAAAACACCATAATATTAAACAGGAGATCTGAACTCACATTATATGTCACTGACTCTGCTTTGTTGTTGTATTTCTCCCCTCAGCTGTTGTTCTATGCATCGGAAGAGGCATTAATCCTTTATCTCTCTCTCTCTCTGTTTTTTTTTTATAGTAAGATTTACGAATGAATGTTAAAAAAAGCCTTACTTCTTGTGAAATCTCAACTAGACATGTATGTATGAATGAGTTGATACGGTACTAGTGGACTTAGCAGTACATATTATTCGTGGTACAGTTAAAGCCCTGAATCAAGCCAGGCTAGAAGCAAACGTGAGAATGTCTGATGATGCCACTTACCAGAAGCAATGGCCAAGCCCTTTTGCAGTGGCAAGTGGTTTATTTCTTTTACTTTCATTCTTAAAGTTTGTGTATCCGCCCTTCATCTGGCTTTCTCTTGGAGCTGTGGCGGTTGGTGTCATTCCCATCTTCTTAAGAGGACTTGCTTCCATCACCAACTTTAGACTTGACACCAACATCCTGGTCATTATTGCAGGTTACCATTTTCTTTCCTTTTGATCTTCTTTCAGATATTCCGGGTCTAGGAACTTCATTTTACTATGCTAAAGTGATTTCAAGTACATTTCCTTGATGGCTTTAGCCCTTAGGAACTGCAGAAGACATAGTTGCTAGTTCTTTCTGATCAAGTGGCTGTTGCATGAACAATAGCAAAGCAATTATTAACCAAATTTAGAAGGAAGCTATGGTGTTTGTATCTATGGATGCAAATTTAGATTGACGTGTTCTTGGAAAATGGGTTCACAGTAATAGGATCCATTGCTATGGATGACTACATTGAAGCGGGAACCATTGTCTTCCTGTTCACTATCGCTGAATGGCTCGAAACAAGGGCAAGCTACAAGGTAACACCAAAATTTATATTGCACAGTTAATTTGATATTACATTATGAAAATTGAACTTTTTTAATCTAATGATATCAACTTTGTTAGGCTAATGCTGTAATGTCATCACTGATAAGCTTGGCACCTCAAAAAGCCGTCATTGAGGAAACTGGAGAAGAAGTGGATACGAATGAGGTCAAGATCAACACTGTTCTTGCGGTTAAGGCCGGCCAAGTCATACCAATTGATGGTGTTGTTGTTGATGGGAAATGTGAAATTGATGAGAAGACTTTAACAGGAGAGTCATTTCCAGTTCCCAAGCAGAAGGATTCCACTGTTTGGGCCGGCACCATCAACCTTAATGGTAACATCTCTCTTGCTCTTTCTATCTCTTTGACCTTTGTGACAATAACTATTTCTTCTTCAGGTTATATTAGTGTCCGAACTACTGCTCTAGCTGAAGAATGCGTGGTAGCCAAAATGACAAAACTGGTGGAAGAAGCTCAGACCAACAAATCCAAAACCCAGTACTTGATAGACACATGTGCACAGTATTACACACCAGGTTAGAGAAATGGCAAACGGAAACATAACTTCATTTTAAGAGTAATGTCCAATACCTGTTTACGCAGACATAAATTAATTCACACATTCCTAAACCATAATTCAGACATCAACTCTTCTTTCTGCAGCTGTTATTGTAATATCAGCTGCCGTTGCGGTTGCTCCACTTGTACTAAAAGTTCATGACCGAAGCCATTGGTTTCACTTGGCGTTGGTTATTTTAGTAAGTTCATGTCCGTGTGCCCTTATACTGTCCACTCCAGTGGCCACTTTCTGTGCGCTTACAAAGGCAGCGACAGCTGGCCTTCTAATCAAAGGAGGCAACTATCTTGAAACGCTAGCAAAAGTTAAGGTCATGGCATTTGACAAAACTGGAACTATCACTAGAGGTGAATTTCTCGTCACAGATTTCCAGACTCTCTCTGGTGAGATCAGCCTGGAGAAATTGCTTTATTGGTAAGGACTATTTACATTATTCTGTAGAGAAATAACTTTATTTTGATCAAATTTGATATAAATCTTCAATACTTAAAAGACTTTAGCGCTTACTAGAGATGGGATGAAATTCAACAGGGTTTCAAGCATTGAGAGCAAATCAAGTCATCCAATGGCAGCTGCACTAGTCGACCATGCAAGGTCACTTGATATAGAACCCAAACCTGAAAATGTCGAGGAATTCCAAAATTTTCCTGGAGAAGGCATTCATGGAAAAATTGATGGACTAGATATTTACATTGGAAACAGAAAGATTGGTCATAGGTCTGGATCTAAGACTGGTAAATGTTTTGCGTACCTACTTTCTAATAAATCATTTCAATTTTATGACAAGTTAAATGTCTATAGGCTATGCCCTCTTCTATTGTTGAAAGATGTACTCAAACACATTCCAAGTTTTCCTAAATTTCATTGCCTTACTTTGTATCTGATATTCGCGTTTACTTGTATACAGTTCCACCAGTAGAAGTTGACAAAAGGTCGGGGAAGACCACCGGATACATCTATTGTGGAGCAGCCCCCTCTGGAGTTTTTAGCCTTTCTGATGCCTGTAGAACCGGAGCTGCAGAAGCAATCAAGGAGTTGAAGTTACTAGGAATTAAAACTGCCATGCTTACAGGAGATAGTCGATCAGCAGCCATGCATGCACAAGAACAGGTGAACTTGTCCTCATTTACATCCTTAATGCTTTTCTAAATCGTGACATTGGAAAAGTATATAAGAGGGAAAAATGGAGCTCAAGTGGAAATGATGCTCTGGGTTATGATTAATTTTTCACGTGCATAGAACATTAATCAACATGGAACACCAAGTAATCTGATCTATTATGTTTGCAGCTATCATATGCTCTTGAGGCAGTCCACGCAGAACTCTTACCTGAAGATAAAGCAACTATTATTGAGGAGTTGAAGAAACAAGGGCCAACAGCTATGATCGGAGATGGCTTGAATGATGCCCCTGCATTAGCGACAGCTGACATTGGTATTTCAATGGGAATCTCAGGTTCTGCACTTGCAACAGAGACTGGGAATGTAATTCTTATGTCCAATGACATTGGAAAAGTACCAAAAGCCATTCAACTTGCACGAAAAGCTCACAGGAAAGTGATTGAGAATGTTGTTTTGTCAATATCTACCAAAACTGCTATCATTGCCTTGGCCTTTGCTGGCCATCCACTTGTTTGGGCAGCAGTTCTGGCTGACGTTGGCACATGCTTATTAGTCATATTTAACAGCATGATGCTTTTGCAAGGAAGCCAGGAACATGAAGGAAACTGCTGCAAATCGCAAAATGCTCATAGACATGGTGGTAAGAAATCAGGGCATGATCACGGAAACTGTTGCGCTAATACTGGACATATTCATAAACACGGGCATGAGATTTCAAGTGGTAATCACGGGCAATGCTGTTCAACTTCACATGGCAGTAAGAATTCATTTCATCATAATCACAGTGACTGCTGCTCGACCTCACACGTTCACAAACATGTCAATGAGAGTCCAACTCATAGTCATGGGAACTGCTGCTCGACCTCTCATGGTCATGCACACCGTAATGAGCATTTTGTTCATAATCATGGGTATTGTTGCTCACCCAAAAAAGTTCACAGACATTGTAATGAGAATTCAGCTCATAATCACGGAAGTTTCTGCTCAACCGAGACAAGTGAGAAGGTCCGTTTACTTGAAAAATCCCACGGTTGTGCTTCAAGATGCCAATCTAGCCATTCACATACGCACTCGTGTGGAAGCAAAACTTGCAAAGGCTCAACTCAAATGCAGGAGGAATGTTTAAGCATTAGAGACGATCATGAACATGAAACAAAGAACCAGGGTCATGGATACTACAAGAAGACTAACAACCATCCAGAAGTGAACAGTCCAAAGAACTATGGAGATGGAAGTGAAAATTTAGTGGGAGAACAACTGAAGACTATAGGAGAACATCTGCATGAGAAAAAACAGTGTCATCATGAGATTGAAAAAGTTGACGATCAAGATCTAGAGCCTCTTCTTGGTTTAGAAGAAGGAAAGTCTGCACCAGAAGGTGAGCACTGCCACTCTAGCAGCTGCGACAAAAGCCATGCTATAACTATTGTCACTAGCAATTCTCATGGAAACGTTGGTCATTCAAACTGCAAACGCTGCGACCATCAAACTGTCCCTGAGCCGCACCCTGACGTCACGAAATGTTGCAAAGGCCATGATAACCCAAATGAACAGTTTGGGGCAGATCACAATCACACGGTGACAATGTAAACTTGTTGTATGGCCTAGGAGAAGAGAGAACAGTGGCAGCTCCTGTAAGGAGAAGTGTTTTTGGATTTACAAAATAAACGATTTTGCAATTAACTTTGAAATTGACACTTTACACAATAAGAGTGATTGTGTAATGATTAATATACATTTACAAATGTGCGTTTGTAATATAGGCAAAGTTATAAAGCATTGTATACATTTGGATAACAAAATCGCTCGGTCCTTTATATAATTTTTTTTTTGTTAGCCCACTAGCTGTCTTAGGAGGGTTTCAACTATGAGAAGATGCCTTTAAGCCATTCATTCCTAAACTAATTCCCGCTCGCACTGGATCAGCTCGTAAGGGGTAAAGTGCTGGCGATTTCTCCATTCTCAAGACTCGAACTCGAGACCTCTGATTAAGGGATAAGAATATTGAACCACGCACAACAACCTATTTGGTTAATTTTATATTTAAATGGGTGATAAGTGAGGAGCCAGCATTTTGCATTAACGAAGATGTTCCTGATTTCTCGGCCGAAAAAGTAAAGCAAGTCAATTTGAGCATCTTAATTTGCGGTTTAAGAGAGAGATTAATGCAGAAACTAGTGTGATTCGCATTGACTAAATTACAGCCATTAGGCCATTATGACTCTGACTAATAATATATATATATGAATCACGTAAGTTTTAACTGCATCTGCTCTATTGTATTGAGTTGGTCCAAGATCCAAAAAGGAGAAACTTGAAGAAAGGTATCACATGCTTGGTTCCTCAACAGGTAGCAACCATCATTTAACTTTTCTACACTTTTGTCATTTCTTTATGCTGACTCCTGTCGAGGGTTGGCTTTTATTCTTCCCCAAGTATTGACTAAGATGTACAAACAAACACTTCCTCAGCTCAATCCAGGCCAAATACATTATAAAAGTTGGTTAACATAGCCTAGCAAGGTAGCGCTATGGAAATGGAATAAATAAAGAAAAAGAAACAACGAATAGACCGACCAGTATGGTTGGTTATCATTAAAAGTTAAGGCAATGATGGTTACGGAATTATTTAAACATGGTCATTTGGTCACCGCTAGAATCGAAGAAGCAGAAACTCATCTACTCTCTTCAAGCTCACACAAGCCATTCATATCTAGAAAATGCACAACCTGAAACACCCTGTCATGCTACTGCTTCTGTTATCGCTATCTTCTTTTGCTTCTTCATGGAACCAAAATCAGCAGTTCCAGCAAGCTAAGAACTTTGAGGGCTCGTCTGACCTAGTGGACCTTCAGTACCACATGGGTCCTGTCCTAAGCGCGCCTATAAGCTTATACATCATATGGTATGGACATTGGGATCAAAACCATCAAGCAACTATTCGAGATTTCATTTACTCCCTTTCTTCTTCAGCTCCTCACCCTTCTGTTGCTGACTGGTGGAGAACGATCCGTCTCTATACAGACCAAACAGGATCCAATATCACTGGAGACTTAAACCTATCCGGAGAGTTCTTCGACTGGCGCTATTCCCATGGTGGTTATTTAAGTCGTTTGTCAATGCAGTCCATTATCAGAACTGCAACCACTTCCCGTCAGCGACCCTTGCCACTGAATCCTCAAAATGGTCTGTACTTGGTGTTAACTTCTGCAGACGTTCAAGTACAAGACTTTTGCAGAGCAGTCTGTGGATTTCACTACTTTACATTCCCAGCCATTGTTGGTGGCACTGTTCCATACGCTTGGATTGGCTATAGTGGAACTCAATGCCCTGGCATGTGTGCCTACCCATTTGCATGGCCTCAGTACTCGGGAAGGCCACCACCAAGCACAAATGGAGGAAACAACATAATGAGAGCCCCAAACGGAGATGCGGGTGTGGATGGAATGATAAGTGTGATTGCTCATGAATTGGCAGAAGTGTCGAGTAATCCTCTGGTTAATGCATGGTATGCCGGAGATGACCCTACTTCACCAACCGAGATAGCAGATTTGTGTCTGGGGGTGTATGGAACTGGTGGAGGAGGAGGATATGTGGGAAAAGTGTATAAAGATTCTGGGGGAGATGGGTACAATGTGAACGGAGTTAAGGGAAGGAGGTTCCTAGTGCAATGGATTTGGAACCCTACCAAGAGGAGATGCTATGGTCCCAATGCCATGGATTAGAGTTGTGCTTTTACTTTCTGTGCCTTTTGCGTTTTCATCTCGGCAAATGATGGATGGAAGCTAGAGTAGGAAGTGCTCTGATAAGGAAACCAGTGCATTATCTTCCTGCACCTCCCATGTCCCTTATTCCGCTTCTTGCGGAATCAGCGGGTTGTTTAGTACTCACGCGCCAGTGGCTAATTAGTTTTATTTGTTGTATATTTTCCTTTGTATTAAAAAAAAAAAAAGCTCAAGAGGTGTTGACTTGACCCTCCATGGCCTGCTCCTTTGGTCCATATATATATATATATATATATATTCAATACGTAGTTACTATGCTTGTTAAACAGCCTGTGTAGCATGACTAGGAGGAGTACCTTCAAATGTAATACTGAGGCCATCACTTTGCTAAAACTTGGTTCAAGAATAAAGTTTGGCGCATATATCTGACTTAATAAAGGGACTAATTTAATAAAAGCTAAAGTCAATCTACCCATTTTATTCAAGGGACTAAAGCTTGAAGTGATCACTGTTGCACCTAAGTAGCTCGGATGTGTAATAGGACTCGTCATGAAGCACATGGAACTCACAGATGGCCAGAGCTCCAGTCAACATGTCCTGAGCTGGAAAAATTTTGAAATTTGTTTCACCTACAAATCAAGCTTTGACCGAACATTGCATTAACTAATTCAGATAAAAGCTTTAAACAACCAAATATTGGAAATGTTCAGTACATTTCTACTGAACAAGATTCATAAGCTAAATTACAAAACTGGGAAGCCATATAATACTTTACATTCGCAACTTGCAACTGGTTTTCATGACAGCTAAATGCAGGCACTTGTCTTGAGCAAGATCAAGCATTTGTAAGCTTTTATCAATCTGGACGCTCTCCAGCCGATAGTTGTCTTTTTTCAACATTGACAAGCTCTTAAAAGTCTCACAAAACGTCAGAGCATCGGACACACTGGTGATCAATAAGCCTCGTCACAAGACTCTCTGGCTCTGGAATTAAAGCAGATGTCAAGCTATTCCAGAAGTGAAACGTCAATGAATCACTTAAAATCTTCTTGAAAAAAGCATCTTGCTGAGTTCTTTCAATCTCAGTTCCCGGAGCAGTGAAAAATCTGTCTCAAAAAATTAGATTCAAAAGTTATTTCGACCATATACAAAACTCGGCAAAATAAAGAGAGGTATTCAAGGGCAACATAACCTCAAAAGTTGTATATAACAAAAAGTATCAATGTCTATAAAGATGTTAATGGAGGAAGATTATCTTGTTAAATTGTTTAACAGTGAGAATAGTGGACACAACCAACTATTGCTCATGACAGGGATAACAGAACCAGCTATTCTACCAAATCAGTGACTTGCATCTCTTATAAGACGCAACCATGTGATCAAATTTAAACAATCACAAGAAAAACAATACCTTGTAATATCCCGAGAAGCGATAGGGAAGAAAACATCTGAATGTTGAACATGCAGATCCTCCTGTCCAACTAACTTATCCTCCTTCCCTGAAAAATTTCTTGCAACTCTTGTCAAAAGTTCTGCTCCATTCCATTTCAATTGGGTATCATCATATGTCATGTAATACTCCTTCAAGCAATCCATTATAAAGGGGCTGCACAAAGAGGACCTAGTGTTAAACAAAATATTTTTACAGAGGTGACAATCACATCACTTAATTACTGTTCCAAAAATTGATCATCATGAATCCTGATGAAATTATTTGAGCAATTGAATTGCTCAGACAGAACTGAAAAAGGAATTGCCACGGATATATCTGATTTCGACCAGTGAAAGCATCAGGTACCTGTGCTTTCCAAATGCCATCACAGCCCCATTCAAACTACTTCCAGCAAGCTGATCCTCTTGACCAACAGTATTATTTAGCAAAGACAGGGTGTTTAAAACTATGACATCAGAATCTAGATAGATGCCACCATACCTGCACAAAGCGTCAAACATATTATGTTGTACCAAATTAGTTTTGGGACATCATAGTAGTAGCAATAACTAAAAACTGGATACTTTTCAACTTTTGTTAGAAAGTGTAAATCATTTGCACATTACTTTATAATCCCAATGATAATCATGGATTTGGTGACAATAAATCAAATCAATAATACTCTGAAAAATTGTTCGTTTAAGAGGCAGCTAAAGGCAGAATAAAACAAAATTCTTGCATTTGTCGCAAAATGATAGGAATTGAAGACAGTTGAGGGCTTCAAAAGCTTTTACTTAATTTTTGTGTAACGATTCTTGACTTCAATGCTTGCACCTGCAGTCTAACATGTTTTCTAATGGCATATGTACTCAACAGTATTCTTAAAACACAACAACAAATATCTAAAGCCTAAATTTCGTTGAACCAAAGACTATAAACCGCCAGTGTTTTCTGAGTTTACAATCCATCAACCTTTAAAAGAGAACATTCAGAACAAATTGAACTTACTTGTACAAAGCTGCAAGTCGGACTAGTTCACTGTAGTGAATCGGATAGAACTTTGTCTTTTTCCACTGAAGCCAAACTGAGGCGAATATATGGGCAGGTGTATCCTTTAGCAATTCATCAAGATTTGGCATGGCAACAGCAACTTTGTAACTAAAAGAAGAGAACTATGTTAGCCATCTACTATAACTACTAAACAACAGAAAAGTACAGAGAGAAGGTTTTGCTTTAGCACTTACCCATCTTTGACAAAGCTGTTCTTAAAAAAGTCCAGCTCAATAGTTTCAGAAAACAATACAACACAAGCTTCTCTGTGGTTTGCAAGCAAACTCTCGAGTCCCCTCTGATGTCTAACACTATACATCCAAGGTGGAGAATTCCACACCATGAATACCCTGATACGACACTTTCCCTTCCGTAAAAAGGATATCATGAAGTCTGAAAAAGATAAATGAGGATGTAAACCAGGGAAGTATCCCCATCTCTTTCCATCTGCATACACATGAGTCAACTCCTCAGACTTCCAATGCTGGGCCTTAGACTCATTACTCTGCACTCCACCCATTTGCCTTAGTTCACCACTGCTAGCATTCCTCTGCTTTACTGAATCCTTACTCGTCTCTGAATCCATATCACCACTGTAATTATATGTTCTCCCAAGATAAGATTTATTCGAGTTGTTCTCTTCAGCTGCAACAATTCCAGCTGATAACGACTTATTGTTAACATTATGTACCGTCTGCCCACCTGAACCGTTACTCAGATTGTCCCCACCTGACCCATGACTCAGATTCTGATCAAGAGTCCTCCTTTCTGCTTTCTTCATCTCACTCCTAGCTTTGAAATCTACCTCAGTCTCACTTCCTCTACCATGCTCACCACCTTTCTCCTGAATATCCTGACGATTAACCTCCAAAGCATTCAAAGGCTTCTTTAAAAGAAATGGGGTCTTCTTAAACTCATTGAAGAAAATTTTCTGCACAGCCTTATCCCCTCTAGTCAAACCTGTAGCCCCAACACCATCAGGGTCCTGTAAAAGAGGATTATGCATAGGATTCAACACCTCTAAATTAGACTTAAACATCCTATCCCTCCTCAAGAAGTCACCTTTTTTATCAAACCAATCTCCCCAACCCTCCCTTAATGGAGAACTTCTTTTCCCAACCTTCAACAACAATGCATCCTCAATCCCCTTCACTTCACTCACCTTTCTCCTGACCAACTCATCAATAGGAACATCATCACTCGCAAAAGCCCCCTTATTCTTATCATCATCCGCACCTCCCAACGCCACATTAAAGGAACTATGACTGTAGTCAAAATCCCACTCATCAATTGAACGCCTATTAACTGCTCGACGAATTGACCCAGTCAAGTGATCCACCACATACCCAGATGACGAAATGGAAGATCTGATCTGTGGTTGCTCGCTTTCCTGGTCTCCGTCCACCAACAAATCGTCATTGATATAGTTCCTTTGATCTTCGAAAGTGTCGAGCTCGTCGATCTTGTCGTCGGTGGTGGGATTCTCATCGGAATCAGAGATGAGGCCATTCACGCCCTGAGAGTAGAATTCTCGGTCGCCGTCACCGGAGCGAAGATGGTGGTGGCGCTGGTCGGAGCTCAAATGAGAAGAAGAAAGTCGATTGTAGAGGAGAGAAACGGAGAAGAGGAGAAGTAGGGCAGAGATCAAGGCGCATAGTTGTGCCCCGTAGCGAGGTCGCCGACGAGATTTCAAGCTTCTCAGCATTTTATTTTCCTTTTAGTTAATTTTCTATATACAAAAACATTTGTCACATTGTAAGGAAGTGGATAATATGGTCGGAGAGAAACCACGTGAAAAAAAGTTTCACGTCAGTGTTGTTGATATTACATGTAACGTACGAAAACTTAAGTTCGGTTAAAGTTTTGTCTATTTAGGATTTAATTTGAATATTTGCAAACATTATGGTTCATTTTAAATACACTAAAATATTAGGATGCAACTTGTATTTTGATGCAAATATTGGAGTCAATTTCCTTTTTTTTCCATTTACTCTAATTAAGCAACCACATGCATTCACATTTAACAGATATCATTAGGGATAACAATAGGTCATGTCAAGTCTAAATCACCTATAACTTAAACTCGACTCAAAAACATTTTTCTAGTCTAGATTTGACTTAAAAATTGATCGAGTCTAAATTATTCAGCCTTAATCTAAGCATGAGTTCGATCGAGTTTCGATAGGGTAGTAGTGAAGGGAATAAGTGAGTTCATAATTTCATCTCCAACAATTGGCTACCTAAGGTTCTCACTTCTTTTCTTCCCCCAACTATGTTAAGGCTAGAGGAAATCATTTTCCATCTCATATGAATAAAATTAAAGTTCCATATTTTGGTCCAATACAAGTAAAATCAAAGTTTCATATTTTCATCTAACACTAATCTCAAATGTGATTTTTTTAACTAACATACATAATGAAAACCAAAAACAACCTATTATCATAGGTGATCTCCACTGAGTTGTTGATGAGATTTAATGAGTTATTTCTAAACTCTGGCATTTGGAGAAAGCAATGTTTTGGCCCTTGAATTAGATAGAAGAATGAATGTCTACAATTTTAAACTTAACGAAAGGGGTAGAAGAATATCTTGAATCTCTCACGAAAGAAGAACAACAAGAAGGGGAAGAGTGAATCAAAACTTGCTTTAGATTTCAAGATGAAAGAATAAAGTTGGAGGTGGTTAAAGGAAGCTTAACCTAATGAACAAACGTGAGGCTTTTAGGTTTTTTGTCAATCAAGTTACAAAACAATGTCATTTTGCAACTTTAACAAAATGATATCATTATATATATAATGAGGCGTGAGCTTTGGGTCAAGTCAAGATATTTCTAATCTTGGCTCAAAGATTAAAATAAAAAAAATAACCATATCTGAAACCGTGTTAATTAAGGTTGGTCTCTTTAACTGTGTTAGGCTTGATTGAGCTATTATATTCATCTCTAGATATGATAAATAAAGAGATAAGAGATAATGGAAACAAATCAACATATAATGGTTTGATCAATTAATTTTATCCTAGATTCTCTTACTAAGTTTCACCTAAGAATTCACTAACTCTTCTTTCAATAGGTGAAGAGAAACCCTTTATATAACATTTTCTCTCAATTGAGCATGAACCTTTACACATTTTATTTATCACATGTAGAAAGGAACCGTTACACTTCTTCTTTATGATAAAGAGGAACCACAGCAATGTAAAATCACAATTAATTGTATAAATCAACAACCCCACAACTCAATACAACTTAAGAATCTCATTTATTACTCACACTAACGATCTAAGGTTTATTATAGTTAATGTAATATACATATGCACTCAAACGCATTCTCTAGCTTCTAAAGGCTTATAACAACTCTTTAAAATGGAAAAATTCATTCCCATAAGTTAATATGGTTTAATTATATCAATCTGTAACTAAAATACCTATTACAAGTCATCCCATTATGTAACTTTCTAATACAAAACCAAAGATACAAGTGAAATATTTGTACTTTGATCATTAGTTGATCGATATATGAAATTCGGTTAATATATATACCATATTCAGTTATGAAATCTTTGCACTGTAGTCATAGATTGAGTTTATAGTTTGGGTACTTTCTTAATAACTCCTTCTAGCTCCCCTTTGTATTATACAACATCTCACTCTCTACTTTTTAGAAGGAAAAGAAATCATTCCTAAGTTTTCTTGTTCCTTTTAGATGAAAATACTTGGCTAAAAATTTTTTAGTAAGACCACTCTAAGTGATAAATTGATAAGTAGTTTGTTAGACTTTTTTTAAGTATCATATATGATAAATTTTGTTTATTTATTTGAGTACTTTTTAATTTTGGTACTTAAGTTGTTCATATTTTGTTTCTAGATCTAATTCATTGATTTAGAGTATAAAAGGAATGAATTCAAATAAGTTTGGAGCAATTTGAAGTTGTTTTGATTAACTTATGGAGTGCATGACAATATACATGGCTATGTTGGAGAGTTTGGAGGTATGTTAAGTGCTTCTTAAGGAACACAACTGCGACTGGTTATGATGGAGAGTTTGGAGGTGTGTTGAGTGCTTCTTAAGGAAAACAATTGTGCTGAATGGCTATGATGGAGAGTTTGGAGGTGCGTTAAGCTCTTTCTTTTTTATTCTTGAATTGATTTTACTAGTATGATGATTCATATATGATTTCATGCACTTGAGATTGAGAAATCTAATGTACAAATAGATGTAGCATAATTGAAAAGAGTTGAAAGCAAACCTAGCGATAGATCAACATAAATCTTCCATATTAGGGTCAAACATAATGGTGAAATTCACAAAACAATTAATGCAATTCAAGGGTTTTGTTTAGAAAGATTTTTGAATTAATCAACCTAGAGTTAGTTGCTAATAGTTTTGAGAAGATATTAACAAAACTTAAAAATTTTCAAGACAATAAATTAAATGGTGAAATCATGATTGCATAAGAAGTCTTAGGGGGATTCAAATTCAGGTACCATTTGTTTTATTAGTTGATTTTTCAAACCTTTTTTTTCTATTTCTTTGTTATGATAAATTGTCCTTGGTTTATTTTATTTTATTTTAAAACTAAATTTTCACCTTCACCTAAAATGTAATTTGGGTGATAGGAAAAAAGTCACGATTAGTAGTCATAGTCTACGTGAAAGTGAAACTTAGGACTTTGAGCCTTATACTATAGAACAATGGGTGCACTTGCCTTCGACAATTTGTAGACTAAAAGATTTAAGTTACTATAATCATCATATTAGTCTACCAAGTTTTGTATTGTTATCAAGGACTAGCATATTATGAAAGCTTAATTTCTATTAATATAGCCTTTTATTCACTTTTATTTTCTTTTTTTATTTATTTATTTTCTTTAGAAATCTATTTTTCCTTATGTTTATTTATTTTTAGGATTTGGATATTCATTGTCATAATCATAAATACAATAGAATGATAGATATGAAAAATTTTTTAAGGGAATTATGGTAGGTATACCATTGCTTATGGCAATTTTGGAAGCTTAATTGATATATATGATGTACTGTGACATTTATAGGGCTAAACACTCCAATCATGAATGTTAGGTACTACTATAGGTGAGGGCATCCCAACTTGGGTAGAGAATTGGCCTAAAGATACCGTATATGGAAATGCCTATAATCCATAGTGGAGTAGTCATTACGACTTTCCACGAAACGATCACACTTCACTTGGATCTCTAAAACAATAATAACAAGGGGAGTACTAACATTTTAAAGGTGTCATTATAAAATTTGTTGCTTCAATAAAGACTACCTTCTATAAAATTAAAGAGACAGATTTGAGGGAACATATGAATATGATAATGTTATGGATTGGAGAGGAGCTAAAGGTTGAAGAGAGAGGAAGTTGTTGTTAAAGGAAAGGAGAAAGAGGAGAGTGAAGTTGACCTTATAAGAATGAAGCAAATAGTGTATCTTGAGACTAATGCACCCATAATGAAGAGGAAGGAATTCGAAGAGAATGATAAAAGTAAAAGGATGAGGTTAAAATCCTTTATTAAATACCCCTTATATTCAAATTGAAGATACTGCCTAATTATTTACAGTACATTTTAGAGAAGGATCTTATGTTATTGGTGATCACAATATCAAGTTTAAAGACAGATTAAAAAGAAAAGTTATTGAAGGCACTTAGAGAGCATAAGAAGGTAATAACATAACATAGAAGATCTCAAATATTACAAGGGATTATTCCTTCTTTTTATACATATAAAATTTTTATGGAGGATAAATTTCAAATAGACCTACGACCTCATTGTAGGCTTAATCTGAACATAAAGGAAGCCATAAAAGCATAGGTAATTAAGGTGCTTAATGTAAGAGTAATTTATCTTATTTTTGATAGTTCTTAGGTGAGCCCTGTACAAATTGTACCGAAGAAAGGTAAGATGACAATGGTGCCTAACGAGAGGAATGAGTTGAACCCTACAAATATTGTTATCAAGTGGAGAGTGTGTATAATTATAAGAAGATAAATGATGCCAATTAGAATGATCATTTTCCTCTTCCCTTTATTGACCAGATGCTAGAGCAATTAGTTAGCAATATGTATTACTATTTCCTAGATGGCTTGTTGGGTTATTTCCAAATCCTCATAGCCTTAAAGGATCAATTGAAAATGACATTCACTTTTCCATATGGTACATTCACTTATTGGATGATGCTTTTTGAATTATGTAACACACCTACTACATTTTAGAGGTGCATGATGATGACCTTTGATCACCTAGTCTAAGATATCATGGAGGTATTTATGAACAATTTTTTATTTTTTTAGAGATCTTTTGATTTATGCCTCTAGAATTTTTTAAAAAAATAGACATTATAAAGAAACTAGTATGTTGCTAAACTAGAAAAAAAGCCATTTTATGGTATAAGAGGGGGTAAATTTTTTGGCGATAAATTCTTATAGTAAGGGATATAGGTTGATATAGTAAAAGTGGAAACTATTAAGAAATTCCTACCCCTACTTCGCTTAACTCTATAAGCAGTTTCCTAGGACATATAGGTTTCAACAGAAGGTTTATTAAAGACTTTTTTTATTTCTAGGTTATTAACCCAATTACTTGAGAAGGATGTGTTTTTATTTTCAATCAAGAGTGTTCAGATGTGTTCACTATTCGTAAAGAAAATTTAACTAATTCTCCAATTATGGTTCCCCTAGATTGGACTCTTCAATATGAACTAATGTATGATGCCAGTGATTTTACAGTAAGTGCAATTCTTGGATAGAGGAGAGGTAAGCACTTTCAACCCATCTAATATGCTAGCCAGACTTTCACAAATGCTCAAGATAATTATACAACTATAAAAAAGGAGTCTTTAGTAGTGGTTTTTGCATTTGATAAATTTAGATCCTATCTAATATTGTCTAAAGTCATTGTTTACACTAATCGCTCTGCACTAAAAAAATCTATTAAATATGCCAGATGCTAAGCCAAGATTAATGTTGTCAATTTTATATAAAAAAATTCATATTGTAAGTATACAAATCGTAACTCGTAGTATAAAAGATATTGTTCTCATGAGGAATGATTAGTCACCTAACAAATTGAATGCACTTTGTATAAGGTAATAAAATATTAAATGAATTGAATTAAAATAAATTAATAAAACTAAACAATTGAATTATTAAAGCTAGGAATAAAAATGAGGTTAATCAATAATGGAAGCTTAGGGGTTACTCTATCCTTGTTTTTTCTTCCCTTTATCTTGTCAATTCAATTATGTCTGATCCTAGACATCCTAAGGTTTTGATTACCCTTGTAGCGCCCCCTCACCGTAGGGTACCCATCGGGACGCCCGACATGTATCCCACGATAAAGGTGCACCACCAGAACAATTCCACTAATATCCACATGGCATCGCAATAATTAAATCACAATATAACAGAAATCAGTAAAATTTAAATTCCAATATCAGTCTAATACAGTCATCCAATGGCAGAATAGACAAGTCTATCAGTTCCCTAACAAAACCAAAAAGGAAACTGATACAAGCATCTATCCTAAGTCATCCTCAAAAGTCCAACCCAGCTGACCGACCTG
>JANITW010000236.1:39198640-39210545 GCA_027564335.1 Erythroxylum williamsii | reverse complement strand
TCTCCCGAATTTCCCGAAAATCTCCTATAAGCCACTATAAATTACCAGTCACTCGTATTCAATATTAAATCAGTCAATTGAACCCAATTACTCTCATTTCTCAATCAGTCCCCCAATCCAGTCAGTTCAGTCAGTATTCAGTTCACAATCCAGTCAATTTCCAGTAAATTCTAATTTACAATTAAATACCGGAAAATCATGAATGCATGTACCTATGAATATATGCATATGCAATAGACCAGTTCCTCTATAATTAGAGGCCAGTAACATGCTCAGTCAATGAATGCAATGAGACCTATCAGTCTGTCCCCATATTACCAAAATACCCTTGCTAACAGTAACGGGATGTTACAACCCTCCTTTTAAATCTAATCAAATAATTATAATTGAAATAAATAACAACAAAATTGCAACTTCTCGATTCATAAAATTACTTTTAACTATTCAATTAGATTTGAAGCAATCTTAAGGATAATTAACTCACAATTAAGATCTCCCGTCAATTTTTTATTAATATGTTATTTGTAGGTAACAAATATTACAAAGCATTGATATATCTATTGAATTCAACAAGAATAAAGTTTAACAAAATAATTCAAGAATAATCCCTATTATGGATTTAGAAATCCATATTTATGTTCAACATCCTAATAATCCAAATTAACATCAAAGACAATGAAATATGTGAAGAGAAAAGAAAGAAAATAGTTTTGTGTCTTGATCTGGAATTCTGGAAAAATTGGAATTGATCTTGATGTCTCCACTTTAATCTCTTTGATTCTGATGCGCATCCTCCTCGTTGTGTTTTTTTTTTGCCTTAAATACTTCTTAAGGCTTCTATGGTTCTTTTTAGGGCTGTCCTGCTTATTTTGGTTCCCAAAATAGCCCCAAAATATCAAGAATACAATAATTTTGCATGCTAGAAAGGACCATGCACTATCCATTGCTCTCTGTCACAATCATGCATTTCCCATACACTGATTGCTCATACACGATCATGCATCTTCCTATTCTTCATTCTTCAATTTTCCTATGCTATCGGGTTAAGTTTCTATCCATTTTAGACCAAAAAGGAGAGAGCTTGATCAGAGGTGAGCATCCGACGACCGTCTTTTCCGTAGTGAAGAGAAATGTTATTAAGAAGCCACCAGTACCGGAACTGGATACAATGATAAAATAATCAGTGATACAGGCATTGGGGTCACCAAATTTTTTTCAAAAATGGGACTTGAGGTGTTGGAGGGAAACAACTACATTAGTGGGCTAGCACCATCAATTGAGAGGATTCGAACTTTACTATCATTAGTTACAAGATGTATAGAAGCATCGTGTCTATGGTTAGATTGGAGAACGAAAACAATGGTTAGAATTTAGGGTCATCACACACAAATGAGGAAGTATCAAAAAGGAACTTTTACTTAACGATCGAGAAGAGCTCATAGTTGAGTTTGTCTATGTCAAAGAGTGAATAAGCAATACCATGTATTTTATTTATTTATTTAAGCATGGTTTGGTATTAAAAGATAAAATGGTATCATAGTGGGAGTCAGTTTAGAAATAGTTAATACATGTGCGTGTGATATCAAATGACACAACACGCTCACACACGAAAGAGAGGGAGAGAAGAGGAGAGCGGAGTTTATAATCCAATCCTAAAATACAAGATTATAGTAAGGCTTCGTTACACTCTTTTATAGGCAAAAAAACAAAAAAAAATAGTAGAGTTTTACTTATACAAGTAATCATCCTACCGGACCAAAATTTTGGTCAAATCATATAGAAAGCTTAAGGAAGAAGTAATCCCCTCTCAACTTGCTTAAAGAGTTTCGGCTACAAGTTGTCTCTCTTTCCACTTTCATTGATCGTGCCGTTCGAGCTTTAAAATTTATAAGGCCTCAAATACCGCAATTGCACAGGTCATGACTGTAGTATAAGAGGTGTCGGTCCCATGAGGAGGGAGATTAGTCTAATCCTAAAAATTTAAGGCTGAAAAGATATGGAACTAAAAATAAATAAAGTAATGGGAAGTAAATATGAGAATTGAATTCAACCAATTGATTCAGACATTAAACATAAAAGAATTAACAATTGAGCAACAAGCATACACATTGGAAATCAACCAAGAATTTCCCAAGTTATGAGAAAGGGGATTTTATCTATCATTAATACTAACATAGCTGATTATGTGTTAATGGTTGTCAGTTCTAGACGATCCTAAGACTAATTACTCTCCCTTGAGTTATGACCATTAACCCTAATTTATAAACCCTTATTGGATTATGAAATTTGTAATCTCTCAATTCATAAATTATTCAAAACCCTAATTAGATCTAAATCACTCTAAAAAAACTATAGAAATATCACACAAGATCTCGCCTTACACAATTACCTATATGATTCGTCACGATTTTTATTAAATCGCCTAACTCTTATTAATCTGATTTAATCATTTTTCATTCAATTCACCGTCTCAATTTATTATTGAATTATGCAAGAACGTAATTAAATCACGACATTCATCCATTAAACACAATTAACTTAATTATCATTAAATCAAAATAAAATCCTGAAGAAGAGTTAGGACATAATCAGCATTCTACCATCTATCATCATACAATCCATCCTAACTTTATACATAAATAAAATTGAAACGAAAAGGAAATAGAAACTTAGAACGGACGATCTATGAATGCAGTAGAGTTGGGAAACCTCCTAATCCAAGAAGCACGTCAAGGCAGCTTCTTCTTCCTCTTCCTCCTCTCTTTCTCTTCCTCTTTCTCTATTAGGGTTCCAAAAGTGGCTGCACAAAAAAGCTCCCTTCTTCCTTCCTCTTGTTGTTCTTCAAATATTCTTTTATGTTTTGGGTAACCCTAAGACTTATTCAGGGTTCGAAAGGTCCAAAAAGTTCCTCAAAATGTAAAGTTTGTAAGTGTCTATACGTCTATCCAATGCAGGCCATGATTGTGGCTCACATTTGCGCATTTTGTCATGATCGTGGCATCCAAGCCACGATTGTGGGCTACTGTTTCGAATTGAATGTCTTCTAAAACTTCTTTGTTCTTTGATATTGACCCTGAAATACTAGCAAACATATCAAGGTACCTTTAAAACTTAATATTTAAGCTCAAAAGCTTGTACTAACTATTAAAATACTTAAAAACACAAATAATTAACAAACTATCACAATTCTAACCTAAACACATACTAAATGATTAAATTAACGATTAAGCAAATATCAAACTATGCCCTAAAACACGATGCAATTTACACTTATCATTCATCATCATGATTTTGTCTCTCATTAAATGAAGATGCTTGTTGTTTTTATCCATTTGACTACCATTTAATGTTGTTGTCTCCTTCTAGGTTGATTTATTTACTAAATTGCCTCCCTTAAATCAAATTAGTAGAAATTTATCATTCCTAACAATTTTTTTAGTTTGTGAAACAATTCAGACTTTAGTGGTTTAGTAAAGATATCTACAACTTGTTCTTCAATGTGACAATAATTAATCACTGCTATCTTTTCAGTTACTAGCTCACGAATTTTGTATATACTAAATGTATATATGCTTGGATCACCCATGAAAAACTAGATTTTTGCACAGTGCTATTGTAGACTTATTATCACATAATAATTTTGTTAGAAAATCTTGTTTTTGATGTAGTACTTCAAGCATTCTTCTTAGCCATATTACTTGTGTAGCATAACTAGTTGCTGCAATGTACTTTGAGAAAATAAGACATTAGACCTAAGTCTGTCATGTCAAATGATTTTACCATAGCTTCCTTAAATTTTTTAATCATCTCTAAGTTGTTTCTAGTAAAAATTAGATCATCAACATAAAAATACACAATTAAACATCACCAGGCTCAACAAATTTAACATATAAAGTATTCTTAAAAGGTTGTCTTTCAAAATCGTGTTTCATGAAGTGTGAATCAATTATTTTACACCATGCTCTTTATACTTGCTTCAATCCTTACAAGGCTTTCTTCAACCTATAAACTTTTTCTTCTTTTTCTCTAATTTCATATTATGCAGGTTGCTCAACGTAGACTTCTTATTCTAAAGTTCCATTTTTAAAAAGTAGATTTTACATCTATTTGATAAATTTTCCAGTTATTTTGAATTGAGAGAGAGATAATAATGCGAATAGTATCCAATCTCCCAATAGGAGTATATACTTCAAACTAATCAATAACTAATTTTTTCTTATATCTTTTTGCAACCAATCTAGCTTTAAACTGATTAATTTCACCATTATGCTTGTACTTTATCTTGTATACCCACTTTACTCCTATAGGCTCGTTATTAGTAGGTAAATATGTTAATTCTCATGTGTCATTCTTTTCAATTGCATATATTTCTTCATCCATGGCTTTCCTCCATTTTAAGTCATTTGATGCATTGAGAAGATGTACATTGAGATCACCTGTGACGTGCGAGTAAAATCTGGGTAGGACCTTGATAGATTTTCCCCATATGCTTGAAGCGTGTACGGTTATACTATCGAAGTATCTTCTAGTTACCAAAATACCATAAATCATACAAAGTAACTTGTTTTTTTATTCAAATTGCAGAATTTTTTGTTTTAATTTTTTATGCAATTATTTGTTTTTGAGTTTAGTTTTTACTTTCGTTAAATTATTTTTTTTCTTTTTTAATAGTATATTGAAAACAATTTATTTACTAATTAAAGGTAAAATCATTTTAAAAAAGGATATGAAAACCCAAAGCATCTTATTTGTATTTAGCCTAACCTAACGGTAAGCAAATAAGAAGGAAGGTGGCACGGATTAACATAAAAACGACTATATACTACAAGAAGTGAACCCTGTTTTTTTAAGAAAGTTGAATTTAATTAAAAAGAATACCCAAAAGGACAATGCAAGTTCTTAAATGAAACTGTAAACTCGAACGCT
Source organism: Erythroxylum williamsii (assembly GCA_027564335.1). Lineage (NCBI taxonomy): Eukaryota > Viridiplantae > Streptophyta > Magnoliopsida > Malpighiales > Erythroxylaceae > Erythroxylum > Erythroxylum williamsii. Next base: position 39,205,619 of record JANITW010000236.1, on the reverse strand, counting down.
GTAACATATGGGATCTAATGTCTTTTCCAAGTCTAGAAGTAATTAAGAAGGAAAATTTTACTACTGAATCCAAAACGTACATAATGTCTTTTCTGGAGTCTATAAGTACATCACTATCACTAATTTTCATACAAACTGCAAAGCAACTAGCTCGCAGCCCATCCTATTAGCAACTAGCTCTTCTTCAAATCCCTTCACCGGAATTCGCTTGATGGAATGCGGCTACCATTGGCCATTGCATCGTTTTGGTCAAAATTGCCAAGAAACTAACTGTATAACTTGGAACTACTGCAGTCAACGAAACAATTCCGGGAAGGACCACATTACGAACTTTGCAAAGACATCAGACTCCAAAAAATCAATATGTGCTGCTCGCCCAATTAATGTATTCAGGTTCTTCCCATAAGAACTGGTATCAAAGTTGACATCACAACGCATGAATAGCCGATGTTCAGAGGTCGGTGTCCTTATCTGATCCAAACAATTATTCAACATCTCAAGGAATATTTTGCCCTTTTTTGAATAGTCCATGGAAGCTGCTCGGCAAAGTTCAATTCTGGCAGAATGATATGGCACATAACCATCCTGAATGAGATAGAATAAGCTCATCAACACATCCTCTTCTTTTCTATGCTTTATAATGAATTACGTACAATAAACAATATTAGCAACAACTTTAGGAAGTGTTGTAGTTCCAATTGTTGCAGTTTTTTCCACTTCTTTTTCTTCTTTTTTTTAATTTCCAAATTCCCCCCTTTTTGTCCATGTTTTTCATTAACGTTTCTTAAAACAAATGCCTCTCGTTTATATAAACTAAGAATTTCAGGAAATGGTCTTTACCAAAATAGCAATGATCACGGAGTACCTGAGGGGACGAAAGCAGTATTATATGCCTGAAGTTCTGCAGTGTTTTTTGCTGGACAAAACAAAAGAACCATGTCAATAATTCTATCAAAATATGAAGTTAGCATTTCAGTTTCACATCTTTTAAAACATTGCGAAAATTTAATTAGGTTTAGGGCTTTCAGTTCACCAAAGGGATTTTCGTGCATGAGAGAGACAAAAACAACTCTGGAAGCAAATCAGTTAAAGATTATAGGAACACTGACACTATTCTGTGATACCTGGCAAAGTCTGTACAGGAAGGTATTTTCAAGATCAGGATCATCTGTGAAAGTGAGCTGATGAATGCATTGTGTTCCCTTGAGTTTCTTCAAAAGCCACATCCCAGAGTTGAATAACGAATTTTGATTGTACAAATATCCCAAATGTGGACCAGAAATCGAAACATATGTGTAGAGGAATCTCAAGTATGGTTCCATAATGCTTTCTATCACAGCACAATTATTAAGGTAGCAAATCAAATGACAGTACCTATAGAAACACATGATGCAGTAATGCGATTATTGTATACCTGCTAATGCTGTTCTTATAATGATGTTTCCAATAGAATGCCCAACGAAGCTGAGCTTGATATCTCTTAACGGACCAGATCTTGTAACTCTATCCATTTTCTTTTTAAGAAAAGAAATCACCTCCTCTGCCAGCCTTAACCCCATATCTCTGAAATCTCCCGATGTTTTTTCTTCATTTACCTCTGACATTAGAAACTCTAGCTTAGGATCTATCAAAAGCCACTGGTTCCGAACAAGCCTCAAATCCAAATGATGTCCCTAAAGTGTTGGAATAATTAATAAATCAGTACAGTACTGCATTCTTATTCTGCATTGAATCCCAGTTGGTTAATTAAATTATTTTTTAAGAAAAGAGAGAAATAATGTACAGAATGAACCAATGGCCATAAAGAAAGTCAAAATTTGAATATACGGAACACTGTATAAGAGCAAGACTTGCCTGAAAGCCATGAACAAAGATGGCAACCTTCAAGTCATGACCATTTTGTTTTTGAGTACCAGGAGATGGCTTGCTTTTACTATTTGTACTAAATTCACTGAGTAAGCTAGATGAATCTAATAGATCCACATTTCGAAAGTAGGAATTTTCACTAAAAGTACGTCGTGGTGCATTTATTACACGTTCGACAATGACAATAGGAATTCGTAGAGGATCTCCAAATATGTGCATGTCCTGAAGTGATCGATTATCCATCTGTATGGACAGTAAGAAAAAGTAATAGTTGGTAGAACTCTAGAGTACGAGGAGATAAAACAGACACAAGCAAGTGTTTATGTGATAACTCACCTTCATTTGTGCTATACTTCGCCGATGACGTTCAGCACGTGTTGCTGCTGTCTGGGAAGACTGTAGAGAAGAAAATAATAAAGCAAAGGCCATGGAACACAGGATTGATTAATAAATATTATAGATCATTCAAATAGATAGCAAAATGAAATATGCAAAAGAATACTTGCATCATCAGTTAGCTTTCTCAAAGCTGAAACTCTTTTATAAACCCCATGATTAGAGATGTCGTCAGCTCCACTACTGATATACTGATGAGGCATCTCAACCTTAGAGTATACCATCCATATTGACCATTCAGCCCTTCGATCCCTGGTCCATGCATCACGCAAAAGTTCTAGTATTTTTGTTTTGTTGGCCCTGAGTTGAAGCAAATATGTCAGCAGTTCAACAAGTACAGATAATGAGATCATGATACAGGCTCAACTACTATTATTGAATCCCATTCAAAGTGATGCACCAAGTAGGATGTACACAGCTATGAAGCTGAACTTAATCATGGATGTACTGTCATGCAAAATCCACTCTAACGTAGTGTACAAAATTCCAAGAATATCAGAAAGAAGGGAGTAAGAGAATGGAGCAATGTGAGAAAAGATGACAATAAAAAAAATTTAAGAAAACTGAGGCAATAGCCACATAAATGAATATAATATCTAATTGAGAGGACAGGTCTCAATGAAAACCAAAAAATTAGAGGCGATAAAGGACTACTGATAAAAATGGCTTCAATTCCATTGATAAAAAGAAAATTGTGAAAAGAAGGATTGCCCAAGCCTTATAAGACTTCTTAGGCTCTTGCTCCTAATACACCACCCTGAAAAGCACCTTAAGGGAAGGAGGACTGCTCAAGCCTTACAGGCCTTATTAGGCTCTTGCTCATAGCCAATGTGGGGTCAACACATTTAACAAGCACCAAACCCCAGCAAGCGCCATAATCCAGCAAGTATGAGAACTACAGCCACTCCAAATCATCCAGCAAGCACCATCATCAATGTGACAATAAGTGGCCACTACAACAATACTAAACCACATGTTTCTCAAATCCAAACACAATAAAAACAGCACAACATTCTTAACTTTTTATACACTATATGAGTTCATATTTTGTTTTCTTCTTCTAAATCCATTTTTAGACAAAAAAAAAAAATCCACAGTATTGTAACCACTCCAGCCACCAATGCACCCCTTTTATATAGAATCTAAGAAGTGATAACAAACTGTTATTTTTAAACAAATGGTTTGAAAAGTCAAGCACGATAAATATTTAGATCATGAATGCAGAGACCAACAGCGATGACAAGGAATCTTACCAGTGAGCAGTAAGTCTATGATTTGGTAAAAATAAGTCATAAAATACATCACGGAGGAAGTTGAAAAACAAAAATGAATAAAAAAATAACTTTAGCCACATGTCAACCATAAAATCCCCAGGAACTAACTTAAATGAAAAAACCCATATTCTTACTCCACAATCAACCATATTAGATTCCCAAAACATGTTTATGTGGAAATGTAAGAAGAGGGATACAGCTCTGTTTACTTAAGCACAATCACATTGCTATTGAGTCACTTTGTGCTTATGTCTCAAAAAAGATGGCATAAGAAATTTAACAATCATATATCTGAACAACATAAAAGAGAATGTGGAAAGCTTCAACTGAGAAATAGGAATGTGGCAAAAGTAAACCTGTGGAATTGCAGAAACATGTTCCACAAGTATGATAATTGAGAACCTAGTGCATGAACTATGCTCAAGACAGCATCCTCAGCTAACGTGGGGGTAAACCTATTTTTTTGAAAATCTGTGATAACATTTGCTTTCTGTTTCATAAAAAGGAAAATTTTGTTAAGGAAACAAAATAAATACATACATAAATTGAAGGTGATCAAAAAAAGTCTGCACTACAAAACGAAGCAAGGACCTCAGGAATATTTTGTCGCTTGCCTGGGCTTGAAACTCCACCATCTGCAGCACCCAGATTAACTTGCAAGAGAGAATCAAGCATCTTTATATCATCCAAGTTGGATATAAATTCACTTAAATCAATTGGTTGGTTGGTTTCTAGGCTAAGTTTTCTTAGGTCTTCAAGCCATGTATCACGAGCAATTAAAAATGCTTTGACAAGCGCGACCAGCTTCACATCCATAGAAGATGCTTTGCCCAAGTCCTGACAGCATTCCAACACAAAAAATGTGTGACTAGCAATCCAGAGCCAAATATATCAAAAGAATACTGATAATGAGAAAACCACAGGGGCGTCTAAACTGATGAATTGCACAGTTAGGATTAATGATTGGAATCTCATCCACAAATCTGAGTTCTTCTGCCAACCACAGTGCAGAATCTGATAGAAGCCTAGGCCCAATTTTCAGGAATGTATATTTTTGCAGAAAGAAGAAGGAAATAAAACCGTTTGATCCTTGAAGTCTGGTCCAGGAAGGTTGCTATCATTCTGTTATGAATGTTATTTTGCTGTTGCTGACTGTTGTTATGAAGTTTCTGTCGTTTTGCATAATTCTAGAATGCTGACTGGGCAAGGTTGTTACACAAGCAGCGTTTATAGCTAGGGGGTATGGGTGTAGGGGAGATCATCGAGTGAGTGAATAGTCATTGGTAGTGGCCTCAGTGTCAGGGAGAGACGAGGGCCTCTCTAATGTCCTCCAACAGTTGTATATTACCCTCCCTATAATCAATAAATTCTACTTTTATCCTCCTCAGTACTGATCTTTCCCTCATTATATTGCTTAGTTCGGGTTAAGAGTGTGGTTCCTATCAGAATCATTAACTTCCTGGAGTTAAGTTTTTCTCTAAATCAGTAATACACAAAGTTATGATAGCAAAACAGTAAAGAAATAATCAGCTGAAACTTTTTTATTGCAGTTTAGAAATGTCATCAGTGGTTTAAAAACTGCATATCAAGATAAGCATTCTAATTCTTCTACAGCAGGCAAAAGTCATTAAACCTGAGTACATTACTGCAATATAACAATCAGCAGCTATAATAACATTTGATAACGAAACAAGTAAACTTATGCACAAACCAACCAACCCTCTTCCAGCTATAACAGATTTAATCACAGCTCACAAGGTGGAGGTCATGCAACTTGGAAGCTAGCTTTTTTCCAATCTTTTATTTCCCTTTACCAACTAAAAATAAATATCGACATGCATTCAAGAGTTTATGTACTCTGACTCCAGCTATACACCATAAGAAAATATGGAGTGACAGAGGAGATCATAAGTCATCAAAAATCTATGCAAGAAAACTCAGACAAAGCCACCATAAAAAGAGTATTTTGCATGAGCATACTTGATTCAAAGCATCAGAAGTTCCAGCAGTGAAACCATCAGTACTGCAAGAGTAAATGTAAGTAATCCATCTCAACTAATTACTCAAAAAAATTACAGTACAAGTTGAGAAACGGCAACATCGCTTGTTTCAACTAGCAATGTGACAAACCTGGATACCTTCATGTGAGTAGTGGCTCTTAATAGACTGGTGTGTACAGTTGCATCTACTAGAACCGAATGAAATGCATCAAAATTGACAGGGCAGTACGAATGCAATCCAAGTAGAGCTTTAGGAGGAATCCGGAACTCGTGAACTGCAACTGATGAAGAGTCCAGGTAAGTCAGCAAATCAAGTCTGCGTAGAGTGTCATGTTTAGTATCCCTGTCCAATTCTGGTTTGCAAATATCAAACAACGAATGCAAAGGTAAACATCTTTAGATACAAAATTGTCAAATAAAATATTCATCTCAACCTACCCACTGATCGTTATTGGGGCTTGCAAAAGCTCAAATTTCAAAATAACAGCAGATGTGGAAGGACCCTGTAAATTACATACCATAAAAGCATCAAGACAAAGTCATAGGTACATTGCCCAAGGCTATAGTCATTATAACCAACCAAGAAATCGTTGGCCTTCTCAGTACATTCTGAGTGTCAACAACTACTACCATTAGATTCAGCAAATACGGAGATGCTAATGTTTGACTTCATTCCATAAACTAATGAAGTGGAAATGTTTTTATTATTCTACCCCTGAAAACAAGTGATCTCAGCCTTATTGCACTAAGGGCTCATTGGTTTGACATTTTCTATATCGTAACATCATAAATCAAGTATCATCATTTCCAATGAACATACATGCAACCTTCACAAAGTAGGCTCTACCTTGCATTGTGCACTTTCCAATAACATATAATGATCTTATGTTGGCAACTACCTCAATAGCAGAGAGCTCAACACCCAACAAACTTTTTCATAAACACCATCACATTTCTTTCCAACTACAGTTTTCATTTTCTTAGTTCAGTTCAGCCTACCCGTAATTAACCTCCACCATTTATCACAACCTTATTTCTCAGCATTCCCCCCTTTCTTACTGAATATGTAAAACCTTTGAAGCAAGGTTGAAAAAGGATGCGAGAGAAAGTGAAGGATTACCTTATATTTACTGAGAGAGAGACTAAAGGAGATCATAATGCATAAGCGAATATCCTGCTTTGAGTATTTAATTCTAAATGGCTGCGTCGAGAAACTGTTCTCCTTGTCATTAATCCTCCATACTCCACATGGTTCATCAGCATCCAAGTCAGGAGCTGCAGCTCAGATAAACAAATGTTAATGTTCTCTGAATTCATGTGTCACCCATTAAGCCTTTGTTTGGATCAATGGAAAGCAAGAGAAAAGAAAGGAAGAGAAGTGTAATTCTCTTGCTTTCCATTGTTTGGACAAAAATTTGTAAAGGGAAAGTAAGAGAAAAGAGG
>JANITW010000236.1:39038639-39058750 GCA_027564335.1 Erythroxylum williamsii | reverse complement strand
TCTTCTAGATAATACTGCATGATTCTACATAATCTGCATGATTAAACATAATCTTCATGATTCTGCATAATCCGACAAATTTCTTTTGTTTTGGTTTACACTTACTGGTCTTTCATGAGATTAGTTTTGAAGACAAATTGATTTACTATATGAGTAATAGCCATCTCTCCCAAATGGGACATTGTTAAAGCCATCTAGCAGGTTATGCTAGTGTTTAAAACAGTTATAGCTAATACTATTTTGTTTTCAATAGCTTTATACTTACTTTTTCATCTCTTCATCACTGTCTTAGGTTGTGCTGAAGGAAAACTTGATTCTTTCACTATTCAGGGACGAGGTGCGTAATTTAAAGTTATCCAACTTGTGCTCTCTATTTGCGATTCCTGATTTTGTCAAAAAACTTAAATATGCAGTATGTGTTATTGCATGAGGATTACCAATTATATGTGTTACCACGAGTACTAGAATCAAAGAAGATGGCAAAGTCTGGACGCACAAAGCAAAAAGAAGCAGATTTAGAGTACAGTGTTGCGAAACAGGTTGAAAAAATGATAAGGTGTGCTATGTACTGCTAAATTGATTGCTAATGGTTAAACTTCTCCATTTCATATTTGATATCTAGAATAAGACATGCTTAAAATGAAAGTTCATTATTCAAATACTATAGAATCTGTCATGAATAAGTTATCAACTCAACAGAAATGTAATTAATTTACTTCATTGAGGTGTCAAGCTTAAGAAATGTTTGATTCATAGCCAATTTGTGAAGTTCTAAAAGTTGGAGAAGCTTTTTTGCTTATTTATGGGTATAACCTGCATTTACTTACTGGCCTATCTAAGGAAAGTTTTAGGAAGATGCCATTTCTATCCTTTGATACCTTCTTTTAAACTTCAAACCGATCTAACAGGATCGTGATAGGTTCAGATTAATTTCAACTGCATCATGTAGGGCTAGGATGCATAATACTTGCCTCAATTTAGATAGAAGGCATAGGATAAATTTAGTCAACCCAAATTAACTTGGAATTAAGGCTTTTCTTTCTTGATTTGAGTCAAATTCTATTCTCATTGAAAATACATGCTTGAAATTGGTTTTTGAAGGTTTCATTAGCAGTAAAAATATGCACGAAACATCAAAATAGAACTGAAATAAGGACCATTAAACTATGTTGACTATTTATCTTGCAAAAGTATTTCATAAACTGGGGGATTGTTATTGTTAAATTGCATCAATTGCATAGTAGGCATTTTTCTATATGCATTTGATAAAATATATAGATTTTTTGTTTGCTTCGATTAATTGACAGAATCTGGTGAAACTTGTTAACTGATTTAAGTAGCTTATTGAGTTCTCCTTTTCTTGGGAAAATCCAATATGAAAGTGATAGCAGTAAACCACTGCTTACTTATTCTAGAAGGAAAACGAAGTCCATCCAAGTAGATGATAAAAGTTTAAAGATGATGTCTATCCAAGAAGAGCTTTAAAAACAGAGTTTCATATTGTTTAGGAAGTTTATCCAAGAAGAGCTTTAAAAACATAGTTTCATATTGTTTAGGAAGTTTACGTTTTTATTGTTTACGTAGTCTAGTTAGTTAGGGTATCTCTCTTATAAATACCCATAGGAATTAGTTATGCGGTAGATCAGAATTAATTAAACATTGGTGTTTTGAGTTTAGTCCACTTACGGACTCACTTAGTGGAGAAGTTTAGTGTTAAGATTCTTGCACTCTTGTTTCTGCCATTATTCCTCTATTACTACTTTCTATTTTCCTGGGTTTTCTATCAGAAAGTGCTTCAGCTTTGCGACTTAATATCTGGTCATTGGGTACAGTGAAGTGCATGAGCAAGCAGTTCTATCATGTGACGCAATTCACCTTGAAAGGAGAATATTGTTAAAACAAGAAATTGGAAGGATGGTGCTCTTCTTTACTGATCAACCAAGTCTTTTGGCTCCAAACATTCAGGTACACTAGCGGACCCTCTTGTAATTTTCATATGATATCGCCTTTTATTTTGTGATCTCATAATTTACCATGTACTTGTGAAGAAGATTTTCTTATTTGCAATGGCATGTTTTCTTAACTATTGACATATCATCTTCAGGAATCTTTCTATTTGGTAGCAATATTGGTCACAGTTCAATAAGTGATGTGAAATTTGTTTTGTATAAACAAGAATTTTACCCATTTCAAAGTCTTACAGCTTGAGCTTGACATGCTTTGACATTCTTTTGAAGCTTATTTGAGCATAAATGTATCTGTTCTCGATAAACTCAAACATGAACAAACATGGAGAATCCATGATAGGCAGCATATATCTTGTGTTTGCATATGGAATGTTTGTGCTTCCTTTGCTTTAAGTTTGAAGAAGTCCAAAAAAATCCTAAAGGTTAGTGTCGAAGGATGCGTGAGTGCACATGTAAGCACATGCTTTCTACTGCAGAGTTAGTTAAAGGACATTTTAGAGCTGTTCTATTTTTGCAGTTTTTTCCTTGAATCTCCAGCCAAAGAATAAATGCCATATCTAATTCCTAGTTATTTGTATTTTGTACTGTTATAAAGAAAGGTAATTTGTATCTTATGGACAGTCCTATATCCATTTTCTAAACAAGGGAGGATAACCTAATGCTTCCAATAATATTAAATAGAAAGCTCTAGTTGATTGAGTTATAGGCCTTTGCAACATCCATTTTTATGGTGCAACTCCTCATTCTCCTCTGATAATTACATCCCTCTAACATTTCCTGACATGGTAGAATATTTGTTCCCAGTGATCTCCCCTTGATGAATTCATTCTGTTTTGGGCTGATTAACTTTCCCAGACTTGCTCTCAATCTATTTGCTAGAATCTTCATGATGATTTTGTATAGAAGGTTACAACAAGCTATTGGCTTGAATCGTTCCAGCTTCCTAGCATTGCTTTGTTTGGGGACAAGGCAGATAAATGTTTTATTCCGTTCCTTAAGGATTGTTCCTCTCTTATAGGACTCTTCTATTGCTGCTAGCACTTCTCCTACAATATCCCAATGTTTTTGAAAGAATCTCCCATTGTATCCATCTGGTCCTAGGGCTTGCTCATTGGAAAAATAGCATTCTTTATTTCTTCCCTTGTTATTTCTCTAACCAACTCCTCCTTGTCTTCTTCATCAACCTTTTTAAGCCCTGCTAGAACCTCTGCGGGTATAGCTCTTGTTGGTAGTGCAGTCCCATACTGCCTAGTAAAATACTCTAAGGCAACCCTCTTTTTACCTTCTATGTCCTCATGGATCCGCCCTCTTTCATCTTCCACCATTCTGATAGAATTCTTGTTTCGCCTAGCTGAAATTGAACTCATAAAAGAGGACTCTAGATTTCTGCATTAGTATTGGTACTAGTCAATAGTTGATTACACTTTTCCACCAGCGCAGCTTCCCGTTTTGTTAGTTGCAAATCTTCTGGTCTGTCCAATATTCTCTTCTGACATTTCTTTAGCTCCTCCAAAGCATCAGCTTTAGCTTTTAAATCTGGTTGAACTGTTTTTCTGCTGAACAGTTTCAGTTATCACTCCCTGCATTTCTTCTCTGAGTACTTTTCTGACTTTAGGATTGTCCATCAAGTGATTGAATATCCTAAATGGGGCCTTCCTCTTCCTGTCACCTGTTAGCAATTCCACTACTATTGGACTGGATTTGATACACTTGGATCATCAAACAAAGCACTGCTTGTTGCCGCTATCCACTTGTCATTAACCATACATCTGTCTCTCAACAGAAACCATTCCCTGGATTGCTTATTGTTCCAGTATAAGAGTTACCATACCATTTCAGATTAGCCAAACCTGTCCCTGAAGTTCTCAACAGTCTACTTTTTTCCAACTTCTCCTATCCCTTGATTCTTCTGACTTGAGAGTACAGTTATAGTCTCCGATAACTGTCCATGGCAGACTCATGATATTGTTAGTTTTCTCCATCTCATTCTAAGCATGTAGCCTCTGGAATTTATGATTGGCCACATACAACACTGTAGTTGCAATCATAGTCCCAGTGGCTTTAATCAAGACACCACAATGGATCAACTGATCATTTTCAATATACTTCACTACATCCACTTTCTGAGGATTGAAGCCTATTATCACTCTCTCATTGAAATGGTGATCATGTTTACTCATTACCCTCCATCCTTTGTCTAGAACCACAAACTCTTCTCCAATTGCTCCCTCTTTATTTTGGTTTCCAATAAACCAACAAAATCTAAATTGCTGTTCTTGATAAACTCCTTAACTGCAAGTTGTTTATTTAGGCTATTAAGGCCTCTGACATTCCATACTGCTACCTCAATCATTTCCTCCTTTTACCTGCCCTTCTCTTATAGTTCCTATTTTACACCAATTTAAATAATTGCGACCAGTCAATTTATATTTTGTGATTTTAAACATCACAAGAATAACATCAATTACACCTAGTTTCTATGTATTAGCCATGGTAAAATAAATCAAATATACCACACAAGTTCACAAAATATAAATTGACTGGACAGAACCTAAGGAAGAAGGAAGCAAAAGTATTTACTACTGCTCACTGGGCAAAATGAAGGCTAGGCTAACTAAGACTCTTATAGGCTCTGATGCCATGTTATGAAGAAAGGTGATATGTATCTTATGCATTATACAGAGTATTGATACATATTTATAGTGGTTAGGAGTACCTGATTTACAGAATAATCTCCTATAATCAAGCAGAATATCAATCGTAACTAATATAATCATATCAAAACAGGTTATTTGATTTTATCTAATCTGTAACAGGTACTAATACTGATTGTTACTCAATGAAATTAGAATTACCTAAATGTTTTATGTTTTTTAAGAATTCTGATTGAAATCGACTTAAATGGCATTTTAAAATGTTAAAGAATTTGAATAAGGAAGTGGATAGCTTATCCCTTATTGTACTGTTTTGCATTATGCTGCAATCAATTTTACAGATTTACAGTAGCAAGGAGTGAATATAACAGCTACCTGCATTTCTTGCTTCATTCCTTTTTTTGTGTTGCCTCCAGATGGTATTTTCTGCCCTGGCTTTGGTCCAATCTGAGGTCATTTGGTATTTCCAACATGTAGGAATTGCTTCTTCGAAATCTAAAGCTACTCGAATGGTGCCAGTAGACATAGTATGTACTCCCAATCTCTCATGTGCAATAATATCACTTGTGTATTGAGGTTGCCAACTTTCTAACTTAGTGGTTAACTTAAACTGGTTCAATTTCTGGTTGCAGGATCCAAGTGATCCTACAATTGGTTTCTTATTAGATGGTATGGACCGTCTTTGTTGTTTGGTGCGCAAGTACATTGCAGGTAAGACTGGCTTGGATATGGTTAATTTCTTTTTTCCAAGCAATTCATATTATTTTGTTGATTATGAAGGTTGTAGTCTGCAGTTAGGCCTCCAAGGTATATCCATCAATGCATTTAAAATAAACTTTTTATTTCACTATGTCCCACTTCTACTGCTATATTTTAATCTGAGTTTCCAAGGGAATAAGGGTATAAATTCTCAACATTGCACATCGTAATGTAATGGAAAACCGTTGCAACAGAGGTAGCTAGTGGCCGTCATTTCTGAGTTGCATCATAATCTTATTATCTTTATCATGGACCATCTCCTTAATTGTCCAAGAGCTTAATGATCTTTCCCTTTTATACTTTTTATGCCATTTTAGACTTGTGAGTTATGGTTGAATGATTTCATTATGAATTTTCACATCTGATGCAGCTATTCGAGGCTATGCATTATCATACCTTTCTTCATGTGCTGGTAGAATCAGATTTTTGCTGGGAACTCCTGGGATGGTGGCTCTTGATCTTGATGCTAGCTTGAAAGGGCTTTTTCAGCAGATTGTCCTACATCTTGAAAACATACCAAAACCACAGGGTGAAAATATTTCCACGATCACATGTGATCTATCTGTAAGAGATCTATCTAAATCATAGTCAATGTTCTTGTAGTGGAAAGTTTTTTTTATTTGAACTGATAATGTTCTTATTATTTTCATTAACTATTAATCCTGCTGAAGATTTAATTTGTGGAGAGGACATAATGGAACTAAGCTGTTGTGGAACAGGAGTTTCGAAAGGATTGGTTAGCAATATTGATGATTGTCACATCGGCTAGGTCATCTATAAACATAAGACACTTGGAGAAGGCTACTGTCTCCACTGGAAAGGAAGGATTACTATCTGAAGGGAATGCTGCATACAATTGGTCCAGGTATTGATTTAATCCACCGTATCTGCTATGTGAGGGGCACGAGACAAGGTGTCGACATGTTTATTTCCCCATGTCCAAGAACGTTAGATATCATTAATTATTTCCTTGCAACACTTATTGGGACAGTTTCTCTTGTACACATTTGATATAGTTATATCTTATCTGTACCTGGTCCCTAATGCTTCAGTTTATTTCTCAAATGTAGTCAGTCTGTTGATCGGGTTATTATACGTACTATATAGTGTACAGCCTACATCAAATTATTTGCTTAGGCTATGTATATATATTTATATATTTATATGTAATATATCTATATATATATAGGGGATAGATTACATAAGATTACAGGAAAAATTACTTACATATCCTTAAACATTTACACATAACACTAGTCCTCAAGTTGATGCAGAAATGTCATATGTACCAAGCTTGTTACAAATATATTCCACTCGAGGTCACCTCTTAGGAATTTAGTAAATAAATCAGCTTGTTGGTGATGTAAACTAACAAAAGGGTGCAGAAGCTCTTCTTTCAGAAGCTTTTCATAAATGAAACAACAATCAATCTCAATATATTTGGTCCGTGCATGAAAATTTGGATTTGATGCTTTATGTAATGTTGCCAGTTTATCACACAGTAGTTTCATAGATGTCGACTGGGCTTCTCCAATTTATGTGAGTAAATGTATCACTTGTAATTCATGTGGCCAGAACCATGGTGCCATACTCCATTTGCTTAACATTAAGCATTAAACACTTTTTAAAAAAAATTCTGGGAAATATCTTTGCTAGCTTCTTAAGGGTTTTTTGTAATTTCTTAAGCTGTTACTATGCTATGCCACATATTTTAAAAATGACAGATGACCTTGCATCAAATACATGTCTGTCCTGTTTGGATGAAAGGAGTTCTATGCTGCTTTCAATTGGATTTGGTTAGTTTGTGTTCTTTTCTATTATGGAATGAAATTCATAATACAATTGATAAAATTTGTGTAATTAATGATTTTTCTAACTTTTCTAATTACTAGTACTACTACTGCTGCTGCTACTACTGCTGTTACTACTACTACTATTATTCTTTTCAATTTCTCCCCTACCTTTGATACCATATAAATGTAAACAAATGAGAGATTGCAAGAGTACCGGCTAAGGAAAAGCATATGCTTAGCCTATGTATATATATTTTTATACAGTTGAGGTTACATAAATTTACTGGAATAATAACATAAATACCCTTAAATACTTGTTTCATAGCAATTAGATATATAACAATTTGGAACATGAAGCAAACTTTTAGGTGGGTCCCTTCTAATGCAGATGTGTTGATGAACTGGAGTCTCAGTTGTCAAAACATGGAAGTTTGAAAGCTCTGTACTTCTACCACCAGCACCTTACATCTGTGAGTTCTTATCTTTCTTAAAAAAATGTTAACTCTTGAAGTTGAAAAGTTTGATTCCTGGGAGTGATTCAGTCTCCCTTTTTTTGTTATGATGACAGATTTGAAACACTAAGTTGCTTTTGAATTCAATCTACCACCAATTCATATCTGGATTTTATATTTCCTTTGGTGGATAGTTCTGGATTTTATGTTAAACCTAAAGAAACAGCACATTTCAATTAACTGTTCTTGTAATTAAAGGTTTTTAGGAACACTATGTTTGGACCGGAAGGACGCCCTCAGCACTGCTGTGCTTGGCTTGGTGTTGCCAGTAGCTTTCCAGAGTGTGCCTCTCCAATTGTTCCAGAAGAGGTAATCCGTTGACCTTTTCCTTTCTTTTTCATTTGTTAGCTTGTCGTGTCGGTTGGTGCAAGATCTGGATACTTGATAATTATTTTTCAAAAAGTTATGAAGAGTCAGAGAACATTTCAACCTAAAGTACAAAAGAGAAGATAATATGCCAACCCTACATTGGAGAAACCAACTTCACAAGAATCTGCTCTAATCCCGTGTGTTAGAATCACCTTTCTTGAATTCCTTCTTTAGTTTTGCATCAACAGCAGTACTGCTTTTGCCTATGCCAGTGACCTTTCTTCATTCGTGCACGTACATTTGTTAATGCACATGTAACACTGTCTACTAATAAATGATCTCTCTTAGGTAGATTGCGGCTGAAACTTTTATGGTTTATAATGAACGCTCGTTTATTAAAAATTCAAATATAAAGGCTGCTAAAATAAATTAGTGAACACATACATCATTAAACAGTCAAGTAAAAAGACAGGTCACAGTTAACGTGGTCACACAAGTGTCTTTATACTAAAATCTCATATACGGCTTTGAGCTCCCGAACAAGTGATGTTATCCAATGGATTCATCACCATAGCATTACTAAACTTACCAAAAAATTAAAAAGAATAAGTGTAAAAGAAAAAATAATCAATACATTGACTTAGGAAAATTAGTATTTAATCGACAACTTTCAAGTAAAGTATCAAAATTAGCCTGGACTTCATTGTTTAGCACTTTGATACCTGAACTCTCACTTGTATCAAATATAAACGTTAGTCCCTGTTATTGACCACCGTTAATTGAAATGATGTAACTTGTCATGTGTATTATTTTTTATGTTTTGACATATGTGACATGACATCTGTACTGTTTTTTAAAGCACATTTACATTTTCATTTGAAGTGTTAACAAGAAGGAAACAATCCACATAACCTTGTTTTGTAAAACAAAAGCTCAAAAGAAAGATTCGATATTTGGATTTAATTATTCAATTTCAAAAAGTAAAGAGATGGTAAATTACATCCAGCTGCACTGAGCTCTTTGATTCATGGCTTCCCAACAGTAAAGAGGACTCGTGAGAGTTTCTGATGATGAGCTAGGAACTTTCTTGACCATCACCATATCTTGAAACTGAAAAAGTTTCACTTCCTGATGTTGGTTTTCTTTCCATCAACATCTCCATCAATTGATTAACTCCCTATTTGCGCATTTCTCCCTTTCATAATGTTTGTGCTACCAGTAACAGTACCTATGGCAGGGAATAATGACACCCGCAAATCCATCAGCCACAATGTATTGGTATGATGCCAGTGAGTAATATCTTCTAGCATCCATATTACTACTACTAGTCTCCCCCTCTACTCTCTCTACTGCATGATTGGAATTTCTGAATTTTACAGTTCTCAAAGAAAAAACTCTTGAATTGACCATGTCTCTTTCTGCAGCTTTCTGGCTGATAAAGACCCAGATTGCAACATTGTTTGTGAACCTAGTAGAATTCAGAAAAGTAATCTTAACTTGTCATTCTTGTAGAATTCACGAAGACAAACAGAACAATGAAAAGTCTTGTTTATGCTCATAATCTCTTTGTAAACAATCACTGTAATGCATCGGTAAAAGCTTGATTTAGCCCTGAACCTTGTAGGTGGAATTTTTTCTGTAATTACCCTTGAAATTCATCAGTCCCAGCCATTTCTGGACACCTATTAGATTCAGACAATGAAGAGGAAGATCAATGCTTTATAAGAAGTCTAACAAGCTAGTTAAGAAGACCAGCTATGAAAAACACAACAGCTAGAATGGCTATTATAAAGGGCTTACTTCTCCAGAAGAAAATTGTTTCTGATAATCACTTAGCAATGGTGGAGGTGAAGAAGCTGTTGAGATCAAAAACACATCATGGGGATGGTGGTTAAAGAGATTAGCTTCGTTCTTAATTTGACATCAAATGCAGAACATTTCACACGGTCAGCATGCCTGAACACCGTAACTTTTCTCTACTTTTAATTCTTTAACAGTCCATCACTTTTGTGATGCTTTCCTGTATGGTTCTGTGGTCATAAGAACCCCAAAAGGCCATATTCTTTGAAAACAAGAAGTAAAAATTAGTACACTTGACAAGCCATGTCAGCTTAGTTAATGGTGATCACTAATAGGGACTAACATTGGGCTATATTTGATACAAATTGAGAATTCTGATATTAAAGGGTGCTAATTGGGCTAATTTTGATAATTTGCTTAAATTTGCACATTAAAAATATCAGTTTTCTCAACTATTGATTAGGTTAGGGTCCTTTACATATAATACTAAAATAATTCATCAGGGTTCCAAGATAGGATATCAAACTACTATAGTCACCTAAAATCAAGTCGACTGTAAAGAACTTCAGGAGGTGGTGGAGAGAACGGGTTTTGCTGATCTGAAATGGTATGGTAATTCTTATACTTTGACCAATAAGCAATCGGGGGATTTGTTTTTGCTGAAGAAATTGGACCGATGCATGGTTAATGACAAGTGGATAGAGACCTACCCAACAAGTAGCGCTTTATTTGATGATTCAACTGTATCAGATCACAGTCCAATAGTAGTGGAACTGCTAACAAGCGATAGGAAGAGGAAGACCCCATTTAGGATCTTTAGTCACTTGATGGACAATCTTGACTTCAGAAACATACTTATCGAGGAGATGCAAGGGGCCATACTTGGATCAAAAGGATGTCAGATGATCATGAGACTCAGAGCCTTGTAGAATCGACTGAGATTGCTTAGCAAAAAAACAGTCGAATTAGACTTGAAAGCTCGAACTGATGCTCTGGAGGAGCTAAAGCAATGTTAGAAGAGAATATTGGATAGACCAGAAGATTTGCAACTAAGAACACAGGAAGTTGCATTGGTGGGAAAATATAATCAACTGCTAAATGGTGCCAATACTCTATTAAGGTAGAAATCTCGAATGCTCTGGATGAAGTAGGGTGAGGGATGTTCTAAGTATTTTATGAGCTCAATTTCGGTTAGGAGGAATAAGAATTATATCCGAGTGCTGGAAGATGACACAGAGCAGATCCATGAGGATATCGAAAGTAAGAAGAGGTTTGCCTTAGAGTACTTTACTTGGCAATTTGGGACTGTAATGCTAGTAAGAGATATACCCGCAAAGGTTCTAGTAGGGCTTAAAGAACTTGATGAGACGACAAGGTGGCGTTGGTAAGAGAAATAACAAGGGAAGAAATCAAGAATGCTATTTTTTCAATGAATCCCGGCAAAGCCCCAGGACTAGATGGTTATAATGGGAGATTCTTTAAAAAAAAACTGGGATATTGTAGGAGAAGAACCAGTGGGCAAGTTCTATAAGAGAGGAACAATATTCAAGGAATGGAATAAAATGTTTATCTGCCTTATTCCCAAACAGAGTAATGCAAGGAAGATGGAATAATTCAGGCCCATAGTTTGCTGTAATTTTCTATATAAAACCATCATGAAGATCCTAGCAAATAGACTGAAAGGGAGCCTGGGGAAGTTAATTGGCCCATAACAAAATGCTTTCATCAAGAGGAGATCAGTGGGAACAAATATCCTACTATGTTAAGAATTGTTAGAGGGCTATCACTCTGAGACGAGAATGAGGAATTACACTATAAAGATGGACCTTGCAAAGGCCTATGACTCAATCAACTAGAATTTTCCTTTTACTATATTGAAGGTAGTCGGCTATCCTACTCTGTTTAGAAAATGGGTTGAGGAATGTGTAACCACTGCTTCTATGGCAATTTTGGTGGATGGGAAACCTACAAACCTGATCAAAGCAAGGAGGGGCTTGAGGCAAGGGGATTCATTATCTCCTTACTTGTTTGTCCTATGCATGGAGGTTTTGTCAACTCTCCTTGTGAATACCATACGGCGACACCCGGAATGCCAATTCTGTAGCAGATGTAAAGGTATGAAGCTCACACACTTAGCTTTTGCAGATGGCCTTTTATTGTTTTGCAAGACTGAGAAAAACTCAATTGATATAATCACGCAAGCTATGAAGGAATTCCAAAAGATTTCAGGTTTAAGAAGCAACCCTTAGAAGAGTTGTTTCTACTTATCTTGCTCAGTCATTCATCTTATGGATGGGTATCAATGGCGGGTTGCTTACAAGAGATTAGATCAGGTTCTTCATTAGCAATTTGAATTGTGAGTTATGTAATGCTAAACTGGAAAGTTTGGAATATCTCATGATTATATTTAGTATACCAGACAAGTCTGGGGTCTGATACAGATTGTACTCAATGTGGCCTAACCTATGGATTCTTGGAGTGAAACTCTTGCTTGGCTGGGGAAACTTAGAGTGCATAATGCGACCGATCTCAAAGCTGTCAAGTTAAGTTGGGCAGCCTTGGTGTACTACATTTGGAAAGAGCACTATTGCCGAGTATTCAAACAAGAAAGTAGAAGCAATGAAATGGTTTTATAGGCCATTTTCCTACATTGCAGATTGGTCATGTTAGCTAGAGGAATAGTTGCAAATCTGACAATTAGCATGAAGAGCAGATGGGGATTGGAGTAATAATGGTCTAAGTGGTCTCGCAAGTTTCCCTCGATCTCAAGATGTAGACGATTACTAGGAACCAAAAATGTCTGTAATCTAGATACTTTGGATTATACTAGTTTTTTGTCCTCTAGATTGTATATATATTTTTATAATGAAATCTATTAATTTTCGGAAAAAGAAAAACTACTGTAGTAATATTTCCTATATAGGAATAACATGCTAACAACAAATCTCTACAATTTGCTTGCTCTTAGTGAAATTCAGTTAAATCCTACCACCTCCCTCCACTGTATGTACTTAATACATGAACCTAACCCTTAATCCAGTCTACATTTGTTGAGAGGTTAGATATTTGTATGTTATGTAACTTTTATAGGAATATTTTATCTTGCATGTGCTTAGGTATCCTATTGATGCAAAATAACTTAAAGCATGTAAAAGAAATAAAAGAGCAAAGATTAGTTAACCACAAGCTTTAATTTGGTAGGATGAGGATTGAAAATTAAGTTGACAACAAAAGATAAGGGCTGAAATTTAGATTATGTTAGGATTTCTTATTAGTTTGGAAGTAGTAGTAAGTTAAATATGTTATTTTATTTTACATTTGTTATTCTAGTTATTTAGTACTTAATATAATTTTTATTAGAATATGATTTAAACTTGTTAAGAACCCTTTCCTACCAGAATAAGGGTTCTAAAAACTTCTATATAAATATATGTTTATTCAGCCCTTCAACGACAAGTAATCTGAAATTTTTCTACAAACTTGAGTTTTCAACTAGAAGATGTGATGCTTTCTTCTAAGAGTGATTCTTATACCTTAAGAGCAATCCCTAATTTTCTACTCTCCATTGTTTGTGTTCTTCACAAATTCGAGCCATCTTAAACCTAAACTCCAACTATATTAAACTCTGAAATTCTAAGCCCAAATTTCTAGTAATCAAATCCTAAAAACCCAACCATACCAGAATTCCTAGCCAAAATCTAACCCTGAAGTTTGATATTTCAGCAGTATAATATCAGCCATATGTCCTAATTTTGTAATTTTTAGCTATGGTAGATATTAGGTTGCTGGACTATCAGGTTTGAAGGTTGAATTTTGGCTAGGAATGTAGAATTTTCAGATTTTGTATGGCTAGAATTTTAAGGTTTGGTTGCTAGAAGTTTAGGTTTAGGATTTGATGGTTTAATATGGCTGGAATATAGGTTTGAGATGGTTAGAATGTAGGTTTGAGAGGGCTGGAATTTAGGTTAGGGTTGATGGAATTTAGAGAAGAAACACAAAGAATGAAAAGTAGGGAACTAAGAATCACTCCTAGGATCTAAGAATCACTCTTAGGAGAAAGCATCACACCTTCTAGTTGAGCACTCAAAGTTATAGAAAAATCTCAGATTGCATGTTATTGATGAAAGACTAAGTACATATATATAGTTATTCTTAGAATCCTTATTCTAGTAGGAAAAGGATTTCTAATTTAAATCCTAATGCAATAGAAATTCTATAAGTCCTATTCAACTGGGATAATATATCTAAAATAGAATAACATAATACTACTACTTTCTATCTAATAATGAATCCTATATCTGAATTTCAGCCCTTATCTTCAATTTCAATTCAATTCCCAATCTTCATCTCACCAAATTAAAAATTGTGATTGATTAATCTTTCCTCTTTTATTTCTCTTATAGACTTTAAGTTCTTTTGCATCACATCCCCTATATTGGGGTAATAGTATTAGCTTGTGTTGCCCTCCTATTATAAAAATATGGGGTAAGACCTAGTAAACAAGTCATTATATTGTCTATTTTTCATGTTTACAACATGCCAACACTTGGTTATTAATGTTTCTGCAATTAAGACATGGTTCTGATTAATTATATCAACAATTATCATGGTATTTCTTCCTTTGGGAAAAAGATGATTCTGCTATCTTCGTTACATAATACGCTATCATTTTACATGATTCACTTCAAATCTTAGGTTTTCATTTGTTTGGTTTTTGGTCCATTAAGAAGGTTTTTGCTTAAAGTCCGAAAAGTTGATGATGGGGTCTTTGTGCTTTGCTTAATAATTCTCTACTCTAATCTGTTTATGTTAACTAGTTTCAAGTTGATCATTCACTTTTCTTGGTGAATTATTTCAATTTAAGTTTATTCATTCCTAAAAACCTTTTAGTGGTAATGAAATACTTCCTCATCTAGGAATTAACAAATGCTATCACAACATCCATTGTACTTCATTTATTGTCTCAAACAGGTAACTAAAGTTGGACGAGATGCTGTCCTGTATGTTGAGTCTCTTATTGAATCTATCATGGGAGGATTGGAGGGTTTGATCAATATTCTTGACTCAGAAGGAGGATTTGGTGCATTGGAATCTCAGGTTGCATTTTTAATTCATGTTGTGTTAATAAGGAATTCTTAAAATGATACTAGTTCACTCAAACTAAAATGTTTAAGAATGTTCAGCTTCTTCCAGAGCAGGCTGCTTTGTATCTGAATAATATATCTAGAGTTACAATTCCTTCAGCAAAATCTCCCAAGGGAACAATTGGTTTTCCTTTACCTGGGCATGAAAGCTATCCTGAAAACAATAGTTCTATCAAAATGTAAGTTTTGTGACCGTTGTTTCTGTTGGGAATCATGGGTACAGTTGGGGTTTTGACCAAATGTTGGTGGCAGGTTGGAGGCTGCAATGCAAAGATTGACCAATTTGTGTTCAGTTTTGAATGATATGGAGCCCATATGTGTGCTAAACCACGTCTTTGTGTTAAGAGAGGTAACACATGCCAACTTCTCTTCCATTTTAGTTGCTTAGTTACATGATAGGAAATTTCTTGATGTGCGCCTGATTTCCATAGATAAGGAGCTATTTTTCTATTTGAAATTAGACAATATCCGGCAACTTGGGAGTTACTTTTCTGACAACTTTAGTCTTGTGTGCAGTACATGAGGGAGTGCATCCTAGGGAATCTGAGGAGGAGACTGCTAACAGTATTGAAGACCGACAATGATCTTCAACGGCCTTCTGTATTGGAGTCAATCATCCGAAGGCACATGAGTGTAATTCATCTGGCTGAGCAGCATGTCAGCATGGATCTAACCCATGGTATTCGAGAAGTTCTACTTTCAGAGGCTTTCTCAGGACCAATTTCTTCTCTCCATCTGTTTGATAAACCAGAAGAGCAACTGTCTGGATCAGCTAATGAAATTATATGCAACTGGTACATAGAAAACATTGTGAAGGATATGTCAGGTGCTGGAATCATGTTTACACCAATGCACCAATGCTTCAAGAGCACAAGGCCTGTAGGTGGATATTTTGCGGAGTCAGTTACTGACCTCAGAGAACTGCAGGCCTTTGTTCGTGTTTTTGGTGGATATGGAGTTGACAGGCTAGACAGGATGATGAAAGAACAAATGGCTGCACTCCTTAATTGCATTGATACATCATTACGGTCAAATCGTGAAGTCTTAGAGGCAATTGCTGGCAGTATGCATTCTGGTGACCAGATAGAAAGAGAAGCATGTTCAAAACAAATTGTGGACTTGGACACCGTCATTGGATTTTGTATTGAGGCAGGACAGGCACTTGCATTCGATCATCTTCTTGCAGAAGCTGCTGGGATTGTTCTTGATGAAGACGCACCATTGATTCATTCGCTACTTGCTGGGGTTGTAAAGCATATTCCAGAAGAAGTACCTGAAAAGAAAGAAATCAGGAGGATAAGATGGGTTGCTAACAGTGTTAATATTGTTAAGGATCATGATTCTGAATGGGTGAGGTCAATCTTGGAAGAGGTTGGGGGTGCAAATGATGGTTCTTGGACCTTATTACCCTACTTATTTGCCACCTTCATGACATCAAGCATTTGGAACATGACTGGCTTCAATATTGATACAGGTGGATTCAACAACAATATCCATTGCTTGGCAAGGTTGTTTTGCTGCCCTTGTTTAAATATATATACATACTCATAATGAAGTATTTAATCCTAGTGTCCCTTGTCCGCTTTTATATTCAGATTTGCACTGATTATCATGTCAAATAAATTCTCTAGATGCTGTTCATCTTTTAATCCCAAAACATGTGTTTCTTAAAGCTTTCTTGATATGAAACTACTTGGTGTAAGTTACTTGGTTTCTGAATCTTGGAACAAATGCATGTCAAATGCAGTTGGAAAGGGTTTGGAATTGCTAGTGAAGAAACGATATTCAAATATTTGACAATCTAATATTGTTGGCAGGTGCATTAGTGCTGTGATTGCAGGAAGTGAACTGGTGAGATTGGAACGTGAATATCATCAGAGACTGTCTCTTTCTAATGGTCACGCTGTTGAGGGTTTAGATCATGAATTGCATAGCCACGTGAATGCCGAAGCTAGCATAAAGTCCGCAATGCAGCTTTTTGTTAAATTCGCTGCTGGTATTGTATTGGATTCTTGGGGTGAAGCTAACAGGTAAAATAAGCATTTTGTAAATATGTCCTCCGTGCATGCACACATGGAGATAAAACACCAAACTTGCTGCTACATATACATGAATTCATGTCTTGAGTTATTGTGTTTCCTATCAGCCCGTGATATGTATTATGACTATAAAGCTTCCATCATGATTTGAACACAAGCAATTGATTGTCTTAGCATAACTTGAAGAAAATTACATTTACACGTCAAACCATGCATTATCTTTTGTTTTTCTTGCATGTTTGAATCTCTGGTTCATAATATACTGATTTCAGAGTGAATAAATAATTGGTTCATTGATCTTTTCAGAAAGGTTTTGGTAATAATTCATTATGAACTTCCAATTTTTTCGATGAAAGTTGCTATTGAACTATTATACACATTCTATGCAGATCTCATCTTGTACCAAAGCTTATTTTCTTGGACCAACTATGCGAGATCTCTCCATACATTCCTAGAAGCAGCCTCGAAGTCCATGTTCCTTATGCGATTCTCCGCTCAATTTATAGTCAGTATTATTCAAATTCTCCTTCCCTGCCATTGGCAATACTTGGTGCATCTCCCCGCCATTCGCCTGCTGTGTTGGTGGCGCATGCATCTCCTGCATTCAGGCAGCTGCGTGGAGACTCA
Organism: Erythroxylum williamsii; assembly: GCA_027564335.1. Taxonomy (NCBI): domain Eukaryota; kingdom Viridiplantae; phylum Streptophyta; class Magnoliopsida; order Malpighiales; family Erythroxylaceae; genus Erythroxylum; species Erythroxylum williamsii. The sequence continues at coordinate 39,041,146 of JANITW010000236.1, read as the reverse complement.
ACTCCTCAGTACAGTGTAAATGATTCTGGCTACTTTAAGGGATCGTCACAATCTCATGTCCAGGAGCATCCGTATGATGCTGACAGTGGGAGTATAAGAAGCTCTGAAAACAAACACCGGAATATCCGCCGTTCTGGGCCTTTGGACTATAGTGCAAGCCGTAAAGTGAAATTTAATGAAGGCTCAACTTCTGGAAGCACGGGTCCCAGTCCACTGCCACGGTTTGCTGTGTCAAGATCTGGTCCTATATCATACAAGTAAAAATTCAGAAACTTGTAGTAGTATGATACTAAGTCAAAACCAACTTATTGATTTAATATCAGGATTTCCAAGGAATGAGATACCGCATAAATTATATTTTGGTTTGTACTAATCTTGATTTGTATTGAGCAATCGAGGTCTTTCATCGCTTTTCCTTCCATTATTTCGTTTCCTTGATGACTAATAGTTGAATTCGTGTTATCTGCATCAATCTAAACGTGTTGAAAGGATTCAAATCAGAATGTGGTAAAATGCAATTAAAATATTGCATGATTATATGGTTTTGAAGAATTTATAAGTGATCTTTGTTATAGACAAGGAATATGCGGAGGGAAATGTTGGAGACCATAGAGAAGATGAAGGAAAGGACGTTGGATAGGAGAAATTCACTTGAGTAAATAATCAAATACGCACCGTTTGTTTGCAACAATTGTAGGAACTTTATAATTTCCATGTACATGCATCATATTTTAAGAGGCAGATATACTATTCATGACCATTTCTCTCGGTAACAGTTGGCATCAAAGCAGTTGAAACTTGGCATATAACCACGGCAGAAGGCACCAGGGGGGCTTGGAGTTGAGGTTAATAGAAGAAGATATGAAGAAACTACTTGAGACTCAGATGTGAAGCAAGAGATTACTGATGGAAAGTCAAAATAGGATGGAGTAGTAAGAGAGAGAGAGGTTAATGACTTGAAGTCCATGTTTCATCAGTTAATGTAAAAGATAGGAAAAGAGAATACGGGGACAGCTTGCAATGCATTTAGGACAAACTAAAGTGTGGTACCAATTGACTCCAAGAAACAAGAATAGGTCGAAGATTATATAATAGGCAAAGCTTGTGGTGTCTTTCAATCAAACTATGTAAGGGACATCTAGGAGGCGGAAGTATGGTGATGAGCAAGAAATTAGCTCAAATGACTTCCACAACGAAGACCAATATTGAGGTTGGAATGTTACCCATCCCTTACAATCAAGGGAGTGCTTGTAAGAATCAATGCCTTATAAATATTAAAGGGCAAAAGGCTATCAGTAGTTAGGAATTTGTTGAAAAGTTGGCAAGGGGACTGATTTTGGAGCGACGAGCATTATACGCTAGGGAATAATTGTAAGGAAAAATAGTTCCAACTATGTATGGTAGAGGAGAAACAGATGGGGAACCTAGAAATTGAAGAATAGTTCAGTGAGGAAGAAAGGGAAAACCGAATAGTAATGTCTCCTTACAAGCCATGATGGGGCATTTAAAGAACTTAATCATTTACCATAAAAAGAACATATGACTACAGTATCAAGCGTAAAGATGGAGTAAAGACCATTCACATCAGGCCATCTAGGTACTAAGGGGGAACAAAAGATGCCATTGAGAGGGCTGTTCATGAAATCATGTAGTAAGGATTCTTCAGACAATATGTGAGCCCAAATGCTTCATTGTATTATTGGTTAAGAAGAAGGACAATACCTAAACGAACTGTGTGGATTATAGGGAATTGAAAAAGCATACCATTTACATGATTGAGGAATTTATAGATGAATTACAAAGATTTAGTTGGTACCATAAGCCGAATCTAAGATCTACATATCATCAAATTTGGATAAAGGATAAGGATATTCCTAAAACAACTTTTAAAACACTCGAGGGTTATTATGCATTCTTGGTAATATCTTTCGGAATAGCTAAAGCTCCCTAACTTTCCAAAGCCTTATGAATGAGATCTTTAACCCCTATCTTAGGAAGTTCCTCTCAGACTTTTTCAATGATATTTTGGTTTGTAGAATCACTTTTTAATAGCATTTCGAGCATTTATATAAAGTTTTACAAATACTCCACACTCATTCGCTCTTTATTAAAGGAAGTAAATGCACCTTTGGAGCAAGGAAAACTGATTATCTACACCATTCCATTTTTACTATGGGAGTATTTATAGACTTCAACAATGGTCAAGACCTTAAACTTACTGAGATTTTAAAGAAGAAAGATTGGAAAAATGAGAGTAGAAGGAGAGTCAATATGAGGCATTTGGGCAACTTAACAATGCTCTAGTGTCAGCTCCAATACTAGCATTACCTAACTTCTCACAATCTTTTACTATTAAAACATATTCTTGTGAGATGGGCATAGGGGTTGTGCTTCAGCAGAATAAGCACCTTCGGAGCAAATGTTTGGCTCCTAAACACATGAGACTCTTAACATATGAAAAAGAATTCCTAGCATTCATCAAGGCTATCAAATAATGGCACCATTAC
>JANITW010000236.1:39016393-39034483 GCA_027564335.1 Erythroxylum williamsii | reverse complement strand
TATCAATTCATAATAAAATGAACATCAAATAAATGAAATATGCCTTTGCTTTATTTATTCATAAAGTCTGTACATGACTATGAACAAAATGCGCTAAAGGGGATTGCCTTTAGGGCACCACTCTAACATGAACCATGTCCTGAAGCTCCACATAATGCTGTAACTTAACAACATTAGCCATGTCCCTATTTACCCATTTAAATATCATGCAATGGTTGCCTCTCTATTCTCCTCAACATTTGCTCTAATCATGGCCATCTCCATCTCTTTCTGATAATCCTCAACAGTTTTGTTACCTTGATTGAGTCCTTGTAATTTTTGATACAGTTCTCTATAGTAATGATTGGGAATGAATCTGTTTCTCATGATAGTCTTCCTTTCTGCCCATGTATGATTAGGTCTCTCACGGTTTTTTCTTCTGGCTGAAATAATCTGATCCCATCAAATAATTGCATAGTCGGTGAATTCAATAGCTACAAGCTTAACTATTTTCTCTTTAGAATAGTTATGATGATCAAAGACCAACTCCACTCTCTTTCCCCACTCTAAATAGGATTCATGATCATTCTTCCCTTGAAATGATGGAATGTTCATCTTGATACTTCCCAAGTCATGGTCATATGAATCATGCCTTCCACCAAATCTCCCTCCACCTCTATTATTGTTAAATTTGTCTAATAAGTCAGCTTCATCAAAATCAACATCATCCCCTCTATTATCATCATAGGACTCATTATCATCTTGCCTCTCTTGCCTTCTAGCATTAGGAACATCATGAACTCTCCCTTTGTGCAAGTATGCAATTTCACCATCTTGTCTATCCATTCTATCCCTTGTCTTTCCAAACATGATAGTAATGCGCTCAAATTGTTGTTGCATTTCTTTAAACATGAAGTTGTCACTATTTTCTCCTTAACCAAGAATACCCTTATCCCTTACATGTCATGGCTGTAAATCTGCAAAGAAAATTAGAAAATACCTCACCAACACTCCCTCACGTGTTTCCCACAAATTAGGGTCACACAACACTTTTGTTTTCTCTCATAAATTAGCTTTTGTTATAATAAGCTCACCCTCCTGCCTTTCACTACTCAAGCTCACCCTTTAAACTCCTTAAAGAACTAAACAAACTAAACTAAGATAATTTAACCTGAAGTGACGAACTCACAAGAATGTAACAAAAGAACAAGTCTAGTTGCATTTGTAACAAGAAACTTCGAAAGATAATCTGATCAACTAGTGTTCAAGTTTTAACAAGGTTGACCAGATTCTGCTTTGCACCTTTCTTTCTTTCTTTTCTACAAATTTGAATATAATAACTTGAGTAGGAATCAAAACACAACAATCAGATGTTGAAATGAGCTAGAGCACAAATAAACCCTTAAGGATATGAAGAGTCACAAACAAACAAAGAACACAAATGGAGATCCTACCTAAAAAATTAATCTGACCATAAAATGTAGAACTAACAATGGGGGAATGAAAAGACACAAAAGAACAAGAACACAATTTCCATAATTGTTTTTTTAATAGATAAGATGAAAGGAATAAATCCAACCTAATTTAGAGGCCAAAGCTCTGATACCGACATTTGCAAACCCCAAAATGACTAAATCTGGACAGCTACCAAACAAGACAGATTCCACCTCCAAGAACATTGAATCAGGTCACAGCCTAAACAAAGGATAAAAATAAGGATATGGATGGCACACTCTGGAATAAACGAGAAGAGGGAATGATAAGTCAAGTATGAATGCCACAAGATTGAATCAATCTTGATAAGTTATGCAGTTCAATCAAGAAACTAAGAGAAGTTTCTCTCGATTCTCATATAATGAGGTCAAAAGTTGTTTCTAAGTTTATAAGATGCATATTTATATGCCCTAGGTCTAAACCTAGCAAAAGAAGTGAAAACAAGTCTATTTGGTATGCCCATTAGCACAAAATTCGTAATACCCAGCCTTAGTGGGGGGAAAAGCCCATTTAAGATCCAACTAACTCTAATATATGCCCAGTAAGTACTTGGACCACATTAATAATACTTAGGTTGTATGTTCAACCTTCAAGGCTTCTCTTTTAGCCTAAAATAACTTGTTTGGTGCAAATATCTTGAATCAACCCATTAAATGCTTCCTTCATCTTCTTAGCCCTTAACCTTGTAATTGAACCATTTGGAATGTGCAAAGGGTCTTTAATAAATTTCCTCACAAACATAAAAATTGAATGGAAATGAGATAAAAACAAAGATTGAAAGAAAGAAAGGAGAAAGGAGAAAGGAGAAAGTTCACAAAAAAGCAGAAAACAAATGGAATGAAACGAAAATAAACAGAAGGAAGAACATACTAAATTAAGGATAACCAAACCTAATTTAGATCCAAACTCTGATAACAAACGACGTGAATCTCAAGGATGAGCCTTAAACCCCACAATTACACAATTGGAAGCAAGGAAACTAGGAAAGCTAAAAACAAGTTTAGGATAGAAAAACGTTGATCCAATGTCTATAGAATACAAGAACTAAAGTGATACAAGCTCATTAGGTGACTTGCCCAAGGAACTCATGATCCACTTTTTATGCATGCCCAAAATCCTGGAAAACAAGTTGAATGATCATATTAGAACCTTAAGGAAGCCAAATCCTTTAAACCTCGATCTTAAGATGCCATAAAGGTTGATCAATCCCTTGATAAGTCGGATTTGTAATTCCACCAAGAACACAAAAGAACAAGTAAAATTTGCTAGAAAATAACTCAATTTTTGTTGATAGTGATGATGATCTTGTAATATATGAGATGGGCCTTTAAGTAAGCATCATAATATCCTAATCCTATAAGACAAGGGTTTTCTTACCTATTCCTAGTTCAAACCTAAGTTGGAAATCCTAAGTAAGAAATGAAATCCATACTTTGAGGATACAAATTTGGATATCTCCTAACTTAAGGAAACAATCTGATTTATCAAGATATGAATGAAATTGTTAAGGAACAACACTTAATAAGGCTTTATTCACTAAAAAATGAAAATATGGGATTTATTATATCAACCTAACCAGCCCACATGTTGATTGCATCTTACTTACGTAGATTGGGCTTCCTTCAAACCCATACGTGATGATCAACCTTGTATCTTGGATTCCTAGCTTGGTTTGCCATGTACTAAGTCTAGTCCAACATCTTATGCATGAAAATTTGTAATTAGTATTGTTAATGCCTTAGCACCTTCAATGACAGCCTCATTTTCTTAAATCTCCATGATTAATTCTTGCAAAGCTTCTTTCATTCGTTTTGTTCTTGCCCTAGTCATTGAACCTCCAATTTCTTGCAATAGATCTTGGGAAATTTTGCTAACATCATCTAGAGCCATTTTTTCAGTATCTTGATCCCCATCACAAAGGTATAAGATAAGTTTTCAATGCCACAAGATGATAATCTTAATAAGTTCACGAGTTTACAAAAGAACCAAAAAGAAATTAACCTCACTTAATGATTTCTGAATTTTTCTGAATTGTCTTAAACAATGCAATGCTTGCCTTTATCTAGATATTAAGGTAAGCGCAAGTTAATTTAACAAATCATCCTAATTGAAATTTTACTGAAATCCTTATTAGATTGAGCTAATTAAGGTAAGATTTAATTAAGATAAGAAATCACCCCATTTGAATGATTTGAATAGAATCATTATTTGATCGAGCTAATTGAGGTCAGAAATCATTCCTAATTTGTTAGGGCAACTTGCACTCATTCTTGAATGTCTCTTATGAATCTTTGAGTGCTTGGAACAAACTGCAATAACTTAGACGCTCATTGGGCTTCTTGACTCTACTTCGATTAGATTTATTAGGCCTTGAATACTTTCAAAGCTAATTAGAGCTTTTTTTAGTCCATATCTCTTCAATTAGCCCATTTATAGCTTCGTTTATCTTTTTGACTCTAGTTCTTGTAATTGGGTCTCCTTAAATGCTCAATGGATCCTTTAGAGCTTTTCTTAGGCCAGCTTGGTTCTCATTAAATGAGAAGGTTGTTTGTGAGGAACTTAATGTGTTTTCAAGTCTTATGACGTTTTTACAATGTTATGGAGTGAATACAAGTTAAGCACAAGGAACCAGGCTTTATAATACTAACAAAGTCTAAGATTTATAGTTAATTAACTTATAGCCCAATTACAACAAAATATGTTAAATCATAAAAAAAAAGAACCAATAAAGTGAATAACTCTTTGACTCAATGTCTCCATTTCCCTTTAAGATCATGGTATGCTTATTTGGAAATTGTGATGCGATATACCCCCTGACCAAACACTTAAAACACTTGATATCTCTATCTTGAGTTTAGAAATCAGAATTACCTTTCTTCTCGCTAGAGCTCACATCCTTACTTTTGGAAGAGTCAAATTTAGGCTTGTTATCACTCTTAGAATTAAATTCTACCTTGTCCTTCTTTTTGTTTTAATTTAATTTCCAAGGGGAAGTAGCACTCGAATTCTACCTAACTCGCATGGAACCCTTCTTTTTAAGTTACTTCTCCGCCTTTATGGCCATATGAACCATGTCCTTAAGCTCCATATAATGTTGCAACTCAACAACATTAACTATGTCCCTGCTTACTTGCCTCTATTCTCCTCAACATTTGCTCTAATCATGGCATTCTCCATCTCTTTTGGATAATCCTTAACACTTTTGCGGCCTTGAGCAAGTCCTTGCAATTTTCGATACAGTTCCCTATAGTAATGATTGGGAATGAATCTCTGTCTCATGATAGTCTTCATTTCTGCCTATGTACGAATATGTCTCTCACGGTTTCTTCTTCTAGCTGAAACAATCTGATCCCACCAAATAATTGCATAATTGGTAAATTCATCAGCTTCAAGCTTAACTTTCTTCTCTTCATAATAGTTATGACAATCAAAGACCAACTCCATTATCTTCTCCCACTCTAAATAGGGTTCATGATCATTCTTCCCTTAAAATGATGGAATGTTCAACTTGATGCTTCCTAAGTCATGGTCATATGCATCATATCTTCTAACAAATCTCCTTCTACCTCTATTATTTTTAAATTTGTCCAATAAGTCACCATCATCAAAATCAGCATCATCCCCTCTATTATCATCATAAGACTCATTATCATCATGCCTCTCTTGCCTTCTAGCATTAGGAACATCACGAATTGTCCCATCTTTGCAAGTATACAATTTCAGCATCTTGTATATCCATTATATATCTTATCTCTCCAAACTTGTTTATAACGCGCTCAAATTGTTGTTGCATTGCTTTGAGGTTGAAGTTGTCATTATCTTCTTTTTCAACAAGATTACACTTATCCCTTAGATGTCATGGCTATAAATCTGCAAGGAAAATTAGAAAATACCTCACCAACACTCCCTCACGTGTTTCCCTCAATTTAGGGTCACCAAACACTTATTTTTTCTCTTAAATTGGCTTTTGTTATAATGAGCTCATCCTCCTGCCTTTTGCTACTCAAACTCACTCTTTAAACTCTTTAAAGAACCAACCAAACAAAACTAAGATAATTTAACTTGAAGTGACAAACTCACAAGAATGTAACAAATTGGCATATTTATAATGATTAATAAGAACTCAAAAACACTAAAGGAATGACAAACCAACAGGTGTTCACTTGATAAGATAATGACTATTGTTCTCAAGAAACAAAAGAACTAGTTTGGTTGCATTTGTAACAAGAAACACAGAAAGATAATATGATCAACTGGTGTTCAAGTGTTCAAGCCTTGACAAGGCTGACCAGATTCTACCTTGCACCTTTCTTTCTTTCTCTTTTCTATAAATCAGAATATGATAACTTGATTAGGAATTTGCACAACGTTACCAAAAAATTTGAACATAACAATCAAATGTTGAATTGAGATATAGAACAAATAAACACTTACAGATATGAAGAGTCACAAACAAACAAAGAACACAAATGGAGATCCTGCCTAGAAATTGAATCTGACCATAAAATGTAGAACTAACAATGTGAAAGCGAAAAGACACAAAAGAACAGGAACACAATTTGAATAATCATTTTTTAATAGATAAGAAGAAAAGAATGAATCCAACCTGATTTAGAGGCCAAAGCTCTTATACCACCATCTGCAAACCCCAAAATGACTAAATTTGGACAGCTATAAAACAAGACAGATTCCACCTCCAAGAAAACTAAATCAGGTCACAACAAACACAAACAATGAAGAACCCAAGAGAAGTTTCTCTCAATTCTCATATAATAATGTCAAAAGTTGTTTCTAAATACATAAGATGCATATTTATATGTTGATACGGCAACATCCTAGAATCAATATCTAGATCACCTCCGTTTCAATGATTGTTCCCAAACCTAAATCCAATCAATTTAACAAGAGCCTTCACCCCCTAAAATAGCAAGGAATTGGTAATAAAGAGTATAAAGATTGTAGGAATTGAATTAACGCCATAAGTTAGAACTTACTTGATAAGTTGAATCAATCCTTAAGGTCATACAAGCAAGAATCTGAATTCTCTCTTGAAGAATGCTTTCTAATTTTATTCACGTCTAATCTAGTGTTCATGTCTAAATCAAGGGTTTAAATACCCTTGTGCAATACTAACCTTGACAAAGATAACCTAAAAACCTTAAAGAAAGCCCAAAACATCAAGAAAGGCTTTCTTAAAACAAATCTGCCCAAATACAAATCCCACATGGATTGGGCTTCAAAACTAATTAGAATTGACTAATCCTAGTCCAAATCAGATAAGGAAATAAGAAAATTAAAAGGCTAATTTAAGAGGGGCGGATTGGGCTTTTAAACTAGGCCGAAACACTTGGTTCCTTAAAATTAAAATATACACATGACTTTTTAATGAAGCATATGCACACTTAACACAAATCAGCCCAAAAGAAGTCCACACACTCTTTACAATATAAAATAAGCCCAAGCGCATTGATTAGACTTGTTCTCGTGAAAATTGGCTAAGTATTAGCCCTCTTGGTTTGATGCCTCCAATGTGCACACACTTAGGCGTCTTCCTAAGCTCTTCCCCAAGCTTGATCAACAAAACTTCTTGAAGTTCTTGCGAAACAAAAGCTTGTGCATAAATCTGAAATTGCACTTTGAGCTTGTTGGAGCATGACTTTGTAATTGGACCCATTGACATCCTCAAGTCTCCATTACCTTGGTGAGTTGCTTCAAATGAGGAACATTTCAAAGGAATAAAGACACCAAAGCCAGGACATCAGACGTATTCATAAGTATTTTGAGGCTCAAGGTGTGCAACTACCGCCTCCTTTACCATCATCACCTCCATCACCATAAGACTTTATTTCTAACCCTTTTATTTTAAATATAGTCTTTATTTTTTTATTTTATGTTATTTCCATCCATGTGTGTTTGTTTGTCTCCTTCTCGCATTGAGGACAATGTGTTGTTCAAGAGTGTGGAGGGTTGTGTGTTTTGCTTTGATTGTGAATTTTGCATATTGTTATGTTAGTTTGTTTTAGGTTGCATATTGTGAATTGTGTGAATGTATCGATGACTTTTTTGAACATAATCTATTATGTTGTGAAGAGTCATTAGCTCGCGAAATAAGTGATCTGGGTCCTTTGGCTAAAATATGCAAGTTAATTATGATTCAGTGCTAGTTTGTCACCTTATAAGTTGTCATATTCATTCATAATTTTAGGACTTTTGGCTAAGTAAATTTGCTAGTATTTTTCATAAAAACGACTAGCTAAAACAACAATGTAGGCATTAATTAATTAAAAAATAAGTTTGTAAATTTTAAATAAATAACTATTCTGTTGGCCTTCGGATTATGAATAGAGCTAGTAGCCAGTTGAGAACATGATATAGCTGAGTAACCTGATCGATATGTATTACCAATGTTTTCCTCCATGAAAAAAGACTAGGTCCAGGTCCATAAAAAATGTTAAAAATATTTTCTAACAAAACCTACCGAACTTGTAAATAACTTAACTTTTCATGAAAACATACTTAGGATTAATTACAAAGTTTGATTGGCCAAAAAATTATTCATATGTGTGTACAATTAAAATGGGTGAATAAACTTGACACTTAAGTTTTGATTAATATGCATATTTAGTCAAGAGCTCCTGGAAGCGGATTTTGCAAATTAATGATTTGGAACAACTTAAATGATTATGTTTAAAGTTAAATTTGTTTTATGAAGTTAAAGCTATTATCTCAGCATTGCATTGTGTGCTTTGTGATTTTTTGTTATTTGTTGTTTTGTTTGCTTTAGGATAAGCAAACGTTTAAGTGTTGGGATGCGATAAGTGTAAATTGCATAATATTTTAGGGCATAGTTTGATATGTGTTCAGCCGTTAATTCAATCATTTAGTATGTGTTTAGGTTAGAATAGTGTTAATTGTTAATTATTTGTCTTTTAAGTGTTTTAAGGGTTAGTACAAGCTTTTGAGCTTAAATATTATTTTTTTAGGTACCTTGATATGTTTGCTAGTGTTTCATGGTCAATATCAAAGAATGAAAGAGTTTCGAAAGATATTTAGGTCAAAACGACAACCTATGATCGTGGCATGTAGGCCACGATCGTGACAAAAGCTCCGAGGATGGCCCACTATCGTAGCTTGCATGCCATGATCATGACAAAAGGCTCATATATGAGCCACGATAATGGCCTGCCTCAGGTAGACATGTAGACAGTTACAAATTTGATGTTTCGAGGAATTTTTTGGATCTTTCAGACCCCGAAAAAGCCCTAAGGTTATCCAAAACATAAGAGACTATTTAAAAAACAACAAAAGGAGAGAAAAGGAGAGCTTTTATGTGTAGCCATTTTTGGAAACCCTAAGAGTGAAAGAGGAAGAGAAAGAGAGGAGGAAGAGGAAAAAAGACGAAGAAGAAGCAATCTCGACGTGCGATAAGTGTAAATTGCATCGTCTTTTAGGGCATAGTTTAATATGTGTTTGGTTGTTAATTCAATCATTTAGTATATGTTTAGATTAGAATTGTGCTATTTTGTTAATTATTTATATTTTAAGTGTTTTATGGGTTAATACAAGTCTTTGAGCTTAAAGATTATGTTTTTTAGGTACCTTGATGTGTTTGCTAGTATTTCAAGGTCAACATCGAAGAACGGAGAAGTTTTGGAGACATTCAGGTCGAAACAATGGCCTAGGCCACAATTGTGACAGAAGCATCAAATTTGGCCCACAATCGTGGCCTGCATGCCACGATCGTGACATAAGCCCAGGAAATGGCCCATGATCATGGCCTGCGTTAAACAGATGCGTAAACACTTAAGAACGTTAAGTTTTGAGAGATTTTTTGGACCTTTCAAAACTCGAAAAAACCCTAGGGCTCAAAACACAAGAGGATATTTAAAGAACAAGAAGGTAGAAAGGGAGCTTTTGCATTAGCTACCTTGAGAAACCCTAGAGAGAAATCATCAAGATATAGAGGAAGAGAAGAAGGAAGAGAGAAGAGGAGAATAACCTAACTCAATGTGCTTCTCGGATCAGGAGGTTTCCTTGTGTCGCTGCCTCCCATCATCCATTTAGATTGTTTTTCTTGTTTAATTTCAATTTTATTATTGTATATAATTTGATTGAACAATTGATGATAAGATCTAGAATATTGAAGATGTTATAAGCTTAACTTCGGAATTTTATTCTTGAATTAATAGAAATTTGATTATTTATGTGTTTATTGGATCTGTTGTGGTTTGATTTTGCAATTGCATAATTCGGTAATAAATTGAGAAGGTGAATCAAATGAAAAACAATTAAATTGGACTAACAAGAGTTAGGTGATATAATAGAGACAAGAATTGAATCAGATCGAGAAATTTTGTAAAGAGAGATCTTTCGTAGGTTTCTGATAGTTTATTAGAGAACTTCAGAACTAATTGAGATTTTGGATAGGTTGTAAATTGAGAGATTGCAACCCCCATAATCTAATTAGGGTTTATGATTTAAGGTTAATGGTTGTAACTCCAAAGAAAGTAATCAATCTTAGGATAATCTAGAACCAACAATCTAATAATTTTTAATCAGTTAGGTTAGTATTACATATAGATAACATTCTCTTTCTCTCAATTAGTAATTTCTTTTGATTGATTTTTGGGTGCGTTGCAAATTGCTTAGTAATCAGTATTTTTGTGCAACTTGAATTTTTGTTATTGTTACTGGCCTTAAATTTTAGGATTAGATTAACTTTCTCCTTGTGGGATCAACACCTTTGGTACTACGCTAATAAACCGTGTGCTTGTGGATTATCAAGGGTTAATAATTAAAATTTACGCACAACCAACCTCACGATCAACGTGATTCCTGGATCAGGAGGTTTCCCGATACTGCTGACTTCCTAGATCGTCCATTTTAAGTTTCTATTTCCTTTTCGTTTCAATTCTATTCATGTATAAAGTTGGGATATATTGTATGATGATAGAAGGTAGAATGTTGATGATGTTCTAACTCTTTTTCGGAATTTTATTTTGATTTAATGATAATTTAGTCGATTGTGTTTATTAAATGAATGTTGTAATTTGATTGCGTTCTTGCATAATTCGGTAATAAACTGAGATGGTGAACTGGATGAAAAACTATTAAATCAGATTAACAAGAGTTAGGCGATGTAATAGAAACGTGACAAATCATATTGGTAATTGTGTAGGGAGTAATCCCGCGTGATATTATGATAGATTATTAGAGTGCTTTAGATCTAATTAGAGTTTTGGATAATTTGTGTATTGAGAAATTAAAATTTCATAATCCAATTAGGATTTATAAATTAAGGTTTAATAGTTATAACTCGAGAGAGAGTAATCAATCCTAGGATCGTCTATAATCGACACCCCATTAACGCATAATCAGCTAGATTAATATTAATGCTAGATAAAATCTCCTTTCTCATAATTTAGTAAGTTCTTTAGTTGATTTCCATTGTGCATGTTTATTGCTCAATTGTTAATTCCTTTATGTTTCACTTTTAATTTAATTGGTTGAATTCAATTATTGTATTTACTTCCCGTTGCATTGTTTATTTTTAGTTTCATATTTTTTCAGCCTAAGATTTTTAGGATTAGATTAATTCCCCTTCTTGTAGGATCAACACCTCTTATACCACATTTACGATCCATGCACCTGCGGTATTTGAGAGCTTACAAATTTTAAAAATCGAACGACACGATCAATCGATTACTTCTTTTATAAGGAAAAACATAACATGTGTTAGTTTTTTTGCATTCTATTAATGTTCAATCTTAATAGAACAATGACTAAGAACAATTTGAGAATAATACGTAAATGCAATATGAATTTTATAATTATAATCTCATTATAATTTTATTTATGATGTACAATTATCCCATGAATTTTTGTTACATACATATAAACATATACAAAATAAAGAATATCTTTAAATAATTACCATTAAACTATAACCGAAGCACTTTGCTGCAAAGCATAAACCAACTTTAGGGTCGAGCACCTCCCACTATTTCTTCTTGTATCATTTACTCCACCCTCATCGCCTCTTATGAAGAATTTATTACCAAAACATAACTTTTAGCCCAACTAAAACACAACCTGGAAACGTTGGATGGCTCAATAGGCAAATCAACACAAGCAGGATAAAGAATTTAAGGAGATTGGATTTTTGTTAAATTAAGGCCTTACCGACAAATCTTAATGCGCCGTCAGCAATTAGAAAAGCAATAAAAGTGATTTATGACCCTTTTCGAGTTCTTTGACGGAATAACATGGCTGCGTATGAACTAGGTCTTCCAACAATAATAAGGATTCAACTAGTATTTCACATTTTGTTGCTCCATTCATGCAAAGGAAACCCAGAAAGCTAGGCTTGCCCATTGCCTTCTTTCATTGATGAAAGACACCCTATTTTGAGTCCCAAAACCAACCTTAGAACTCACTCTCTGTCAACAATGAGTGACAGACTCGCCAGCTCTTAGTGTACTAAGAGGCAACCAATGGAGGAAGTTATATGGGAGAATTTAGTAGATTTTCAGAAAGCTTATCCCCAGTTTGACTTAGAGGACAGGGTCACTTCTTAGACGGGTGGTGGTAAATAATAAGGATATGGATCATTGGCAACTGCAAAATATTTTAATAAGGTCCAAAATATTTTGCAGAGAACAACGTCAACAACTTGAGGTTTTAGGAACAAAAACTGCAAAGTGAACAGAAAATTAAAAAGCTAAACAAGAAGAAAAAGCTAACACTAAACACCAAACTTAAAAATTCCAATTGGTTGCCATAAAGAGACATAGCTTAGAGTTGAAGTCCTTGACAAAAGAAATCTCCTTATTCTAGTGAATTAGAATACTACGATGATCATAAAGAGTATTTTCCAGGCTTCTGAAAATTTTATCATTTCTTTCATTTCAAAAAGAGTAAACAGCATGGCCGAAAGATAATCAAATAAAATAGTGACCCCTTCAATCTTGAATTACATCTTAAAAGCCACTGTTCTAAAGGCAGCCAAGGAAGAGGATCGCACTGCTTGAGTATGCACGAATTTAAGGCCGTCTAAACAAACCTGATGACTAAGAGAAAGTGCAAGTGTACCCTAAACAACAATTTAAGGATGGAATAACTGTTGGCCGGATTGAGTGGATGGAAAGCTAATGCAGTTGGTTCTTTCGTAGTCTATGCAATTAATCAACTAAAGCACCTATAACCCTGTCTTGTACCTTTGATTCAATTAGTAGACAATTCTTAATTATGGAGCTCCATTGTAGGGTTCTGTTATACAGTGTTGAGTTGTGTGTATTGACAGGATTAAGACTTGCATTGCATGGGAATTTCAATTAGGAAATAAGAAGCTTGTTCTTGAATCTGATTCTCAGGGGCTATTCATCTCATCTGCCTGTCGTGGTGGGCAAGCTTTCCACCCAGCATCACCTCTTGTTGATGCTATTCAACAATTCTTGACAAGAGATCGGTCTGTGCATATAAATCATATACAGCGTAAAGCATACTCCTATCCTCGCCAATCTGGCATTCTACCATGAGTTAGGATCCAATAACAACCTATTTGAAGATATTCCAGCGTTGCAGTACCTTGTTCTAGTATTGTAACTTGGTTTCTTGCAAAATTGTTTATTAAAAAATTAAAAGAGTGCAGGAATTTGGCGAAGTGTTTACGTTTAATCAAATATGAACAAAATAGACACACACTTTCTACATAAAATATATTTGTTTGTGAATAAAAGAAAGGATACTAGGAACTTGGTAAGCTATGTGCACTTAATCAAATATAATTAGAAGAGGCACAAATATTAGTTTGTGCGTACTATATTTTACCTACAGAACCCATGGAAGTATAGTCAAGATAAAGCTGGTAAGTACCGAACTCAGCGGAGGTGATGCCTACAACAGAAATGAAAATGGAAAAAGCAAGCTCAGAATCCTTCAGCAATTAATGTCAACGGAAGTAAACTAGCGGGCAGGACTTGGAACTAAACCTTAGAGTTTCCTTTGTCCCACGACGAACTTTGCATCTGATTGTCGGAAGACCAAGGCGCTGGTGAGCTTCATACCGATGACAACCAGAAAATCCTTTGATAAAGATCAAACCAAGTATATGCTTGTCAACTTTGAAAATGTACGAGGATGGCTAGCAAATTAATACTTCAAATATCAGAACATAAACAAGTCGCGTACCATAGTAGTCTCCATCAACCTCCAGCACGTCAATCTGTGCAACCACAATTGATGCTTGTTAGAAAAATCACTTTATTACCTGGATTGTCTCCACAAAAGGAAGCAAGTTTGTTGGTCCAAACAAAGATTATTTAGAATTTTGTTCACTATAACTCTCTACTATGGTATGGAAACTGAGACAGTTAATATTCCGCACTTCAACACTACACAACGATTTATTCCCTATCATTTTATTCGGAACTAATTGCAGCAAGTTTGGAGTTTGCCATCTATAGAATAGCTTTTCTTCTCATGTAAACTCATCTACTTCCCTCAGATTCAGATTTAGGCATGAGTTCCTTGACTTGGAGAAATTCATAAAACTCTTTTAAGAAGAACAAAAGGGATGAAGGGGATTAAAGAGTAGTTACAGGGACTTGGAGACCAATTTCTTTGATACTGTCCATCAGTTCCTTGACTTTATTTGGATCATTAGCCCTGGTTCGCATAAGAGGTCTCCTTATTTTGTCAAGTGGAATCTCCGTAATCACTGGCCCTCCTCTCTCTGTACTAAGCTTCTTATCTCCATTACTACCAGGGACAGCCCCTACGACAAATCAATCAATCACCCACTTCCATAAGAAAAAGGATCAAAACGTTCCCTCTTACTAAGAGACAGATAGAGATGAAGTACCGGTAGAGGAAGAGGCTGAGATGGACAAGGTCCTAAAGTTTATAGCTGCCATTCGCATCGCCAAATTCGCCATTGTTACAGCTCCTCTAGATCTGTTAAATCCAGACAATAGATAAGTAACGTATCGGCCACATGATATATGATCAAAATATCCCAACTTTATCACAGCCGTTAATCGTTTTAGACCTGAAAAGGCCATATATGGTGGCCCAGGATACAAAAGTGCTTCGCATCTCATTTTCTCCTCTCATTGTAGGAATCAATGGCTGCGATTGCGTCGATTAACCTTATTCCGTAGGTACACATTCTTCATCTCAGTCCATATATTCGTATTATCATTCGAAGCAAAGCTAACGTGGGCATTTCTAACATTCCATTCTTTGTTCTGAAAATTGGAAAACAGGCAGAAAGGGGGAGACATTGAGAATTTTTCTGTTAGTATTGGTCTACAATAAGACTTGCTTTAAGCTCTTTTCTATTTACAGCAGAAATAGATGAGCTTATCAAAAATATTTAAAAAATATGTCTTCGTGTATATTTTTTACCAACGATATTGTCTTAGTGATAAGAAAAGAGAAGAGGTAAATGTAAAGTTAGAATGTTGGAACGAAACGTTGTAATTAAAAGGTTTTAAAATAAGCAAGATTAAGACTAAATACTTAGAATGTAACATTTTGGGACAATTAAAAGGTTTTAAAATAAGCAAGATTAAGACTAAATACTTAGAATGTAACATTTCGGGACATCAGGAGGTTAATGATGTGGACGTAAAAATTAGATCCATAGTATTTTAAGTACCTTGGATCTATCATCTAAAGTAATAAAGAAATCGATGATGATATAATACATCGTATCACATCTGGGTGGCTCAAATAGTGAAGTGCAGAAGGGCTTTTATGTGACTGGAAAATCTCATTTAAGCTTAAAGATAAATTTTATCGAATGATGATTCAACCAATCATGTTATATGAGGCAAAGTGTTGGCCTACGAAATGCATACATAACAATAAACTTTTGATGATAGAGATAAGGATGTTTTGATAGATGTATAACATTACCAGAAGAGATAAGGTTAATCGTACGGTGAAAGACAAATTACAGGTAGCTAATGTTATTGACAAGTTGTGAGATACAAGGCTTAGATAGTTCGGACATGTGAAAAGGAGACACCCTAATGATCCAGTGAGACATGCAAGAAAATAATTTTTCAAGACTGTAAGAAGAAAAAAGAAAAACCTAAAAAGAATTGAGAAAAAGTTATCAAGAACAATACGGCAGGATTGGCTCTTACGCAGCCTTGTAGGTTCTATGAAGTCGGATAGTGTGAATCTCTTGTGTCGTATTTACCTTTTAGAAAGACACATCTAATTGTTCAGTCTTTGTCTATCTAGTTGCTAGTCGTGGACAAGCCATTGTGTCCTACAACGTGACTTTTCAACTCAAGTTTATACGAATAATTTTTGGCACTTAGGAGCTCCTATACTTAAGGAGCTCCTCCTCGTTATCAGTTATGAGTGTAGCTTTGACAATTTCTCACGTACTAGCTGCTAATTATCGAATGTGTTTTGTCACAATCATTATTTTAGTATTATGAATTTATTTAGTTTATTTTTAATAGCGTTATTTGTGTATTTTTATGTATTTCTTTATTTTTAAATTTTCTCTTTATCGTGGGTCATTTAGACACAGTCTTTCTAGCAGTTAGGGGTAAAGTTGTGTACTACTAGACCTCCTAAGACTTTGTTTATCTTATCTTTATGTCACATTTATATGTGGATCTACCAAAAAATAATCTCTTTATTATGTAGGAATAAGGTTGTACAGTATCAGACCTCCCTAAATTCTGTATTAGAGTAGGATTTTATCAGGGTGTTCGTGACGATGATAATCATAAAACAAAAGCAGGCATTGTACGATAAGCAAAAATGCAATATCAAACGTGAAAGCCTCAATTATAGTGAATTTAGTTTCCAAATCCTTAAGGATCTTCCATTCTTTTCCTTCTCCACGATAGAGCTAGAGCTTAATGAACTTTTTCATGTTTTTACGAGAATTATACAATGTTATCGAGTGTTATTTATTTATTTTTATTTATTTCATATAATAAACTTTGCAAAAGGATATTTATGTCAAAACAAAAGTACCGGAGAAGATAAATAGGGAGATCTTGGAAACTAACTCTCAAAATATGTGAGTTGAGCAACATGTATAAACCTGGTTGCCTTTTAATTGAGTTGGGAGCTCTTTTGTGGTCACAAGAAAAAACCAAACTTCCTTTAATTTGTTATTAATTTTGGTGCAACTCAAATTTGAGAATCAGTGGACTTTAGATAAATGATTGGAAAAAGCTTAGGGTTCATTTTGTTCTATTTCTATTTCTGTTCTATTTTTCTTTTAAAAAATAAAAACTTGTTCTATTGTTAATATCATTATAGTTAAATTTTTTTACTAAAGATAATTATATATTATATAAAACTTAAAAGTAAATTATTTCTAGTTAATTAGAAAATTAACCGTTTATATAATATTTATTAATAAATTATAAATAAAATTATTTTATCTTATTAAAATAAATAATGTAAAATTTTATTTTTATATAAAATTAATATATATCTGCCACATTGTCTAAGGTCTCCTTTTGATCTTAACTATTGATGATGAGCCATCTAAGGCAAAGCCTTTCACAACATACTAGTTTGATCTAATGCTTACTTGTGTCAAGTCTATTAGTCATAGTTCGTCTATTTGAGCATACATTAAGTTTTTAGAGCTCTCACATATCTCCCTCATGTATATCCTTCAACCCAAGGTCCATCTCAAGTTATATTTGGTCTCACATCCAAATCTTGCATCTCATCAAAGATCTACTTCAATGTGTACCAATGTGTGTCAGCTCATCGATAAAGTCCGTTTTCCTTGCCTACTCATAAATCTTTGCCTTATTCCATCGTCTCGGGTATCAATCACTAGTCAAGACTCTCTAATGCTAACACTATTCTACAATTCCGACTTAAGGGTTTAATAGTACATTTAAGGAAAGTATTAAAGAAGACATAGATTGCCAACATGAAGAAAATGGACCAAATTAGGGTTTGTTTAAGTAGAGATGGTCTTCACACCCTTAAGATTTATGCATTAGTTATTTATCAGAGATGGAATATCACTTAAGAGACCTTGCACACTATAATAATATGGGTGGTGGGCATAAGACAAGCAAATGGCTATACAATTCTAATTAGTGGAATTGTAAATTGAAACTTAGAATAGAATAGGCAAGTTGCTTAGTTTTACAAAGGTTTCTTTAGACACCAAACTTATACCGCAAGTTGTATTTATTCTTTTACGTGATAATCTTACTTAGGTTTGTTTAAGTGAGACTCAACCTTCCCATGCGATTGATGAAAAAAAAAACTTTGTTCTCAAATGCCTCACAACCCTCAAAGTATTTAACTCTCACACTCGAGTAACAATACTATGAAAGTATTAAATAATCATAGGTAACAATAAACACAAAAGAGCTTAGTAAAAACTAACCTTATTACTTCTACAAAAGTAAAAAAAAATGAATGCTCTCTCTTAATGTGTTCCCCTTTACAACATTCCACTACCATAAGGCAAATACCCGAACACCCGAAGGACATTCAAGTACACACCTTATGATAATGGTATGTTGGAGCAAAAACATATCCGACTTACACATGGCAATCCAACCTACACATGGCATCATCTAACACACTCAAAGTCACTAAATTTTA
>JANITW010000236.1:39001068-39012728 GCA_027564335.1 Erythroxylum williamsii | reverse complement strand
TGCCATGTGGATTATTAATGGAAATGTTCTGGTGGTGCACCTTTATCGTGGGATACGTATCGGAGCGACCTTCGGGTCTCCCGATGTGTACCCTACGGTGAGGGAGCGCTACAATATGGCTATTCCAAATAGAAGTATATTGTTCAAGCATAAGCAAGAGAGTATTAGTCACTTATTCTTCAAATGTCAGTTCACTCAGTTCATGTGTAAGGATATAAGAAGAAGATGCTTCTTAGGAGATACAATAAATGATTGGGATCAGATTGTAGCATGGTGTTTGTCGTTAAACATGCATGATAAAACAAAACAATAGTGGATTTTCATTGCTTTATCATATCTAGTACAAGTTGTGTGGGATGAAAGAAATATGAGAATCTTCAAAGACATTGAGAAACAACATGCAAGGTTACCCAGAGAAACTGTTAAGGCAATTAAGTTATACTTTATCACCTAAAGACAAAATGTAGAATAGATCTAGTCTTAAGTTAGCATGGGATTAATGACTAGCATATACACTTGTTTTTGAGCCATTGCAATACTTTCATCATGTTTTGTTACCACATCATTAGATGGGATGGTTTATACTTGTAGCAATTGTCATTGCCTTTAATGACTTAATTTAATTTACAATTTTAAAAAAATCACCTAGTTCCTTAGGTTTAATGGAAATAACTAAACTTCTTTGATTAAGGTAAAATTAGTCATTCCCATAAATTAGAGAAAAAAAAACTTAGTTATGTTCATAAGATGTAAATCCGAATGAGAAATTAACTTCTTAACTTTAAAATTAAAACTTTTAGCAATGGCTTTGACCTTCTTTTTTATTTTTTCAAAAGAAGATTTTTATGATATTGCATTAGTCGAAACTTCACTTTTTGAAAGGGAATAAAATATAATACACTATCAACATAAAAATTAAAATAATTGGTCTGTATAGGGTCAAAAAGAAAAGAAAGAACCAAAAAGAAACAACATAAAAAAAATATAGTTTTTTTTATAAACTTGAACAAGAAATGATGTTAGTACCAAAACTAAATGCTTGAAGGGTTGAAGCCGTCATATTTGTCATCCATTTGCGAGGAGCGTTTGATTCCC
Source organism: Erythroxylum williamsii (assembly GCA_027564335.1). Classification (NCBI taxonomy): domain Eukaryota; kingdom Viridiplantae; phylum Streptophyta; class Magnoliopsida; order Malpighiales; family Erythroxylaceae; genus Erythroxylum; species Erythroxylum williamsii. The sequence goes on along the minus strand of JANITW010000236.1, from coordinate 39,011,633 downwards.
CAAGTATATTATATGCATAAGATGGCCATCTTACATCTTGTCCACAGGAGCTTGTAACACCCTTTCTAATCATCTTTTGTGTCCTCTCAAGTGCTACAAGATTTGAGAAAGTGGAGAAACTGTTGCCCACGAAGACATCAGCCCATGAGCACACTTGGTAGTCGATGGCAGATTGAATAAGATAAGGGTACTTTCTGTAGATGTTTTCAACACCCAGCCTCCTCTTCTCTAAAGGAATCAAACCTTGGCCCCAGCCATGGAGTATAGAAGAAATAGAATCTTGAAGAAGGTTATGAGCCACAGCAATATAAACAACAGTAGGCTTTCTCAAGCCTACAATGTTCCCAACTCTCTTCATAATCTCCGGTTTGCTACTACAAATTTCACTAATTTTTGAGATTTGCTCTAACTTCTTACAGTGAATCATCCAGTCTTTCTCTATCCTCATATGGACTGCAAGATAAGGCACTGGATGCGATGAAGACATATTTGAAGAACTTTTCATCTTCCTTCCTACTTCTCTTATCTTTGACACAACTTTATCAGCTTCCATTGCTATGTCATTGACGAAAACTAGGCATTCAAAAACCTTGGCATAGTCCTTAACAGACCAATGATCATGCCACAGAAAGGGGTTTTTTCCAACTATTCTAATTACCTCGTACACATCAAATGGATCTCTGCTAAATTGTCTTAGTTGCTCAAAGTCTCTCTCAGGAGTCCACTTCCTTCCCCTTCCCTTATGAAGTTCACAAACTCCAGTTTGATTCCTGAGATGCGAGTAACGACCTAATTGCACAAACCCATTACAGAGCGAATTGAATCTTTCAAATTGGAACACCTGATCAAATGAAATCCACTGCAAACGATCTGTTTCCTTGTAGAACAAGGAGGCACCTAAACTGGGCATCAGAAGTGTTCGATTTAGCATTCTAGCAGTTAAACAAGCTCTTGCAAAAGATATCTTTTGATTATTGAGTCCCCATACTATTTGAGGAACCTCCAAGAACATGTTCCTACGAACTCCATAATCAGAATCCAATAAAAGAGGACTATCAGTCCCACCAGAGGTAGAGAAAGAAGGAAATAATAGAACTCTGAGTAACAGAATCACAATAAGTAACCAAAAACATCTACACAGGAAAGAGTTCCAATTTCTGCCATAGAAATTTCTTTGCTTAGAATTGAAACAAACATCCATTTCTGATTCAAGTGGTCAATAGATTGCACATTTGCCTTTTCAGGATAGAATTTACACAAACCGAACAGCTTTCTTCAAACATGAAAATCTGCATGATCGCCAAGAGAAGTACAACACATTCAGTGAGTAGCGCAAATATAAAGAAGAAATGAGATCACAGATTTATTGATCATCCATAATGTAAGTGGATTAGAAACGTAAATCATTGTTCATCAACATTATGTACTGAAAATGTAGATGTGGAACGATGAAGCAGATTCATCCATTAAAACGAAGATGACAAGTTCAAAAAGAGAGAAGGCCAAGTAGAGTGCTGCATGTGATACCATAAAAAATTATCCTGTCAACACACAATATAACTAAATGGACCATCTTTAAAAACCAGAATCGTTCTCAGTGACCCCATCCTTTTTGTGAAAAGGGACATCAAACAATCCGAGAAACAATGAATATAACAACCCCAGACGTACAACAAAACACAGCTAGTTAAACAAAGTAATTATAAAGAGGCTCACCTTTCAAACACTTAAATTTAAGAGGCAAATGATTCAAAGAAGAAAACGTCATTCTGTATCTCCACCAAAGCCCGGAAGGGAGAAAAAAGAAGACGATATTGATGCATGAAAATATAGAAGCAAGATATGTCCCGCGAAGGCATGAACTAAAAGCAAAACCTTTACCTCCCTCGTGATACATCGAACTATGAAAGCTTTTCATTTTTATTTTGGGTTGCTCGTCACGTTTTCTAGGCAAGTTTTAATTATAGAAAGATACTTTAAAATTATTTATATTTTGACTAATTTTTGTTCAAGTTAGGCAGGTCTTTCGCGAGATATAAAGCTTTGACTCTAAATTTTAAGCGTCTGCATATATAAAAGGAGTTAAAACCTATGACCTCACTTAAGTCAAAAAAAATCTCTTACCAACTTATCTGTAACCTCACTTTAAGTCAAAAGAATTTCTTATCAACTCACCGTATATCGTGAGTTGAACTATGAAACTTTAACAGACAAGTAGGTAATATAATTAATGTTCTGATGAATAGCAAAACAACTTTAAATTTCTCGTCGAAACTCTAATTATGCTCCGACATTTTATAAATTGCGTTAAAAATATATTCACACGAATATTATTTTAAAAAAACAGCAATAAGTACTTACAATCATCGAAAGATAGACAATTAGGTGTTCTTCCAAATCTGCATAGTTTGATGTTGTATGCAATTGATAAGAAAATACAACTTTGATATATTTAAATCTCAATCAAAACCAACAGTTTTATTTATAACTATAATTAATAAACTCAATCCATTTTATAATGGCTAAAGATTTCGGTTACTTGTCGTTTCACAAATGCTTGAATTAACTTAATTTCTAAGTACATTCATTATGAAACTGAATGCTTTATAATCATTTTCATCTTTTTGATATAGCATTAACGTGTGTGATAAAGATCCAATTTATGGGGAAGATAAATGACCTGATTTACACGAACTTATGACAAACTAAACGTTCATAACTCCAGATTCTCTAATTTTGGATGAAGTAAAAATAACATGTATTAGCATTAAATTTGAGATATAATAATCATATATGACATCAAAAACATTAACTTAAATTAGGCACAATCATAAATAAAAAGTTATAAGCATTAATTTGACGGGTTTTATTGTGAACATGATTAATATAGCTATCTGTTTCTTTTACGAACATATTAATCACATAATAGTTGGTTTGTTATAAAAAAATGTTATATCAAAACTACATTTATTAATGACGCTTTAGGAAATCGTCATTAATACTAAAAATTATTATCTATATTTTTAGAAGCGTAGCAAAAAGTTTTTAGCTACAGCTCAAAAACGTAACTAAATGTTTTTAGCTACATCTCTAAAAACGCAACCAAAATTTTTTAGCTATATTTTTGAAAACATAGCCAAATTTTTTTAACTATGTTTTGTAAAATATAGTCAAATTTTTAATATACGTTTTAACGAAATTTTATATCATGTTAATGATAATTATTTATGACATTTTTAATTGATATTATTATATATAATATTTAGATTTTTATTGTTAATTTATTATAGAAATAATTGATAATTTGAAGCATTGTATATGAAAAGTAAAATACCATTAAAGTATATCAACAAAAAAAATATTCTTCTTATACGAGATTTTAATTACAACCTTAACAATTCTATAGACAAAATAATAAATACAAAGATCAATTTACACAGCACAATTACTCGTTAGTCTCATGAACCTATCAAGAAATAAGAAACGTTACTCTTTGAATCTTGAATAATACGATCAAAGCACACTACTCTCTGCTTCTTCAAGAATCAAGGCTTTAGTTGGCTTTCCAAATAGATCAGTGTGCTCTTGGAAAGGAGACTTTGTGAAGCATGTTTTCCTTTAGAAATTGGGGTGTCAAAAATTTATATGTTTTCATAATACACTCAAAAGTGGCCTGCGACCACAAGTTCCATCAGAAAACAAATAACAGAGAAGGACATACGATGACTCAAATTCAGAGTCTCAAGATATGATGAAATAAAAGCATAGAATAACTTTTCTTCATTCTGTAAGCCATGTTATCAAGATTATACAAAAATGCAACCAAAATTAACAACTTTACATGAGCATACTAATCAAATGTGATACCACTCAAATCTGGCTTTCACAATGAACATGAGGTAATATTCTTTTAAATTATGCAGAGGAAACTCAAAATGTCGAGGAAGGTAATATCAACTGATTTGGATAGACACGTATCACCCAATAAAAATCCATACAAGAATGAATTCATTAGCCCTTACCATATTTAATCCACCATATGGTTACAAAGAACTTTATAAGTGATGCATTTATTACACATTGCACCATATTATCATTCACACTTTAGGGTAACTGACCTAACTGCAGGTGCACTATGAGATAATAATGTCACCATATCTCCGAGAACTAAATAACTAATAACAACTAAATGTTTAAAAAAATAAATTAAATAGAAGGTAGTAATTCTTTCTCTTCTTTGTTTTAAAATTTTTGCTAGTTTTCAAAAAATAAGAATATCTTTTTTATAGTACACTAGCATAGTCATAAAGTAAAAGTAAATCTTTGGTGACGATTTTAATACTTTTAGTTACGATTTTAAAAACATCACAAAAAATAAACCTTGGGCGACGATGTTAATACTTTTAGCGATGATTTTAAAAATGTTGAAAAAAAACTTAGCCAATTGTCTTCCTTATTGTAGTGTTTAGTGATGATTTTTAAAATCATAGCCAAAAAATTAACTTTTAGTGACTATTTTTCTAAAATTTTAGCTAAATGTCGATATTTGGTGACGATTTTCAAAATCATCGCGAAAAGTAAACCTTTTAGCGACTATTTTCCAAAACATCGATATAAGTTATCCTTTTGGCAATGATTTTAATTTGGTGACAATTTTTAAAATTGTCGCCAAATATCAGTCTTTAACTATGATTTAAAAAAAGTAGTCTTTTCCTTACTTTGTAGTGTTTCCCTTTTATTGTTATTTATAACTCTTTTTAAGTAAATTTTTTATAAGTTTTTACTAAGTCATAAGTTACAGCTCGTTAATTATTTGTTTTGGTAGGTAACCTTTTCACTATAATATTTTTTCTTTTCTTATTATTCATATTCATGAAATACTGATTTAGTATTAAAAACTTAGTAGAAAAGAGAGAAAGAAGAATACGATAGATTTTCTTCTCTTTTTTCCATAGAGCATTGAATTGTAGATTTTAAATGTTGAATAGTAAAAAACGTTAGAACCAGGAAAAAAAGTATAATGATAGAACTAATATATCTCTCTTATTTTTAAATATTTTTTATGAAAATAACTACTTATGATATGAAGATATTGAAGTAAATAACTTGTTAATATAAAAATCAGGTATAATATGTAAAATACACAAGAACTAATAGAAATCAGGTATATTAATTTTTTGAGATTTCTTGAATTTCTTTACAGAATTTAGATGATCACAAAAACACTTTACTAAAGTTGATAAGTAATGCAATCGCAAGTAATATTATCTACTCGTCTAACAACAAGAATATTAAAAGATAAGGGTTAGAAAATAAACGTCGTGATTTTATACTAGTTCACCCCAAACCTTGGGCTACATCTAGTCCTCAAAGTTTGCCTGAGATTTTACTATACTCTTCAACTTTACAAGTGTTCTTTCTACACTTGTAGAGCCCCTTCAAGTCTCTCTCATAAAGTATTCTTTATCTGCAATCTTAGCCTCTCCAGGCCCTAGCCTTTCTTTCTCTCTCTAGGAAAGATATTTTTGAGCTTTATGTTACAGATATATTCGCTCTCTTCTTTCGCACTTTGAATACAGAATTTCTCTACGTATTGTATAATCAAAATTTTCTCTCTTGTAAAAATGTTATTTAGTCTTCGACTAGAACTAGTATTTATAGCCTAAGTCTCCAATTGTCTTCTTAAGAAACTGCTTCTAGAATTTTCTAAAAATCGTTATTAGTTGAGTCCTGTAACTAACTCTAACTAACTAATTGACTGACGTTCTAGAACATCTTCCTTTTGTATCGTCTGGAATAATACTTCTTCTGTTATCACGTTTCATCTGATATTGCACTTCGTCTGGTGTTACACTTCGTCTAATGTTGTGCTTCGGCTGATATTGTGCTTCATCTGTTGTGGCGCTTCGTCTGTAGTCGATATATCGTTTGTTGTTTATGTATCGTTTATTGTTGACCATGCATCTTCTGGGTTTGACTAAGTGTTACTTACATTTTTCTACATATTTAACAAACTTATCAAAAAAGTTCATGCATTTCTAAGATTATTATTATTTGATTGTCATCAAAATTAATTAAAGTGAAGTCCTCTTGACTTACCAATCTTCCCTTTTTTGATGATAACAAATAATCATAATTTTAGAAGATAAAATGATATTAAGACGAATAGACGAATAGTATTCAAAAGAATAATAAAAAAAGCAAAAACATAAGAAATGCATACAAGATATATACAATGCTTTCTATCTTTTCTTCTCGTTCTCCTCTTTTTCTCCCCCTATTTGTTATTAATAAAAAAGATAGCTCATCGTAGATGCTTTAGAATTTCATAAAACATATGTTGCATGTCAGTGTGGATCATCTTGAGGTCTTGTTCAATAGTAACTCATAGAAGTGCCACTTCCTCATGAAAATCACCCACTGAGTTAGCCAATTCATCAACCTTAGTATGAATTTCCTCAATTTCTTTTGCTAAGACTTGCTGAACTTCCTTCTATTTGTGACTTGCTTCCATCCAATTTATTAAATGCTTCAAGAAAATAGTAGGATCTTGTTGTATTTCACTAAGTGGATGAAGGTTTTTAATAACATATGATTTTGAAGGTAAAACGTCTAACTTTATGATTTTAATTGCGGGTTTGAAGGTTTGTTTTCCCTCTGGGAGATCAAGATCATCAGGTCTAGGTAGTTTAAGAATTGGTTGCCTAAGAAGGTGTAACACATCTTTGACTGAAGGTATGAAACCTAAAGGTCTGAAATGCATGAATAAATGCACAAAAGTTTCTAAGTTGAAATTGATACCTTTAAACGTGATACTTCTGTACTGTCCTTCTATCACTTTGTCAACTACCTTGAAGTTTGTATATGCATTATCTATGTTCTTCACAGCTATCTTTTTCTTCAAAACTTTCACATTACGTCGATAATTTTCTTCATTAAACATCCATTTTCTTGTAGTGTGTACCAAGATAGCAAACCCAATTTTGAAAAACCTTTGATCTTCTCTATTAGTCCATCTCAAATTGCTAGCCCAAGTTAAAGGATTCATTCAACTAAGATAAATGTCTTATAACCCAAAGACATTGGGAAAAGCAATCCATAGTAGTTTGGCTTGAAAACATTTCTATATGACATATAAAGGAATTAGTGTCTAAAATTTAGAACTTAATTCTATCTCTAGTTCCTAATTTCTGTGAAGCAGCTAACCATAAGATGAAAAAGTGAGCTGCAGCAATACCTAATCCCTATATCAATCTGTAAAATGGAAATATGACCATAGGACCTGGCAATAATTCTTTGTAAGATTGGGCTGTGAATTTGTGAGACTTTTTTAGTTCCCATATGATCTTATCTTCTTGCATACTTTGAAGATATGAAGGTCATTGCTCAATAATAGAAATGACTCCTTTAAACATATGAAATGACCAGTGCCACCTGTTATTCCGGATTAGAGTTTGGACTTTAGTATCTCTAGGGATAGACCCTCTTAATGTTGTAAAGAGGTTAGTGTTACATAAAGTCCCTAAAGCATGCCAATTATCAAACTAGAAAGTTGTGTTTTTCCTGGGCTGCTTGACCTCGCTCGACTTTTTTTAAAAAAATTAAAAAATAATTTTGTTTATACCTTCCCATTTGGCCACAGGCTGGGTCAAGTTAGGACAACCCCGACTTAAGCCCAGCTTGTGATTTGATTGGACTAAACAATCCCAACCTATGACCTGATCAACTCAAGCAAAAGTTGCGCCAACCGAGCCACATTTGCCATCGCTAACAATGTAGAGTAAAAGAATTGGTGGTGTCCTAGTGTGAATGGGAATTTTAACAACACATCATGTAAGAAGCTTTTTTTAGCTGATTTTAGGAATATCTCTTGGTATAAAATATTATGGTGTAAATATAATCTTCCTACAATTGCAATATAAGAAGAAAAAAATACCTGTTGTTGATAGAATTAGCAGCTTTAACTACATGAAAAACTAATGCAATCTTTGTAAAAGTCAGTTAGAGAGCTCCTCACACCTGTTTTTCCAATTTAAATTCAATTGGGGTGCTTGGAAAACAATTCTTCAAAAATAAGCGATCAGTAACCCTCTAGTGGAGTGGCAGTAGATCATAACATAAAGTGTGAGCATGAAACATGTTAAGAAGTACAGATGGTATTATTACATAGCATTATCCTATTTGGTCTTATATATATGATATGAAAGGAGCAGACGAATCTTCCACAACATTGAAAGAAGCTAAGAACTTTTCATGAATGAACTTTATAATGCCATTATGATCTATGCAGCTACCTTTTATAACAAATTTAAACTAGATTCAAATTACATTAGTAGCTAGTGAAGTAGCTGTTGCTAATGTATGTTTTTGCAAATGTCACTAAAATTGGTAACCTAATTACTTTATCTGGTTGAACTTTCTCTTATTGAGAATTTGTTGTAAGACAATTTGAATTTCAGCATTTTATGGCTTAATTCAAATTTTCCTTTTTTCAGAAAAAAGATCAAAAGTAGAACTATCAAAATCAACTCCAACTAGAACTATCAAAATCAACTCCAACTTCCATCATTGTTGCATCCTCGCACCTTAATTGGGAAAGCTTTTAACATCGATTTGCAAAGGCGTTTTGAGCCTTTACCCCTTTTACCGTCCAAGTCTCTTGAAACGTTGTCATCCCCTTTATATTGGTATTTTTGTCTAATGTTTCCTAGTGTTTCTCTGGTCTATCAATGTTTAAGTGGTTCATCAATTGCGTCATCGTTTTGCCCTAGGAGAGTATCCTTACTCTCCTAATGCCTTAATGTTCTTAATACTATTATTTAATATATTCAATTTTAATTTTTTTAAAAAAATCAACCCCAACTTTCTAGATTTTCCAAATCAATGTTTTAAGCTTATTTCATTCTTATCTTTGTTATATTTCATTGCCTTGTATGCTAAATCTAAATAACTGTGTTTTGAACATGATTATGGATTGCTAAATCTGTTTAAAGTTTATTCTTGAATTGTTTTGTATAAATTTACCTTGTTGAATTCAATATATTACTACTTTGTCACATATGTTATACTTATAAATGATCTAAATTGAGAGATTGAATCAAGTTATATGTGTTAGCAATAAGAGTTGGTATCTTAATTGACTTATAAATATCATGTTAGTAAGGCATAGTTGAATTCATAAGGTAAAGGGAAGACAAACACTTGGATATAATAATCCATAAGTTTCCATTGTTGAGTAACTTCAATTTCATTATTATCTTTTACTTGTCAATTATTAAGTTTTGTTAGTTTACTTTAATTTTTAATTGATTCATTCTTTTGTACATTAGACAAAGTGTGATTCAAATTGTTAGGTGACTGTATTTAATCATTATGGGAACAGTATCTTTTATACTATGAATTACAATTTGTGTGCTTGTCGTATGAAAGTTTATTATATAAAACTATCAAACACGTAAATACAAACATTTTAAAGGTGTGGAGAACACTAAAGAGGAAATCATAAGGGAAGTCATAAGAAGGGTCAAGGCATGCACAGCTCATAATCTGTTAAGATATAGGCATATGTTCCCTAATATTGCATCTATAAAAACTATCCTGACGTCAATCCCTAGAGCACTGGAAGAAGTCGAGAATGTATTAGTCTCAACCCCAGTAAACATTTTATAATCAGAAGAACACTTCAACAAATTCCAAAGCAGGAATTCAGGAAACAATACAAGGAATAAGGCAAGTATTACTTACGAGAGGAGCAATCCACTTGTAAAGATTCAATCCGAGTGAGGCCTCTGCATTTCGTCAATGATCCCCCGGTGAATCTCTGAAGAGTGAAGCTAATCCCTGACCCATTATCCATGCAAGAGGCGATACAGTGTTGGGTTTATTGTGAAAAGGGATAACTAAGGCACATAAGAGTTACGTGCATTACAAGACTGGACACCTATGCATAGGTAAATTAGATGGAGTTTAGCTGTGGGCCTTAGTAATGTCTTATTTTAGCCGGTTATGAACGAGCGAAGATGGGATTAGGCTACGTTACATGTAAGCCACAATTTTTTTGTAAGAACACATTTTAATATATTAATGCATTTTTAACTTCTGAAAAAAAAAAATCTATTATGCTATTTGGAGTTGGAGTTAGACAATTGACAGCCTCTAGGACTACCTAATAAGGCATGTTATAGCCAGAAAGATGATCCATAGCCCTTTGCAACTCTAAGTTAATTAGATCCATATGTTAATAACTATTCATTAATTTATACAATATTCCTTAAGAAATTTGTTTTATATGTGATGAATCATGCTTAATAGTTCCGTCCTACTAAGTTTTACATCTCATAAAACAATATCTATTAAAACAATATTTATTTCATCTTCATATTAAAAAATAAAATAACTATTAAATTATAACTCAGGGCATTTTTAATATTTTATAGGCCCTAGGTAAAATAAAAAAATTCATATTTTTGCCTATTTTTAAACCCTCATAAAGAATGAAAATAAATAAAATGTAGGTCTTTTTGTTGTTCTTTATGAGATCAATAGTAGGCCCTTTTATTTTATTT
>JANITW010000236.1:38985834-39000968 GCA_027564335.1 Erythroxylum williamsii | reverse complement strand
AAAATAAAAATATTTCTAAATTTCATAGTTCTAAATTAAAAATTCTAAAATACATAAAATTTAAAATAAATATTAATTTATAAATAAAATTTACTTATTTAATTAAATTTACAGATTATATATTATTTAATTATTAATAGTAAGGAAAAGAGTATAATAATTATATTAATAATAACAATCAAAAAGAAAATAAAACTAAGAATTACATAAAATCAAAAGTGCAACCAAAAGAATGTGATTTACAATTGGATAGGACATGATATTGAAAAAGTGAATAATGGTCACCTGAGCAACAAAGAGAGAAACAGCATGTAAGACAAGTACTTAGCCATGATGCCACAATTTGGACTTAGTTCGTTCAAAGATACCATTTCCATGGAAGAAGCAGGCATCAAACACAAACACAAGCCCTGTGCTCCTGAACCTTTGTCACCTGTGTTTGACATTTGTGTGTGTTCGTTCATATGTAAGAAGCAGACATCAAATGACAGAATCAGAACACCAAAAGGAAGTTCAAGGGAAATTGGAAATGACACAATGTGAAAGTTAATAATTACATCCTAACCATAAATTAAATTTTGTCTAAAAATAAGTTTTTTTTTTAATTATTGGTGCAACAAGAAAATTTGAGTTATCATGATCGGCCAAGAGTAACAGGACTTTTGATAAGTCAAGAACGTAAAACTTACATAAGCTTTAGAACTTGAAAATACAGAAGCTAGAAACTGTTCATATCAATAAAGGGATAAGAATACAAAATGAATCGACAATGTAAACATGAGGGGTTGGAAGATTATCCTATAATTTGTTAAGAAAAATCAGGGGTGAAAAAGCTAAGCTATACATGTGTCATATTGGATGGAAGATGTCTGAAAAAATCATCAGCAGCACCTAACAGCTTTCTGAGCTACACAACTCCAACCCCTTTCTTTATAACAAGTATTTTGTGGCATGCTTTATCAGCTTCTTTATTCCCTGAACTGAACACCATTTTTATTCCTCCCTCCATATACAAAATGTTGCATATAATGTTGCAGCACCAGAGACTCTTGGCCTGCTGAATTTTATATAATGATTGCTGCACGAATGGAAGCCCTGCTCTCCTGTATAACCAAAATCTTCTTCCAGCTAGACGGAGAACGATCGTGAATTCAGTTGTTCAAACTTATCCTTAGCATCTTGGATCTCCTTTTGAAGTTCCAAATACATTTTCACAGAGGACTCGGAAAAACTCTTCAACTGACTCAGAAATCCCTCCAAGCTTAACCGAAATCGCTCAGAACCTGGAATAAAATCCTCTGAAGCTTCGTCTCTCAACATGTTTACAGCTGAATCACTACCAATCTCAGCTTTTGATGTTGCTGCCTCTGCAGTCCTTCCTTGGTTCTTTTCTTGGTGAGGCAGAAAGCAAGTAGTTTCAACTGCTAAATTTTTTACAGATTCTGTCACTTCCTTCACAGGCAGTGCCTCAAGTTTTTCCAACCATGCACCACAAGTGACATATATTGGAGGACCGTGGAATCTCAAAATCAATGAAGGGGTTGGTTGCCTTCTTTTTCTTTTTGAAGGCTTTTCTGGCAGAAAGACACATTTGAAAAGCCAACTATTAATTGCCTGCAGATAGGACTTCTGGGCACCAATCCACTTCGTAAAATTAGAAGATAAAGCAGTAAGTTCATATTCAAGATTGATTGTAATCTGCCTACGTGACTCTGCCTGCATGGAGATTTTGCCAAGTCCATTATTATATGCTACCTCTATGATGTTCAACTGAAGCTTGTGGCATTTGAACATCACTTCCCACATCCGACTGAGCCTGCCATTTGCATGAAGTTCAAAATTGGACAAAGTCGTGAAGTTAACTACAAACAATTGCTCAATCTTATATCTAAAGCAACATGCACAGAAATGAACACAGAAGCAAAAAACATAAAAGGATAAACATGATATCCACTTAAGGTGCTCGAACATAATACTCATTAAATAGGCAAAATCCATCAAAAGCATGAAATAAACAACAGTATAAAGTTCACCGTTACCAAATTGCCAGAAATTATCACAAAACAGAAATGAATCAAGTTTTGATATGACACAGAAATGAAATTGTTTCTACAACTAAAGAGTGAGCCTCAGAAACTACTACTTCTACAGAACCTGATCAATTTTGCATACATATTTAACAATTGATACTTCTTAATATAGATGCCATCTTGTGTGAATAAAGCCGTACAAAATATGCCGTGTGGTTCAACATCATTGTTGGGAGGGATGGAATTGGAACCGCTCTTATAAAAAGCTGATGATCCCAAAGATAGAAGATTTTGAGATGTAAAATCCTAACCAGCTGATGATTGCCAATACAAAATTTGCATTCATATAGAAGTCATAGGAGACTTGCAATCAGACTAAACAGCATTTAGATATCTGACCTTATATTGTGCATTCATGAAGAGATCGAGTACAAGTATTGAAGTGAAAGTTTAATCAAACAATCAAAATTATTTCTTCCAGGTAATTCTGCCTATAGTTTCAGCACAAGGAAAAAATGGATGTTGTAAACGATTACCTAAATAAGATTCTAAGAGTGATATTCATGGTTCATCAGTCCCTAGCATGCTAAGCACTAGGACTCATAACCCTAATTAAAGTTGTATTCTGTAGGAATATCCTCTTGACTGGCTGGATAAATAATTTTATAAGCATTACAGTTAGGATCTTTACTTATATTGTAATGTAATATTGCATCACAAATAGGAGATTCAGCCAACAGTTTACTGTTAGGCAAGCATAAAAGGATATAGAACCTCAATGTATAATACTTGTCTTGACATATTGCTGAGCTTACCAACAAAAGTGGATTATAAAATCTACAGGGCTACAAGGAGCATCACAGGTATATATTCAATTTCTGGAATCTAATTATAATCATAAGAGAATTGATGGAAATAAACGAAGAAACACATACCCCTCAATTAACTCCTCAAGTTGAGGTTGGAGCTCTTTGTCTCGTAATTCTTCGATTCGCTGTGATATGGAATCAATTCTGTGAATTGCAACTTTGATCCTAGAGTGCAAGTCTTTTACTATAGCACGAGTATTATCAATCTTTGCTTCTCTTTCTCCCTTCGATTCCAGTTGTCTAAGATGTTTACACTTGCTGTCATAGAGGCTTCTGACTGCCTGGCTGGCCTGTGATAGGATATATTATCAAATTCGGAAGGTAACCACAACGTATATCTAAGAAAAAATGCATTTGGCATCTGAGTTCAAATTGAAAGTTCTTGCAATCTTAACACCTATCATATGATATGGAAAACCAATTTACTATTACCCCGAAGGAGCAATTGGACTGCTCTCCATATTTTCACAATGGAGGAATATGGAACAGAGACTAATACATGGGAATGTAGGAATGTGTTTTCTTTATAAAAGCAAGCCTCCCTCCATTTAGAAGGCAGTTAGCCCTCATCCAGCTAGTTCCCTCAATCTTTTAGTTGTAGAATCTGATATATTAAAGTTCTTAAACCTATAAGTCCCAGATGAAGCAGGGAAATCCCAATTTGCTCCTCAGTTGATATTAAGTCCAGACACGTCATAAATGGGAAAGAACCCACGCTCAAGAAAAGTATCAAATCATCCCTAGCCACAAAGATCAACAAAGAAATATGTATTTTTACCAGCTTCCTACCATCTCATCTGCCAAAACAAAACATTGATATCTCCCAACAAAACGAAAAGGTCCTCCAAAGCCTTCACCACATAAATGTAAATTAATCCACCCACCCTTCCCCCTGATTGTGGTAATTATATGAATTTCATATTATTACATGAAAGTAGGCAAACGAAGTAAAAATCATAAGTATGGAATGCTACCATCCTAATAATCCAAAATACCTTTATTTCATCATAAAGTTTCTTCTCCCAAGCATAAAGTCTGTCCAGGGTTGATGCATGACTTCCAGATATCATGCAAAAGTTTTCAAGAGGATTGCTAGTAGGATCTTCCATCTCATCCTTAGCATTTGGACCAACAAGGTTCCTTGATGAGGATGACCGTGAAGATGTTGTCCTATGCCAAGTTAAGTACTTTACAGCAGTTTGAACAGGTTCTAAGAAAAGATAAATAGAGTTAGACAAGTAGTTAAGATGATCGGATGATATAAAGCAAATTGTTTATAAAGTTAGTTGGGTGTTGGAAAGTTTTCTATTAATCCAGTTTCAAGGATGTCAAGCAAGTATGTAACGGCAAAAATGGAAAATGAATGAATTGTTATTTTTACTAAAAATAGGCACACTGAGTTTTGTAACACCAAAAACCACAAAGAAAGTGCTCAGCAACATTCATGACAGCTATCACGGATTGCTGATGAACATTGTAATCATAAGCAATATATTTTGAATTCAATTCAAAGATACCGAACTATCACAAAAGTAGATCCAGAGGAATAGAATGAGTTAAAATGTTCTCAACTCATTTTAGAACAGTTTGTTTAGTCATTGCAATTTGTTTTTCTTGGCACACAGCGATCTGATCATAAATAAATGAAAGGAAAGCTGCTCTAATCCAAATTTCTAAAGTATTTCCATGGATTTATATATTAGACACCCGTAATTCACATGCCAATAGAAGTATAGGTATTGCATGCCACTTCTGAAATCAAAGATACTTTTGAGACACATAATTGCATTCTGCAAATAGCCCATACGACCACATATTTGCAGCTTTACATTAGTCCTAACACAAAGTTTCAAAATAGATAAGTATAGCTACCTTCTGGAATATGGCTGGGGTCTTCCCCACAAGAGAAACAAGCTTTGACAAATGCAGATGCCACAGAGCCGTCTGCCCAGAAGAAAAGGATAAACAATTATAGCCCTATAAAACAAAACGAATAGTGTCTGACAACTTTATTATGGCCTTAACATTGAAAACAAGTTATTTATTGACCCAAACAATTAAATTCCTTAATTAATTATTTATCTGCCAAAGTTCTCTACAACTATATATTAATGAGCCCATAGAGCAAGTTAAAATCAAGTTTAAAAAGGTAAATAACGAAGCGCTCTACTGTACGAGATAATATCAACCAAGAAGTGTGATGATGAAAATCTGAAAAAATCAAAATCAAAATTCCCGGCATCCTAAATCTTTTATCTAGGAGACAGAGATCATACTTTCAGTTCTTGCAACTAATGGACGAAAATGCAATTTATTTGCTTCAAGCATCCTTGGAACTTCTTTTCCAGCCTCTGAAGCTTTAATAAAGAGATCTTCAATATCTTTTATGCTTGAAAAGAAATCTTTGGGAGTAATCTTATTTTTATTATGCTCTTCTTTCACTGTTTTTTTCTTCGAGTTGGTTGAAACAGCAACAGCTGAGGATGGGGTTCTCAATGGTGACAAGTCAGGTGTGTTATAGGTCTCCCCGTTCAATCGCTCAGTTTCTGAAGCTACACTTCCTGCAGAAGGCATTGTAGATGAAGCACTAGGTACAGCTTGAACGTGTACCCTATTAAGATTCTGGAAACTTCGAATCAAGGTATCAGAAGGAGGATCATCAAATTCATCTTCTGTGTCATCAGATCCCTCACTTTCTTCATATAATGGTTTATGTTCTTCGTCTTCCAGATCAGGAATTCCCTCCTCTTCCCTAAGCCTTCTCAACTGATCAGCACTGTCTAACGCTTGGTTCATTTCCTTTCCTTCCTGGAAAGAAAATTGATGATCAACTGGATGGAAGAGTCCAAAGTAATCCCATGGTGGAGTTCCTGTTGGAGCTGAAGAAGCTTCAAATGATGATGTTTCTGGTTTCTCATGGGCATGACGGGTGGTGTCCTGTGGGATATTAGAAGAATTTACTGTCCCTGTAACAGATACAGGAGGTCTCTCTTCAATTTTTGTTGAAGAAAATCCTCTGAACTTCATATGTTGGACTTGAAACCGACTAGAGCTGGGGGGTGTTGACAACGGAGAAAGATTTTCAGTTGCATCCACAGGATGTGAT
Source organism: Erythroxylum williamsii (assembly GCA_027564335.1). Taxonomy (NCBI): domain Eukaryota; kingdom Viridiplantae; phylum Streptophyta; class Magnoliopsida; order Malpighiales; family Erythroxylaceae; genus Erythroxylum; species Erythroxylum williamsii. The sequence goes on along the minus strand of JANITW010000236.1, from coordinate 38,994,963 downwards.
ATAGATCGGGGAGAGAAAGAAAAATGGGAAAGTGACTTCTCTGTTAAAGCAAGTGGCTCTGGTGTAGCAGTAGTTGAAGTATACAAAGAGGATTCAACAGGACCTTCAGGTTCAACAAATTTCCTTATAGCAGTTCCTGTACTGTTTAGTGAATGGACATATGCAACATGACAGGCTGCAAGCGAGCATCTTCCATCAAGCGCCTGCCTAACGAATTTCTTTCTTTCATGACAAAGTTTCAAAGCCTGATCTTCTTCTATTTTAGAGTTGGCGGCCCCCATTTTCCAAGTTTTAAATGATTCAATATGCTACCTATCAGATAATTAATGCATACTCAACCCCCTGAAATCAATCAATTTCAAATGACTCATTATAACACTAAAAGCAAGTAAAAACATTTCAGATTACAACTGCCAAAAGAACTGGATGCTGAATAAGAATCAAAACATTTCAAGCAACAGCTTTAGAAGCAAACAGATTTAAATTATTAACAAGTGGGCAGTAGTAACGGAAAAGTGCAGCAAGAAGATTAAAAATATTAACAAACTAGCCAGTGATGAGGAAAGTGCAACTACAACTTCCTACATACTTGAGCCAAATAAAAGAACTGATCAGAAAAGAATTCCAAGCTCATCAAGCAAGAGAAATTAGACCCAGTTTGTCAATGAACAAACTCACAGATATTAAAAGCTAAAATTAAGTGAGTGAAAAATGAAAGAAGAATGAAAGATGATAAAAGATTGGAATTAACAAGAGAAATTGTGATCGGGTTGAGTGACTTTAATCCTTGGATCCGTGGAAAGCATCTAATTCCAAAAACCCTACAACGCAGAATGTTATCTAAAAACAGGAAAAGACACAAAAGAACATGTCCATATGCTTTACCCTGCAATGGAAAGGATGCAGAAATCAAGATGTCTGAGAGAAGGTACTAGCTCTAATACTCACACACAAGAAGAAAGGCAAAAAGAGAGAAAAAGGACTCTGAATATTCTTGTGTTGGAACTCTGAAGCAATGATGCTAATAATTAATAGGCAATAGCCAGTCATTTAAATACAGATCAGTCTTCAATTAGTTAAGTTATGCGAAAGCCTGTAGCTTTTCAAACCCCCTAAACAACCCACCAAAACACGAACAAGGAAAGAAACAAAGAACCCACCGAAAGCGGATCGAGGTGAGCGCTAAAAATTTCAGAGCGAAAACCAGGATCACCGTAGTGAACAATATGACATGCCCAGAAGCATACATCAAGAAAGAAGGTTAAGTAGAGAAAAATTCAATAGAAAAACAATACCCATCAAAGCAAACAACAAGAAGAATAAGTGAACCGAAAGCAATAGAATAGAAGTCCACGGATTAATCACTTGAAACTATAACTACGTAAATAACAGCAAAGGAAAAAAAAACAACAACAACAACAACAACAGCATCTAAGTGTAGCTATGGAGTTACTCGAGAAGGGGTGAAGTGACGAGTGAAGAGCGGGGAATTCAGGGCAGACCCGGATGAGCAAAATCATTAATTTTCCATTCCCCGTACAAATTTGATAAAGATGACAGCATTACAAACACGAACCGCACACAATACCAAGTTACAAGGAACTGATAAGAATAATGAAATGTTTGATCCTTCAATTGTTTTGATAAGTCGCAATCTAACCTGAGATAGAGATTTAGAGAGAGATGAAGAGGATGAATGAGTGAGCAATTTGGGACCGTTAAGAGAAGAATCTGACGAGCGAGAGAGAGAGAGAGAAAGCTCATGTGAAGGCTGGGGCCCGGGGTTTTTTTTTTTTGGGTTGCACGAAGCTAAAATATTAAAAATCTAACAGAGTAAGAGGGGAAGGGATACCTCAGTGGCGGCCGCGAAAAAAACGCAGTCCAGCCGAATTTTGAATTAAGACTTAGTGAATAATTGATGGCGGGTCTCATAAGTATTGAAGGTCTGGCTTGGATGTAGCTGCTAAAAGCCTAAAAAGATGAAGAGATCAGAACATTGGTTATCCTCGCGATGAATATGCTAAAAATAGACCTCTTACGATCGGTGGAGCAATCGTCGCATACCTGTCAACAACAAAAAAATGTCAGTCAAATTGACAATAGATAAGAAGAAGATGTTGATTACCTCAAACGAATCCACTTCTACAATTACGCGATGATAGCAGTTATCCCACGTCAAGGGCTTTTGGATGCTTCCATATGCACACACTGATTTGACTCGCAAACGTTAGGTGCTTTTTTTGTTATATAAATAAAACTAAATTAAGGACCAATTAATAATCAGGTTTAAGACATAAGATAAGACATACAGTACAACTTTACAAGTGAGTGATCTGAGGTTTCCACTTTTTGAGGTTGGCGTGTAGGCCCCACGCACCACCCCATGTTCCCTTAAAACTCATGGTCTGCTCGGGGTTTGAAGTCCACGCGCTACTTCTACTTATATGCATTAATTTAAAATATCATCATCATTAGTCATCATCTAGTGAAGGAAGGATACGGAAGCATCTGCTTTTGTGGGATTTGATTAGACTGCTCACCCCTTTATCCATCTTTTAGATTTTAATTTTTGATAATGAGACAAAGAACATGGGAATGGAATTTGGCTCTAAAGGGAAAAGTTAAAAGACAAAAGGTAGAGAATATGAAAAGTTGAAAATGAGTTTTTCACAAATCACAAGTAAATACAAAGGTAATGTTCATATTCCCTATTTAGAAAGGAAAATTTCACAAATGACAATTAAATATGATTCTGCCAAATTCTGGCTAAACTGTACATTACCGTTTGGATCCATGAGTTGGTTGCTTCACGTAAGAGAGTGTGAAGTTTCTGCAAAACAAAGAAAGGCACGTCGGAGGTTGTGTCCCGATTAACCCCTCCGACGCTCAAGTCAGTCTTTTTGTGAAGGTGGGATTGCTGTAAGCAGGGAAAAATTAGGGTTATGATTATGCGTACCTCCATCATGATGAAATCATACCTTATATATGGGATGGATGCTAGGGTTAAGTCTTTATGTAGACTTCTACCTCTGCATGGAAGGTTTTCTCGTGCTAACGGGCTGTGGAGAGCGTGGATTGAGCTTGGGCTTGACATAGCCATTAGGTAGGAGATTGACCTTTGAAGAATAGATCGATCGGCCCACGGGTCGTGATGACTGAGTCTGGGTCCAACACGGCCTATCCGACCAAATATATTTGCTGGTAAAGTGATAATGAATTAATTATTTTTCTTTTTGTTAATTTACTTGTCAGCACTTTAAATATATATTACTCTTTTTCTCAATATTAAAATATCGTTCATATTTTCAATAATCGACATAACTTTCTCCTTGTTGAATGGATAACCTATAATAATTACGTGCACGTAACCTATGTCACATGTGTGGACAAAGAAGACGAACGCGTACGATGCGGGGCCTTGTTGAGAAGAAGTCGGGCATAAGAATGTCCGCTTACCCTCAGCCCAATTATTGTTTAATGTCTTGGGTTGCATCGAAATTTGTGTCCATCTTTCTTCACGCGCACTTTTAAACATCCAATCCAAATCAGCCAATATTCTTTTCTATTTAAAATAATTATTGTATTCAACTTCAACCTGTAAGCATTTACTAGTGGGTGGCATATATGCCATCTCTATTTTGTTTATTGGTGTAGCGCTAATGAATTAGTTGAAATTACTTAAGTTAAAACTTAATTAATTAAAATAGGACGTTAATATCCTTTTCCAAATTGTTATACACATTAAAATTTGATTTTTTAATACTTTCAGAAACTGTAAAACTCTTTTTTTTCCCGGTAATTAAGATAAAAAAAAGTCATGTTTAGACACATCTCTTAATTTCTTTGATTTTCAAATATGGAATAAGTTGGATCCCACCACCGAGAAGAGGACTCTTAGATTAAAGAGAGATCTGAATTTGGGAAAAGTTCAATAGGTATTGGATGAAAAAAAGAGTAGTTGGTTATATATTATCATTATTAGCGTTCAAGTATGAGAGGAATGACAACTATTTCTAAGTGATACTCCCTTCATATCTTTTTCAATTTTTTTATAATTAAAATATAATTAATTAATTAATTGTATATTTAATTTATTAATTACAATATAATTAATGAAAATATTATTACAATATAGTTAATTAAAATTTAATTAATTAATTAATATTAATTAAAATAATATTATAATTAAGTAAAATAATATTACAATATAATTAATTAATAAAATATAATTAATCAAAATAATATTCAAAATAATTAATTAATATATTAAAATTTCATGTAAAACAAAATTTTACAAAATTTTATTTTTTTAATATTTTTAGCAAACCATTTACTATCAAGTAATCATTCATTCGTTTTAATCGATTATTATAATTATAATGATTATAGTTATTCTTATTATTCACTGTATTAATTATTTTTTTTACAATGAAAAACTCAAAAATACAAAGAAGAAAGCTATCGCAACGATCTGCGGTACAGAGCACCATGTTGATCTCGGTGGATGAGCTCTACTACCGAAATTGATGGCTTTCGAAGATAATGCAAACCTGGGCCGGTAAGGACTACAAGAGCAGTTAGGTTATTTGCGCACTGGTTTCCTTCATGATGCACGTGTTGAATTTTGACCTCACAATCTTGTTGAAGAAACGCACGAGTACCTGTCAACAAAACAAAATTCACGGGAGACGCAGTACTGGAAGAGGAAAGAATATTGATGACCTCTAATGAATCTACTTCGATAATGACTCAGTGGTACCTAAGCGACCATGCCAAGGTGAGTCCTGAGTGGATACCCCAGAGTTCAGCATCTAGCAGAGATCCCCTCCTAATGTGCTGCATAAACCCACCACACCACTTGTCGTGTCAGTCCCGAACTAAACCCCCAGCTGTAATGAAGGACAACTCTTGTTGAGCCGCTCCGTCGATATTGAGTTTGACGCAGTCCTCCAGCGGTTTGGACCAGCCAACTAGACTACCCACTGGTAAACCCTATCCCGGAAATACACATCTCTCCACCACCTTTGCTTTGATTATCCACTTCACATACTCCAGAATTGTTCGCATACCGTCTTCCGGCCAATCAAAGTCAACTTCAAACAGGCTTTTGTTTCGCCAATTCCATATAATCCAGCATGCGACTTCGAAGATAGTAGCGCATTACTGTTGCACCACCTGGGATTGTTTCAGAAGGTTGGATTTCACCCATACCTCCACGTCTTGTTGATAGAAGTTTGTATCCACTATGCTCGAGGGAAATTTACGTCAGAAAGCCTGCACTCTCAGACAATCACGAATGACATGGAGAGTGGTCTCCTCCTGTCTACATGCATGGCATTTACTATCCGTTGCGATATGACGTATGACTCTCTGATGATTAGTCAAGAGCTTTTTCTTGTTCAACAACCAAAGAAAAAACGTAATCCGCGGGGGCCCTGCCCATTTCCATATTTGGGTCCAAAGGCTAGCATTAACCTCAAAGGTGGTCCCTTCGATCAAATCGTAATCTGACGCCACTGTAAATCGACCATTATCCGTTTGACCCTACTGCATTTTATCCTCCGCTACGCCGTCTACAGTAAGAGTTATGTCAGCGATATCCAGACAGACTGAGGAAGGGAGGTAGGGTTGGAATAAAGTCCATTGCCAGTTGCCAGCTACAGTTGTCATATCTGCTATTGTTGCGTGCAGAACAAACTCAGGAATTGGAGATGTTGCCACACCTATTAGGGGAGCCCAATCCTTCGCCCAGTTATCCAGTCAAAAAGAGATGTGTCTATCATTGCCCATTCACCATTTTACCCCTTGTTGAACGTATTGCCAAGTAGCTGAAATTCCTTTCTAAGTGCTCAAAGCTCTGCTCCTATCAATATTAGGAGGGATATAGTGCGGGTCCATGCAATATTTAGCCCTAATGATCTTGACCCAGAAGGTTGAAGGACTTAGTTAATAAGGCATCATTAGAAGATATAATACGTTTCAAGCCTAGTCATTCCGCCTTCTTAAACCAGCAGACGGTATCCTACTTCACTAGGTGCATTTTCTGCTGCTCTCTCATGGATCCTCAGATAAAATTTCGCATAATTTTCTCCAATTCATCACAAAGATATCTAGGCAACCGCACTGTTTGCATAGTGAAAATGGGTAAAGTCGAAATCACAAATTGAGTTAAGGTGACTCAGCCTGCTAAAGACAGTTGTCTTGCACGCCACCCAGCTAGACGCCTGTGCGCGTTATCCAGTATATGTTGATATGTATGTCTCGTGGTACTCTCATGAAATAACGAAACTCCTAGATATCTACCTAGATTATTCGTACTCTAAATATCCAGGGTTCTACTGAGTCGGAGGATAGTTCCTCGAAAAATAGATCTAAGTTTTATGGGTGTTAACTTTTTATCTAAAAGCCTGACAAAAGACCTCTAGAGTGCTTGCTATAATTTGTGTCTGGGAATCCGTAGCCTCAACGAAGAGGATCAGGTCATCTGTAAAGAACAAGTGAGAGATAGAGGGGCCAGTGGGGCTAAGCTTAAGTGGATGTCAAAGACCTTGTCCCACTTTTTTCGAGATAAGATGGCCTAGTCGTTCCATGCAAAGGACAAATAGGTATGAGGAGATCATATCACCCTGGTGAATTCCTCGTGAAGGCCTAAAGGGCTCAATAATTGTGCCTTGCCAATCGACCTGCATGATGACCCAGGTGAGGTTTTCCAGTAACCCTATTTCCTTCAGCGTGTTTAGGATGAAGTCCCATCCGAAGCTGGTCATACGCTTTTTCCATATCTACTTTGATCACAAGGTACCCCTTCCTCCCTTTTTTTGCATGGAGTGGATGGCTTCTTGGGCAATGATGATATTGTCAGTAATTTGACGGCCCAGGATGAAACTGCATTGGTTCTCCTGCATTAATGGTCCATGTGTGATTTCAACCTATTAACAATGGCTTTGGATATGATCTTGTAAATCACGTTGCAAAGGCTAATCGATCGAAACTGGGCAGTACTAGAAGGGGAGGGAGTTTTGGGGATTAAAACTAGGATGGTATTGTTTAACTCATTCTCCCAGCATTCCTTCCTGAGAATTTCCTGTATGTACTTAGCAACTTTGGAGCCAACCTGACCCCATTTCTTTTGAAAAAGTAGAGCATTAAAACCATCTACCCCTGAGGTTTTATTCGGATTCATGCTAAAAACCGCATTCTTGATTTAGAAGTGGTGGATTGGCTGGGCTAAGATGTGGAGGCTATCCACAGAGAGCGAAGGAAAGGCTCCTGGAAGCGGAAACCAGTGAGGAGGTCTTCCTCTTGAGTATATAGATGGACAAAGAAGTCTCTAGCTAGCAATCTAAGTTGAACAGGATCAGAGGCTATTGCCCTATGGGAATCTGTGAGGCTCTCAATCTTCAATTTCTTTCTTTTGTTAAGGGCGAGGCTTTGGTAGTAGTTAGTGTTCTAGTCTCCCTTCGAAATCCAATCACATCTGGCTTTCTAATGCTAATATAGCTCTTCCTCACTCAGAACCTGCATTAGTTCCCCACTCAACTGTTGCTCCAAGTCTAAAAGATAATCCAGATTATCCTTTGTCATAGCTGTTTGGATTCCTTGCAACCGAGCTAACGATCTTTTTTTCCGATGGAAGATATTGCCAAAGTCTGAGTGAGTCTAGTTCGTGAGGTGTTAGGATAAGTGGGCTAACGATTTGCTTACAAAAACCTCATTTGAAACCCAGTGCTCTTCTATTATCGCATCAAACCTGGGTGAGTTAGCCAAGCATTGAGGAATCAGAATGCCTGGGAGCCTGTGTGTTGGGGGGACGAATGGTGGAAGCGCAACAACATAGATTGATGATCAGAACCTAGAAAGGGTAAGTGGTAATTGACCGCTTGTGGGAAATTTTGTAGCCACTTCGTGGAACCAAAAACATGATCCAACCTAGCCTGAACCATGTCTCGATGCCTCGTAAACTTGGATCCCACGTACCCAAGATCATGGAGGCTAAACCCATGCACCTAGGCTTGAAATTGTGTGTTCACTACTTACATTGCCATTGCCCCTCCCCTTTTATCAGTTACTTCCAGTTTGGAGTTAAAATCTCCCCCTAGTAGCCAAGGCCTATGTTAGAACCTACCTATCCATTCTAACGCCAGCCAGAGGTACTATTGGGATGGGGCTTGTGGGCTTGCATAGACAGAAGTAAAATCAAACAAGTACGGATCATACTGGATGGAGGTATGGATGAATTGCCAGTGATCTACAAGGATCGAGGTCCTGAAAGCTTCTTTTCATAAGATCCATATCTCTCCCGAAAATCCTTCAGCTTCTACTCTGAACGAGTAATTGAACCCCAAGGTTCGGATTACTTTCTGGCCTTATTGCCACTAATACAGGTTTTCATTAAAACGAAAATACCCGGACTATAGTCCGAAGGTAATTATGCAGGATAGTATGAAAACTAGACCCCCTACCCCTTGACAATTCCAGATTAGAATAGACATAACATAAAAGACTTTTAACTAGGAATTGTACCTCCTGTGGGAGTGTCGATGATCTCCTCGCCCTCGCCCAGGGTCTGCTGTGTCGACATATCCTGATTTTCTGACTGAGGCACAACTTCCAAAAGTTCTGAATGGCCTACTATATCTGGAGGGTCATTATACGGGGTTACAGTAATCTCCCTATTGATAGTAATCCCCTCCTGGGCCTCTATTCCTTCCATCAGATGAAGGCTCTCCCCTACTTCCACCTTTTTGTCCTCTAGTATTTGGCTCTCGCAGACCATTTCTGTGTGCGACGGTATGGTGATCGCTATGTTGGTTTCTAGATTGGTGGGTTGGATGTGTAATTTTTTCGACCCACCGTCCTAAAAAATGCTTGACCGGGAACTTTCCCCTTGGGTTGGAACGGTTGAGACAACCTTTTTTCCTCTGGGCCTAGAAGCTGTAGAATTCTAGCTTGATTTTTGAGGGAGCTTCCCAAAAGTAAATACCTCTCCTACTTTAACCCTCCGGCCCAGTCCCGTACTACTAATAAAGCTAGGGTCCTCAGTCGAAGTCCATGTAGCACCCCACTCCCGACGTGACCCGAACCCGATATCCATGGTGATATCCGAGCCCGTGACCCGCGAGGGTGGCG
>JANITW010000236.1:38645480-38661057 GCA_027564335.1 Erythroxylum williamsii | reverse complement strand
GTAGAATGAAAGCAAAAATGAAGTTGAATTTGTGTAGTAAGTTGATGAAGAATATGTACATATGTGTATGTTCTGTTATTGGTGTTCATGATTAGTCATGGACTATATTTTTCTTTGGATAATACTGATTGAAATGGAGATGAGAATGAGGAGTAAATGAAGTAGAAAAGGTGATCTTGGTACGAGTTGTGGTAAAGAAAGATTGTGAAACAAAATGGGTGGTTGATTTGGAAAATGTTCACAGAGTATGCTTCAGTCTTTTAACCACAACTTTTTCTCTAGTTATCCAAATGAGATGATTCTTAATTTAGATTAAACTAGAAATATATAGATACATTTATTATGAAGACATAGAATTTAAATTCTATATTTAAGAATTTCAAAATTTGTCATGAAGTTGAGAATTGGGTACAGTACATTAGTGGATGAATGTAAAATTTGTGTTCTAAATTCAAGAGAAATTTTGAATTGTTATAGGCTGTTTTAGACAAAGTTTTCTTCTAGAAAGTTGTAGATCTATCTTTTATCTTTCCAACGGTATATAGTATGAGAATTTTGAACTTTGGAGCCAAAAGTTATGGCCCTTATAAGGGAAGATGTTCAAGAGTAAAATTGTATCGTATATGATGACATCATATCATCTGTGAAGATGAATCTTCTCTTTTTTTGCTTTTTCTACTTTTTGCTATCATCTGTCTATCTGCTTCTTCTATGTTTGACTTTTTCTTCTTCTATATTTGACGTCTGCTTCTTCTATGTTTGACCTTCTACTTCTTCTATGTTTGACCTTCTGCTTCTTCTATGTTTAACCTTCGGCTTCTTCTATGCTTGACTTCTGCTTCTTCTATGTTTGACCTTCTACTTCTTCTATGTTTGACCTTCTACTTCTTCTATATTTGACCCTCTGCTTTTTCTATGTTTAACCTTTTGTACACTATTGTCTAGTCCATTTTTGACCCCTCCAATGATAGAATCTGTCTTCAAGATCTACATAAAAGTTGTACATCTTGAAATCCTCTTTCAAACCAAATAAAGAACATCCTAGTCCGATATCTTGAGGAAAAGTTATAGCAATTTTCCCGATTCATCTGCTTTTTTTCCATTTGTCTGCTTTTTCATTTGGTTTCATTTGTACCTATTTTCTGCTCCATTTTTGATCCTTCAGACGATATAATCTGTCTTTAAGTTCTTCATAAAAGTTGTATATCTTGAATTCCTTTTTCAAACCATCTAATGAACACAAAAATCCGATATCTATTTTCCCCATTCGTCTGTTTTTTCCCATTAGTCTGTTTTTTCATTCAATTTCGTCTATACCTATCTTTTGCTCCTTTTTTGACCCTTCAGACATGAAAGTTGTATATCTTGAAGTCTTCTTTCAAAAAATCTAAAGAACACACAAATTTGATATATGTAGGGAACGTTATGACAATTTTCTCCATTTGTCTGCTTTTTCCCATTAGTATATTTTTTCATTTGTTTTCATCTATACTTATCACTTGCTCCTTTTTCTTGACCCTTCAAACGATAGAATCTGTCTTCAAGGTCTTCATAAAAGTTATAGATCTTAAAGGCTTCTTTCTAACCATTTAAAGAACACATAACTCTGATATCTGTAGGGAAAGTTATGGCAATTTTTCCCATTTGTCTACTTTTCTCCCATTGTTCTATTTTTTCATTTGGTTTCGTCCGTATCTATCTTCTGCTCCATTTTTGACCCTTCAGAAGGTAGAATCTTTATTTGATGTCTCTTTATAGTTGTAGATCGTGAAGTCCTCTTTTGAACCATCTAAATAACACACAAATCCAATATCTGTAGGGAAAGTTATGGCAATATTTCTCATTCATCTGCTTTTTCTCATTCGTCTGCTTTTTCCTTTGGCTTTGTATGATCCTACCTTTTGGTCAATTTTGACCATTTAGATGATAAAATCTAACCTCAAGGTCTTATTCAAAGCCGTATATCTCAAATTCCTATTTGAAATCGTCCTAATATGATCTTAATTTGACATCTATAGAGAGAGTTATGCCATTTATCCCGAGATAGGTTCAATATGATTAGGGGGCAAAATCATGTTTGATTCTTTTGGTCATAGCTTTGTTCTCCGACCTCCAAATGAAGTGATTTTTGAACCAATAGTTTCTTAACATATTTTTCTATCCCTCCATAGATTTTTACATCTTTTGCTATTGATTAGAAAAAGAAAGATTGAATCAAAGTAAGGGTATCGATTGGAAGAGTAGGAATTGGATATTTTACTAAACATGTTTTAATATTTTGATGATTTTTGGAACGGTAAAACTCCGAATAAGATGATTCTGGTTTCAAGATAAACTAGAGACATGGAGCTACAAATGATATGAAGAAGTTGAAATCTATTCTAGTCTTTAAGACTTTCAATTTCTGGATGAAAGTTGGGTATAGTGTACTGTTTTAGTCTAACAACAGTCTAAAATGTTTGGGCCCTAACTTTCAGATTTCTGAACCAAATGGATTGATTTTGGTGTGATTGGAAACTTAATACAAGGGCGAACACTTTTCTAAAAAAAAGAGTTATGTCAGAATATTCAATGATACTTTTGGTAAGACACTTAAGTATAAAAGACATAAGGCATAAATGGAAAGGCAAGGGACATTTCTCAATCATTAAGGGCATAATTGGAAGAAGAAGTGTTGTCTTGAATTTTAAGAACAGAGAGGAATGAAAATTAAAGAGGAAAAAGAGAGAGTGTTATGAAGAAGAGAGAGAAATATGAAGAGAAGAAGAGAAGGAGAGAAAGAAGAGAAAACAAGCTAGGATTTCAATTATGTTAGTCTTCAAGAGAGATTTTGAGGTTATTCAAGAAGGGAAACAAGTAGAGGAAGAGAATAGCTTCCCTTTGAGCTAAGGATCCCTTCATTTGGTGAAGAATGAAGGTAAGATCATTTTTAAAACTTTTAGATTTTTAAAAAAAAATTTTAGTTCATGGAGTTTAGAAAATGCTTGGGTTTAAGTATTCTATAACCAATTTTAGTGATTGTGTTTGAGGAATTTTTAATTGAAAATCCTATTGAGTGAAATTTTTGTTATTCTATAAAGGATCAAAGAGGTAAGAGGAACAAGAGAAGAGACATTTTTGAACAAGGCTATAAGCAAGAGAATCAAGGTGGGTTACTTGTTTATAACAGAGTAAATAAGCCACTATTGTTTACTTTGAATCAAAGAAGTTTAATGTTTCTAATTACATCATAAGTGTTGCATTTATTGCTATATGTTTGTTATATGAATTGTGTTAATAATTTATGAAAAGGTTTTGAAAATGATTCTTTTGAAAAGATACAAGTTTATGAAATTAGGTTTTCAAAAATGATTTTTGAAATATCTCATGTTTATGAAAAATCAAGTCTCGGAAAAGTGCCATTTTGGGCAACATATTTACAAGTTATGAAATATGTGTTATGTGAGTTTGTGGTGATCCCTTAAGTTAAGTCACGTATACGTTGATCAAGTTCAAGGCTTCTCCCGCCTGCCCGCTCGTGACATGGAGCTCCTTCATGGACTCTCATAAGTTTACGGCTACGCAAGACCATTATATGGAAATACATAGTACGTTTTATTTCGGATCCACTCGAACCATTTTGATATGCTTATGTGCTCATGACAAGAGGGATGCATACATAGTTTGCATAACCCAAACCATTCTGATGTGTTTATGTACTCATGTTATGTTAACAAGTTTGATGTATTCATATTTTGCAACTTGTGAATTTTGGCTAAAAGCCTAAGAAACATGTGTTTTATGAACCATATGAAAATTTTCTATGACAAGTGAACGTTTTCAATAGTTTTTGCTTATTTTTTTGGTTATAAATTGTTACCCACGAGCTGTGAAGCTCACCCCCTTTTTGTCCCCTCTTCAGGTAATAGTTAAGAGATCAAGTGATTAAGAGCCTAAGCGAACTTCCGCAAATTTGTTATTTGTATTTTTTAATAAGCCAATGGTGTGGCTTTTGATATGCAAATAAAGTTTTTCAAACTCTGTTGCTTTAGAAATGAAATGATAGATTGAAATAATTCAGTTATGCATGTATGTTTATATTGATTTCCTTGTAATATGGTTGCGTTGAAGTACTAAGTTTGTTTTGATGTTTGATTGTCATGTGCGCGCCACCCTTATGGGATGATGCCTAATAAGGGTTCATAGAAATAACCCTATAGGAAAATTTTGCTCAGTATGATAAGTTCACAAGGTTAGGGTTCCGGATTCAAGGGGGACCCAACCATTAATGATATCAGAGCAAGAAAAGGAGTCGATAATGGTTAAGGAGACATCATTGGATTACGCTCATTGGGCCCAACACAAGTACTTGCATTATGTGCAAAAAAGCTCCATAATCCATTATGCACTTTCTTTTCATGTAACGTCACTATAGGAATCTAGAAAATTGTATCAATAGTTATGCTTCCTCAACAAAGTAGGATTAAGCTATAAAGAAATCATCAAACGATTATAAAATGAGAGGAGGATATCTAAGGGTGATAAGACTATTTACTTAATTTTTAGGTTCATGTATTTTTAAGATTTGGAGGAAAGATATTTAAGGTAGTTCAAGACTGTTAAATGCCCTCAACAAGTGGTTTTGGAAGACTATATCCAATGGATTGGCATATAACTACTCCAAAATGAAGCTATTAAAAGGTGTTAGCCTAAAATTGCAAACTCATGGAAAATTTAAAGGGCTCTCTAAAGACATACCAAATTCACATCGTGTTGACTTAACTTCTTTTATACCTCGGGACATGTCAGTTGAGTACATATGCTAACTTGTAATGTGTACAAATATCAATTTGTATATAAATGCTAATGTTATGCATGTATATACAATACCTAATATAGGGATAAACCCTAATTATATACCGGAAACTAGGATATTATATTATATATCAAAGAATATGTCACATAAAATTTCAAAATAATAGTTTTTAAATTACTTTATCAATGGTAATGGCAAAATGTTAGCAAAGATAATATTTTAAACTAAATTATCTAATTTTAAAGTTTGAACACTTAATTAAAATTTTTAAAAGATTAGATACTGAAATTAAAAAAATAAAGAGATTTAAACTTTATAATTTATTATCTTAAATAACAACAAATGCGTATCACATTTCATTTCTTAATTGATTAATTAGGGGGAGAAAAAATTAAATGACTGGTGATTGGTGAGCATTAATAATAATGACACCATTAACAACAAAAATAAAATATTTAGAAGAATATTTCTTTTATTTAAGATTGATGATCACGAACTCCTTGCCATGTTGTTGACCTCATTAATTATCCAGCCTACGAAACATAAGAACATAACGATTTGGCAAGTGCTTTAACGTCAAGGGGATTGATCTAATCACGATGAAAGCTTACAGAACAATTATTAAACTGAAAGGAACAAGTTTGTCGTCCTCGAATAGATTGTGAAAGCTCATTGCTGGATCAATACTCCTCCAGTGGCCGATCCATCCGCAATTTTTCTTAGTTCATGATTAACCAAAACAAAGCACAAGAAGCATGCACTACTAGAACTAGCAATCTACACCATTCACCAACTGCAGTACAGGAACATGTTCTTTGGTTGCCGACCACTGGTAACATTCAATTAGTTACTTCTTGCCAAGTCCAGGAGATACTGCAGCCAATGCACAGTCCATTGGTTTAAACCCAATCCTTTCATTCTCCAAGTCATAGACAACTTCCACATTCTGCTGCTGAAAGCTCCCGAACACTCCGGCAGGTCCATAGTCAGCATCGTCCATGCTTTGGAACAGCAAACATTTCACCACAGAAGAATTAGTAGGTGCACTCATGGCGTAGAAGTGATTCTCCTGGGGCAAAAGTAGGCTCGCGTTGTTCAAAAAATGAAGGGTTATTGGGGGAAAGTGCTCATCTATCGTGCAAGTGTTGTTTGGACAAGGGACCTCGTAACAGAGATCAAAACCACTTCGACTCTCAACTACTGTGGCTCTAGGGTATTTGACTAGAGATTGAAGAATATAGAGAAGCTTGGAGTATAATGGTTCTGGTAGGTGAGTATATGTTGTTCCTGAGTCAATTAACATCCCACCATTACCTTGTGAGTCGAACTCCCTCAAGCTTAATGGAACTTCAGTAGTTGCACCAGCATTGCCAATAGTTATGGCGTCTAAGCCTATGTAGTAGTAATTTGGGTACATGGGACTCTTCAAAATAGGAGTGAATTGCATGTTATCCCTAGAAGATAGGGCAAAGTCTCCTGTCAACAGAGGACTAGAAATGTTAGGGTTGTTTGCATATTTAAAGGTCAAGAAGCAGTGAGAGAAGCCCTTTTTGAGGAGCCCCAATTGTGAAGGCAAAGAAAGCGAGCCTCTACCAAACCCAGCAATGCCAATCGGTTCACGATATGTGGAACCAACACATCCAAAGCAGAACTTGGGAATTTCTTGCGTAACATTTCCTTCCTTTCCATGGACTCTGAGTGTATCCCTTGTCAATGTTCCAGCGACAACTCCACCTGCACCATAAGTGTAAGCAAAGGAAGGGCATGGCCTAGGACAAGTGGCCTTGAGAAGGGTAATCAGAGAACAGCCGGCAATCGTGCATTGGTCTAAATAGTTGTCGGAGCTATGGATGTCAGTGCAAAAGGGACTAGCACAGATGTCTCTATACGATGAAGAAGAGAAAGAAGGAGAATAAGCAGCCATTATCTTCTTATTCCTGTAATCATCACAGTCAATACAATCGAAAGTAAGATTTCCACAAGGAACCCAAGTTAGGTCACTGCCAGTGTCCATATAGACTTGGATAACTTGTGGGGGTGTCCCCAAATTCAGAGATATTAAGTACCCATCTCTGACTTCCCTTAAAGGTTCCATCAAGTCTAAAATTCCTGTTCCTGTTGGTCTTTTCGTTGAAATAAAGGAAGTACCTCTCTTAGGAGCTGTAAGAGTAGCCCTCACCGGCTTAAGACTGAAGATAAGAGGACTTGTGTTGCTACTTGGTAATGCGAGGGCATGATTGACGAAAAGCAGAAGTGGATTAATTAGAAGTAAGAAGAAACAAGTGATTATAGCAGCCATAGTTGAAAAGCTAATTGTGGGTTATAGCGCACGGGCAGGGCTATATATGATATCCATAGCGAAAGCAAACGAAAATTTGGCAAGAGGAACACAAGTTAGTGGGGTGGGCGTGGGCGTGTGCGTGTGCGTGCAACCCGCATGTAGATGTGTGTGATAAAAAGGGGTACGAAAATTCCCATCAGATGCTTGAAGAGCAGTAATTGCTAATAGTAGAAAGAGAAGGCCGTGGGCAAAAGCCAAAAAGGGCATAGTTAAGCAAGTAACCAAAATCTTGTGTAAGATATTATTCTGTCTTATTTTATTTTATAAAATTTTAATTATTTATTTTACGGGACTTATGTAAAGTTCACGCGAGATTTATATAAGATCTATATAAATAAATAGCTAAGATTTATTAGACACGATAAGACACTATAATATTAGACAAAAAATTTAGAGTCTTAATCTGGACTCCTAAGTAAGCTGCACTGTTTTAATGGATAAACATTTTGACGTCAGGAATGTACTTTTATTAGACAGATTGCGAGTTTTAAGGTGTAGTGAAGAGGATTCCATTCTTTGATTGCAAGTTTTATCATCCATAATGCACGCGCGTGCGCACCGAGCAAGTCATCCTATGCTAACATTATCTAGTGGGGAGCACGTGCAGGGCACATGTCCTTGAATTTAAACTG
Organism: Erythroxylum williamsii; assembly: GCA_027564335.1. Classification (NCBI taxonomy): domain Eukaryota; kingdom Viridiplantae; phylum Streptophyta; class Magnoliopsida; order Malpighiales; family Erythroxylaceae; genus Erythroxylum; species Erythroxylum williamsii. The sequence continues at coordinate 38,653,289 of JANITW010000236.1, read as the reverse complement.
GCAAATAATTTTTTTGAGACTTTTAATAATATTAATAGACGCCCTCAAAAAAAAAAAAAGAAACTTCTCCATAAATAATAAAAATTATTAAATAACGAATAATTTACCTGTATGTGTCTCCTTTCCAACCTCTCTAACTCTTTTTAACTAAACTAGTTAACACAAGTATTAGTAAGTACCGAGTAACAGTTATTAAGGCTTGTGAATCTCATTGACCTCAAAACAGTTGTTTAAGTAATCACTCTTGTTATTTCCCTTTTTTGGTACAAATTACTCCTTCATTTTAATATCCTCGGTGTGCGCATTAACTTCGCCGCTTAGAAACAAAACAATATAAGCGTAAGCTTGGCAGTTTAGTTCCCGCGATTTTTAGATAGATTCTTTATCGGCGCAGTCCACGTTGAGCAAGTTATAGTAAGATACAAACTACAAGCAACCATAGACATGCCGAAAGCACGAACAAACTACATTGAGCTTCCCACCCCCTCAGCTTATAATTAGTGAAAAAAAATTATACAGGTGCGGTTTCGCAAAAATTTTGATTTGACCGTAGTTATTTGTAAGATTTTGTTATAATTACTTGTAATTATATATGTGGATTACTAGATATAAAATAACTATATCAGCAATTGTTAATTATTCTGTATTAAATGAAAACAAAAAATAAATATGAAATTAAATAGATCAACATCGTAATTTGATAACACAGTTTGATGCACCTTGCTTACGTCTACGAGACACTCACTCAATTTAATCATTTTCACCAAAGTATAACTACTCAACCCTTGACATTATCCTTCATCTTCACTATTCGTGAAAGATTTTCATAGTCAATAACACGGTCAACTCATGTTAACCTTAACAAAGAATTTTTTAACACTTCTTTAACGAAAAGACAATAAATAAATAACTAAAGTGATCAACTATATGAAAACGAAAACAAAAAACACTTGAGATAGAAACATACCAACTTCCCTATAGGTTTAGCTCCTCTGAAATATATCAAAAAATTATTCACACAAAGTAGGTTGACTCATGTACATTCTAGAGTCAAGTTGCAGCTGCGACAGAAGGACTTCATGCAAGATAGATCCAGCAAATAAACCTTCACACAATAATTTATTGAAGCCTCACCACGATGAGTCATACACCCGTGACAAACAAAACATTCACAAGCTTCACTACATCAATTGCGCAGCCTACCACAGATGAAGGTGAAAACAATAGAGATATTTGCAGCTGCACATTTATATATGAACACAGTAGAACGTGTATTGTTGCATTAATAAGCAAAGATCCTAGAAAAGAATTTTTCCCACATAAACAATAAGTCTTCACACGCACATTCACTTTCTAGATAACTCACTACACATACAATCTCTAAAATCTCATGACTTCATTTCAACCCATTTAAAAAAGTCGTTATCTTCTTCACATATCCCACTTAAAATAGAATTCTTTCACAACTGAACCATTATCCAAAAATTCAACAAACCAACTGTGTCCAATTTAAATTCAATCAATTTGGATGTCAAATTGAATTATTTGATAGGTCCAATTATCCAAAAATGTCAAATTCAATAATAAGATATATACTATATATCTTAACAATCTTCCTCTTTTTGGCTTTGTTTGTCACAAATATAAAATTCTCCCTAAATAAAATAATTGGACGTATAATCCACATGAGAAAAGAACTCCCCCTTAATCCATCATCAAGTTCCAAAGAACATCCATCAAATTCTTCAAGTTTAAGAAATATCCAAAGAAACAATAATGAACAATTATCTAATCATCCAAATTTCTCCCCATTGAGAGAAAAAGATAGCAAAAAAGCAAGACTAATAGTCACAAAGATACCTTAAAATCTCTCCTTGAATTGAACAATTACCAAAAATAATCTTATGTCTCTCCCTTGGAACAAAACAATACCCAAAATGAAGAATACCTTCAATGCGATCAATCTCAATAAATAAAGAAGCATAAAAATCTGCAACAGGTGTAGCAGAATAATCATAAACACATAGTGCAATAGCAGAAAGCCAAGATGACAATTTACTAACGGTTGATACATATGAAAACATATCATTGCTCACTTCAATTCCATATTCATAAGAATGATTAAATTCATAAACCTTACCATCAAGCATAGCCTCATGTACACATCAATCAACTGAACCTTAGAAAGCCCATAAATAAAAACTCAAAAAGCCTAAATGAGAACTCTTTCGAACTTCTTTTTTTTGTTTTAATAAACAACATCAAACTATACTTCAAAAATGTAAAGCACATAGTCCCTGTGCCCTTCAAAGAAATTCAAACCTAGGCTTATTCCTCTTCACATTATCTTAGTCACCAATTGTTTGATTGATTTCTTTATCTGAAGTAAGTGACTTATTCTCAGTCTGAATAGTTTCTTCAAAATCAGTAACTAACTGTGAATCTGAACAATTTCTTGTTTTTTTTTACTATGTCTTTGTACTTGTACTTGACCCTTTCTAACCCAAGAGTGCTTCAGTAAAATGGGTTGATTTCGAAATTTACATGAGGGATATAGGGTCTTTCCTTTTTGGCTTCTTTGAAACAACATCTGTAGGAACTTGTAACATTTGGCCTTATGTGCTCGATAACTTCGTAAAAAGGACATATGGGAACAAATCTTTGATTCTTGCTCGATTTTTCTTCTTGAAAAGATCTGGATATATCAATTTTTTCATCATTCACCTTGGAGCACTCACCTTTGTAACTATTACCTTGAAGATCCTCTTTAACCTTACCAATTTCGATCAACTTTTCTAACTTTTTTATGCCTCTATTCAAAATTCTCAAACCCTTTTTGGTACTTGCTAACTTAATTCTAGTTTCATCGAGCTTGTCTAAAGCTACCATCAATTTCTTCTTTAAATCTTGGATAATGTTCTTCATATAAAAGTTTTATTTTTTCAACCTTTCATTTGTTCTACATGTTTTCACTCATTTTTCATACATCACTTCGTGAGCTTCGTAAATATTCTTTATTTTATCATCAGAATCACTTTCTTCACTGTCATAATCTGATATTGAGCCTTGACCTGATATGTCTCTATTTTTCTCAAAATTTTCTAATTTGTCCCCTTTTCGTCTTCACTTAATTCCTTCTTAGTTACTACTAGGCATGCAATAGGATTTTTGCTATACAAAGAAACTAACGCAACACCATTGGCATTTTCTTCTTCACTACTATATTTACTTTCAGATTTATTCTCACTCCAAGTGCTTGTATATGACTTCCCTTTTCTATTCTTCAAGGTATTAGCATATTCTGGTTGCACAAGTCCGAAGCCTTGACACTTATAACATTGAATTTTCTTTACTTTTATTTCACCTTTTTGAGTTTTCTCTTATTATTTCAAATTACTATTTGATGAGCTTCCATCATTTTGCCTAAAATTAGATCTATCCTTCTTCACTTTCTTTAACCACTTGCTGAAATTTCTTGTCAATAATTCCTTATCTTGATTCTCATCATATTTATCTTCTACATCCTTTATGCCTTTTCTAGTTTTAGCTTATAGTGCCAATCCTTTGCTCTTTTCTTGTTTGCCCTCAAAAACTTTATTTCAAAATTGGTAAGAATTCCAATTACCTTCTCCAATGACAAGTCATTAATGTCACGAGCCTCCTTAATTGCTGAAATTTTAAAAATAAATCTTGGAGCTGATGATCTCAGCGTCTTCTTTACCAATTTCAGGTTAGAGTATTTCTTCCTAAGTTGATGTGTTTGGTTTGCTATGTCACACAATCTCTCATGAAAATCTCCAAGTGTCTCACTATCATCCATATTCAATTCTTCAAACCTCACAGCTAACATCTGAAGTTTTGATGTTATCACATATTTTGATCTTTTATTATAATCTGCAAAGTGTCCCATGCTTCTTTCGCCTATCCACAAGCTAATATTATAGCAAAACGACCTTCATCAACTACATTGAAGATGGCATGTAGGGCTTGAGAATTTTCAAGCGCTCTCTCTTTTTTTAGCCCTTATCCACTTAGATGCATCTTTAGGCACTACTCTCCCTTATTATCAGTCATCATTGGACGTGTCTAGATATTTAAAACCGAGTTCCATGATCTTTTTCCTTGTGCTTGAATGAATATTCTCATATGTGATTTCCATGTACGATAATTTGAAGCATCTAACAATGGTGGCTTGATGATTGACATCCCTTCTCTTATAGCCATAATTATGAAATAAGGATCTACGTCGACTTAATGTACCAAGTTCTAATTCGATGACCATCTCTAATACCAATTGAAAAAAAACTGTAGGGGTGTAGTTTCGTGTAGAAACTTCTATTTGATCGTAGTTATTTGTAAGGTTCTGTCGCAATTACTTGCAACTGTATTTGTTGGTTACTAGATATAAACTAACTATATTAGCAACTGATAATTTTTTATACCAAATGAAAACAAAAAAATAAATACGAAATTAAACAGATTAAAACCAAAATTTGATAATGCAGTTCAACACACCTTACCTACATCTGCGGACTAAAACTAAAATTTGATAACACAGTTCAACACACCTTGCCTATATTTGCGGGCCCTCACTCAGCTTAATCACTTTCATGAAAGTACAATAGATTTATCTAAGGTTTTATTGAGTCAGCACTACTCAACTCTTAACACTATCCCTCTTTCTCACTACCCTTGAAAGATTTTTACACCCAATAACATGATAAACTCGTGTTAACCTCAACAGATAAATTTTCAACACTCTTTTAACCAAAAGATAATAAATAAATAAATAACTTAAGTGATTAACTATCTAAGAATTAATACAGAAAATACTTGAGACAGAAATATAACAACTTCCCTATGGGTTTAGCTCTTTTTGAAATAGATCAGAAAGTTGTTCATACAAAATAGGTTGATTCATACACATTCTATATCCATGTTACAACTGTGGTAGGAGGACTTACGCAAGATAGATCCAGCAAATAAACCTCCACACAATAATTTACTGAAGCCTCACCACGATGCGTCACACACCCACCACAAACAAGACATTCACAACCTTCACGACATCAATTGTGCAACCTACCACAAACAAAGGTGAAAACCATGGAGACATTCACAGCGGCACATTTATGAACACAATAGAATGTGTCTTGAGTTATTTAGCCAAAATCCCACAAAATAAACTTTCCTATATAACCAAGAAATCTTCACACACACGTTGGCTTTCTAGATAACTCATTACACACAAACTCTCTAAAATCCCATGACTTTATTTCAACCCACTTAAAAAAATCATTATCTTCTACACATATCCTACTTAAAATAGAATGCTTTCACAGCCAAACCATTATCCAAAAGTCCAACAAATTAGTACTTGTGCCCAATTTAAATTCAATCAATTTAGAAGTGAAACTAAATTATTTGCTAGGACCAATTATTCAAAAATTGGCATTCAATAATAAGATATACACCATATATCTTAACAATTAGTGATTATTAGCATCCTTAAAGTGAGAATCGCCTAAGTCTAGGTTTCTCGTATCTCACATGTGTTCTCCACTTCATTGAAATAAAATTTAAATAATAACAACCAAGTACATAAGGTAGTTGCTGACAGAATATTTATGCTTCAGCAAGTGGAGACCGTTAAGATTCTCGACTAATCATTATCTCTTTTTAAATACAAACGAAACAAACTAGTCTAATTTATTGAAAATGATTTAAAAAAAAATGAGTACAAGCGAAAGAGCAGCAGAAATCTCATGTGAGGACGAAGTTGACATGTCAACGTAGGATTTATTTGTCGACGACAACAAATGGTTGGCACTTGCAGGTATCTGGGGTTTGCTTCGTCACGCCATTTTCATTTTGAACTGCATGCATAAACTAGTAAGTATCATTAAGCAGAGATAAAAGTATATGGTTGTCTGTGATATATAGCAACCTTTCATGGCCTCAACAGATTAAATTGAGCAAGCTTGGCATGATCATTAACATCATTAGCCTATTCTAAAATTATGGATCATGAGACGGCCACTAGAACTCGACAAACTTAGCGGCGGAAGTATGTTTTATCTTGCTTATTAATTGTCATCTTATGGAAATGAATATTATTAATTCCTCCTGCTGCTACTACTAGTAGTAGTAGTACTAAGCGAATGAGAATGGCGTTAAGTGGCGTGCGTAATGGAATGTTGATCAGCTTCTTCAATTGGTCATATATAGCTAGGTAATCGCACGCAGGATTTAAGGGTTTTGTTCACTCCATTGCAAGATCACATGAGTTGATGGGACAAGTTGGAAGTCACTAATTTCCATGGAACTCCTACTAGATTTTGTCGCTAATGTATAGACATCAATGTGTATGATATGGAGTCACATCATTCAGTTCTTAACTAATTGAAAATATCCATGAGTCGTTAATATTAATGAAGCTCCAAAATTTTGCAATGTCATTTGATGTCTGGCATAGAAACCATGTTAAAATGATATTGAACTGTGCTAGCTAATAAGCATTAGTTCGTTTATTTTCCTTTTGAAGGTAGATAATCAACCACTCGACCTGCATGCTGGCTTGAGGATAACAGATATGGCTTCTAGCTCCAGCCTCAAATGCCGATCCTTAATATCAGCATATATGTAAAATAACATAGTCTTCTCATGAAAAGTTTTCCTAAAAGATCTTATAAGTCCATAACACAACTAGTCGAAATATCAAAATTCAATGGCTTTAGCTAGGGTTTTAAATGAGAATAAAATCCTCGTAAGCTTCAACAAGCTCATCTCCGCTCTCATTTGTTAAAAACGCTACTATAATTAGAAGCTGGACATTAAGAAAGCAAGATGGAAAGGAGTTGAACATTAAGAGAGGGGGGAGAAAGAAGGGGAGAAGTTGGACTTAGGAGTTAGAAGAAGATGAACGATAATTGAGGACTTGAATTGAAGAATAGAAACTGAATAGGGTTAGTATAGCTCGACCATACTCCGAAGCTTAAAATTTTTTAAATAAAATCCCACTTAAATTTTGGTTAACTCGAGTTAAACCCATTAACTTTGTGTTGGGTAAGTCGAATTTAAATTTTTTTTGTCAAGCCTACATATGCTGCTGAGTGTAGCAGAAGATATTAGACGCTAAACTTTCATTGCTTTTCCAATTAATATGGTTTAGTATAGGAAGTGATTAAATGAAAGTCCTAATGAGGACTAGCTATTGCGCACTTAAAGACATTACAAAATCGTGTAGCTTCGCTACAAGAAATGGACCCCTTCTGTGACATTTTTACAGAAGGCAATACGATGTTGCAGAAACCCCTTCTCTGACAGTTATTAAAATGTCACAAAAAACGTCAGAGATGATGAGGTAGGTAATAGGTATCTATGACGCCTGATAGAAAACGTCGTGAAAGGTAACGATAGTCGGTGACATTTCATAAAAAGTCAGGAAAGGAGGGGATATTTAGCGACGTTGTGTGAAAACGTCACGGATTGATTGATTTTTAGCAACGTTCTAAGGGTGTCGCAGAAAAGCTGTATTATATGATGTTTGATTAATCAGACATCGCGAATTGTAAGACATTTATTAATTTTAATTGAATCGAAAATAAATTTATTTATAATAATTTTTAAAAATTTATTAATAATGATTCAATATTAATTATAATTTTTTCTTTGTTTTCATTTATCCGAATATAGGAATAATTTAATAATTAATCAATTTTAATGTTTAATTTAAAATTTTTCAATTTTCCAAAAAATTTAATTTAATATTTTTGAATTATAATTAGTATTTTTAATTTTAATTTGTTT
>JANITW010000236.1:38470328-38489097 GCA_027564335.1 Erythroxylum williamsii | reverse complement strand
GTGCAGACATGATGACGACGCAACGCAGTGAGAGTATGAACAGTTTGATCAAGAGGTATGTTAGTTACCAGCATAACTTGATACAATTTTTTAATCACTTCCAGCGGCTGATTGATGATCGTCGATATGAGGAGTTAAAAGCTGATTTCAAAAGTAATGCGAGCAAGCCAACATTGTCAGCACCGGTCAAAATTTTACAGCATGCATCAACTGTGTACACGCCAGAAGTGTTTAAATGGTTCCAAGATGAATGGAATCATTGTCATGATTACAGTTTCACTCTTAGCTGTGAGGATGGAATAGTTGAGAAATATAAGATTAGTTGGGCCGGGAAGAGCTACTCCCATTTGGTTAGCTATGACTTGTGCAATGATGACGTCCATTGTAGTTGTGGGAAGTTCGAGTTTGCTGGCATTTTATGCCAGCATGTGTTGAAGGTGTATAGCTTGAAGAATATTTCGACAATCCCAACCAAGTATATTATGAAAAGGTGGACAAGGAAAGCAAAAAGTTGGACGGTTGCACATATGGAGTCCACTGTCAATGATACTAATGATGATTCGTGCGAGCTGCCAACTATCCGGTATAAAGATTTGTGTACATTAAGCATGCAATTGGTCACAAGGGCCGCAGAGAGGAGAGATACGTATCCAGTTGTGAAAGATAATCTCTTGAACATGTTGAAGATGGTTGATGAGACATTGCACAGTGAGGAAATAAATAATGAAGAGAACCAAATAGCACAAGAGCATGAGTTAAGCCAACGCTCATGCTCAACTACTGAAAGAAATGTGTTGAATGAACCTGACGTCCATTTTACGGACATGAATGACATACGAGGTCTGAAAATGAAGACAAAGCCAACATCAAGTAAGAGATTGAGGAGTGGACTAGAAAAAATTTCAAAGAAGAGGAAGAATGCGAAGAAGTGCAAGACTTTAACAAATGTGGTTGAATCGAACCCTATCACCCTTTCCACCACTCAGGTATAACTTATGGTAATATTGGATTGGAATGACGTATAAAAATTTCAGAATTATTATGTTACCTTAATGTAGCATAAACGATTGTATCCAGGAATCTGCAGATACTTCCCAACAAACCCACAATTTTTGCAGTAGCTGGGCTCCCATATTACAGCAACATCAGGTTGGAATTGGGTAGATGATAATGTTTTCTAGTGTTCGGTTATTGTGTATTTAACTAAATTTGATTTTATTGCTTATGAGGAAAACCATATTACAAACAGTTGGTATTTGTAAGGAGCTTGTAACTTTGGGTTCCAGTCATGATGAGAGGCTCCAACAATCTCAGGTTCAAGTTGTAATATTATCTTATTGGGTTCATGCATTTGAATCAATGTAATGTTGGCTTTACGGAAATTTGGATATGACAACCAGGAACTGTAGCGTACAAGTGTTGAAATGGATAAGTCAACAAGGTTATACAGTCAGCATCATCATTTACCAACTCCGATGGTATTGTTTGCTTGAACTATTTTACGCGTTGGTTTTAAATATTGTATGTCTATAACGTGTTATTAAACTCTTAATCATTTATCATGTTAGGTGAATGCTATAGGAAGAAGTCAACACAATGTTACTATTGATATCCCACCTGCAATGCGCATGACTGATTTACTTATGGTAATTACACGAACATTTTGTTGATCATTTCAATTATGTTGTATAATTGCATAACTTGTGTTGATTTGTTTTAATTGTTAACCATGGATATTCGTTGACAGGCGCAACAGACATTTGGAATTGCAAATTTGGAAGATATCAGCAACTTTGGGCTTGAAATGTCGATTGACAACTATCATAGTTGCCTTCGTGCCAAAAAGTTTTGTGTGTGTACAAGATCATTCTTATAACATAGTAAGTACTAAGCACCATATACCTGTCAGGTGTTCACCATGTTATAATATTGGCTCGCTCTGGTGTGGTGTGTCAATGGTCTGAATTATTGCGTACTCGTTCAACCTGGATACAGGCAGCTGTGGCCGCTGGGGATCTCTCATCTTCAAAGGGAGAAGATGAGAGAGAGGAGTTCACCATGTTATGAAGAAAGCGGAGATCAAGATGAGAAGAAACTGAAATCTGCTTTGGATAAGTTGGAGCAAGCAAGCCAGGGTTCTATCCTTGGGGAGGCAAGTTGAACTTGTTCTTTTTTTAACTTTTCTGTGATAGAAGAAGCATTTATGCCGGGAAATTTTTTGCGTATCTGGGTTGTATTTCGAAAACTTATTATTGATGGAATTTCCTTGTCGTATATATGACTCTTTGTGTAGTCTATAGCAACGATGTTTTCAATAGGATTCCGGTGTTTTTGGTTAAATGTCGAATGTGAGTCATTGTGTTATCACACCGTTTGCAATTCAATACGAACTTTCCCTGCAACTATAATTATCACGCATTCTCCATTCTAGTTAATAGGATTCCTTTGTATTCTGTCATCAAGTTATTATCGATCTCTCAATGGGTGAATTATATTGCTGTTATCATGCTATTTGTTACTAACTTGATGACAAGTCGAAGCTCCGGCTTCACTGGTTGTTAACTTCTGTCAGTTGCCTACTTATGATGAAATTGTTTGCTTCATTAACAACTCTTAACACTTTTTTGTTCATATTCATAGGGTTTGAAGCCTCTTCATGATGCTGTGGACAATTTTGCTCCAACACCATGGCAACCTTTAGGAAGTGCATTGAGAGGGGGTTCCAGTTTTGTTCAATAGTAAGGTTAGAGTTCGAGAGCTTTTGATTAAAAAGCAAATCCGTGTTGACAAAGTGTACCCTCTCAAAACAACAACATTGGTACACGTTAATAGTTATGAGTTGATGTCAATATCTGACTTCCTTGAAGGACTTTGATGTTCATATTATACCATGAATAGACTTAGCAGCTTATTAACATGTGGCAGGAAAAGAGTTTTTGAAATGACGCTTTTTAATTATTATTGTCGTTTTGGTATAATAATGAATTGATGCTTCCTGAATCACGTTCCTAACATGATGGATTCGTATTTGGAGGTTTTATTCAATTTCCCTTGTACCTATATTGCTTCCTACGTGTCCTGGTTGTGTTTGAGTATATGTTTGTGTTTGAGTTTATGTTTGTGTTTCAAATGTCGTAGAAGATTCAATTTGTGTCTATTTGAATCTTTCAAAGGATTGATTAGATAACAATCCCAATCTGGACCAGGTAATGTCTAACCCATTAACCTCGAGTCTGATCAGAGTTATAAAGTTTGCTGTCATTACTCTATAAACATCCTAAGAAAATACTAAGCACAAAAGAACGAACTAAGCCAAGGCAATAAAGCAGTTTGGAAGTCACAAACTCACATGATTAGTAGTGAATTAGGCTAATTTAAAAGTTGTCAAAGGTTATTTGTGATGAATTAGCATATCTACTAAATATGACATGGATGTTATGAACATAAACTCGCGTTTTTTTAACTTAATTATTAAAGATAACATGTTATTTTAGTTTAAACATTAAATTAAAAAATTATTTAAAATTTTAACAATTTAAGATTGATCATCCTTTAAAAAATTTAAACTTGATTGATACTGATAATTTGAATTTGGGTTAAGGTTTGTTTTAAGTCCAAAAACCCAACTTAAAAATCAAATTTTTTATTTAAGTCTAAATTGTAATTGAAAAATACTGAAAATTTAATTTTATTTATTAAATACTTGTTAACTTAATTGTGTTTGAAATTGTCCCTTTGCTTCCATATCATGAGAATCGAAGAAAATAAAATGTAATATTAATAGTAAATAATTAAGGGCATTTCCCATTTGTTTTCCTTGATAAAAAATTAAGTTTCTATAATTTGTATTAATAAATGACATAAATTTCAATATATTTCATTATAATATCAACCGTTTCTACATTTTCGAGCAATTTTACAAATTAAATAAAGTTATTTTTAAATTTGTTAAAAATTATTACATAATTTACTATCATATTGTACAATATAACTTTATATAGTGTTAATCATATCTTAACAAATTTTAATAATTAATAATAATCACATTTCTAATTAAATTTATGAAGTTAATGTAATCATTATTAATGATATAATTAAATTTATAACATATATTAAATATATAAATTGCAACAAAATTTATATTAAATAATTTAAAATATATATAAAAAATATTCGTTTATAAAGAATTATTTTAAATTAATGTAATTTAAAAATTAAAAATATAAATTTTTACTGTATTAATAAATATTATATAAATTATAAAAATATATTAAAAGAAAATTAATCTATTTTTTACATATATTTAATGTGTAATTATTATGAAAAAATTAAATATTAGTTTAAATTCAAATTAATTATTACAAATGCACAAGAATGGGAGAAAATGTGCAAAACTTCTATTACTAACATATGTACGTGTAGACTACATATGTCGCACAAGAAGGAGACAAGGGGAAGCTGTCGGTGTTACTTCAAAATAGAAACAAGTGACTAAACTCAAAGTCATTCGGGTGACCACAAGACAGAAGGACCAGCAGCATATACACCCACGTGAACAGTTAACTGACGCCAGAAGCAAAGCAAAAAGCAAGTGAATACACGGTAAAAGGGGAGAAATGCAAAGCATTGGAGAGTCATTAAAACTGTCACCTGAAAGGGACATGCTGATGGTCTACTTCAGCAACAAGCATCCGACACTCGCAATAGAGACGCAACAGACATGAAAAACAACACAGTAAAAAAATCCAATCTTCAATAATCATTGTATTCACTACTTCACTGTGCAACAACAAGTTTGTGTTTAAAGAATAACAGATCAGTAGCATTAATTCCCAACATCAGGTTTGGTCAAAGAAAAAACAAAACATTCAGAGAAGCAGACACAAAGGCTAATACTCAACTTCTGTTATTTTAAAAATAAGGCACGCATGACATGAATAAACTTGGGAGTTCTTCTGACACGCATTTGTGCATTTCAGGTTTGAACATTTAGTAGGTGTGCTTGTGTACAAACAAATCTGAAGTCGTCAACAGCATGTAATGCTTCAGATGAACTTTGTGACGTTTTTCCAATCTGCACTGCTGCTTCAATTTCATTCACATTCCGTCAACTTATTGGGTTCCTGATCTTGCCTTGGTTCACTAGCCAAATGCATATAGTGAAGGTCTTCCACGAATTCGGGATTCCCTACTCTGCAATTAAGAGTCACTGGGAATAATAATAGCAAAAAGCATTTCCGTCAACATGCTGTTACATAATTACTGACACATTCTCTTATACAGAGGTACGCATTTCGCAAAGAAAGACTGAAAGTAACCTCTAGAAGTTAGTAACAGATAAAAAGGCATTTCTATCAACGAAAGCATCGCTACATTACAACAAATTTATAGCCAAGCATTCATAGAGTTGTAACACATTCATTTTACAAATTTAAACCATATTTCACAAAAATAAAAGAGGATTAGAAGTTGCAGACATTTAAAGAAGCACAAGTGTCTTACTTGCAACGATCAGGAAGCGGATCGTTCTGCATTTGGTCGGACAGATGAAGATGGGGATGCCACGTCCAACCCTTGTGACAATAGAACCCATTGAAGTAACATGTTAAAAGTGAATATGCAACAGCAAACAGGTATGTTTAGTGCAACAATTTGAAAATGTATTGCTGATGAATGGAACAAATTCAAAGAAGGTGAAGAAGATAAAAAGGAACAAGTGAAAACATGTCTTCAACAAATTACAGTAGATCCTTTAAAACAAGTCTTTAACATGTCACTCATAGCAGCTATTAGTGAAGATAAAAGGACACACGCGTTCTAACTATGACAGCTAACAAATATACAGCTGCAAACAAGGTGGAACAACACTGGGATCAGTATAACCTAAATTGGAAAAGGCAAGTATACAAGCAGAGAGTCTAACGAATCCAGCGTTAGAAGATGAAAGAATGTCATACCTCAGCAATTCAAGAACAGGACCCTGCGGCAGCGTCTGTGTCATGCCTTGGTGGATTGTCTCCACCGGATGAGGTTGGAGATGGCACCTGCAGTCCTTGGAGCTGCCAAGCCTTTTCCCATTTGCTTACAATGTAGCCCATCTCGCCATTGCAATCCTCCGCTACCGTCTTAATATGTACCAATTGCTGTTCCATTCTTCGCATCCGTTCCGTAATTCCATCCAATTGCTCCTGTGTCCGGCGCTGGTTATCTAGAAGCAGTTGGTGTATCGTGGCCAAATTAGGTTGCGACTGTTCTTCATGTGAATGTTGTTGTGCGAACTGCTGTTGTGGTTGCGGTTGTCGCCCCTCAGCCTCCGAACCATATTCAACACCGTCACCCATAGAACCATATACCACACGGTGACCTTGCGAACTTGACTCGCCCGCTACCAACCTACGCTTCAATGCTCTACGGGTTGATGGATCTCGTAGCTGCCTGGTGCTCCCGTGTATAATCTCGCACCGTGTCAGGTATGGTACATCGAAATACTGATAATTCAGGATGTCCACACGGTCACTGAGATCAAGACTAAACGACCGAGCTATTGCAGTTGCTAGATATCCCATTCCCAGGTTGTTCCCCCGTCTCCCCACAATTTCTATCAAAGTTTTAGATATATAAGTGAACATGTTTGGCTTATGTCCATGCTCGATGCACCATAATAGGAACAGCTCCTTCGTCGAGCATTTAATACTTTGTTGTTTGCCAAATACAGTTCCACAGATGAATTTATGCAGCAGCTTAAATTCCGCTTGCACAATTTCAGCATTGCCTGCAAGGTGTGGATCATACGCATCCAATCCTGTCAGATTTTTCCAGTAGGAAGTTACATTAAAACCCTGCTGCGCATCTCCAATATCGTTCTCGGGAAACCCGCATACGTCTCGTAACACCCCCTCATCTATATAACACACCCGCCCTTGTAACCTACACCACAATATCTCCGGTCGCCGTGTGGCAAACCTCAAAGATGTGAACATCTCCAGTGTCAGGTCACGGTACACGGGGAAAGATTTTCGCACAAAATCTTGCCAACTACCTCTCTGACATAGATTCATAAATCTGTCTTTCAACCCTATTTGATCAAGCAGGTCCAAATCAAAATACGTAGGAACCTGAATCCTCTTACTTTTGAGTTCCCTGTACCTCTCTCCTTCGGCCTCGGAATAAATGGGAAAAGGTGCATCGTACACACCTGCAATGTTTGCAGCATTGTCCCCTCTCACCTCAGCGTAGATGTTTCCCTCTGCCTGTCTACCTCTTCGACGGGCCATTGTTTGATATTGGTTCTGATTTAGCTACCATATTAAAAGAGCATACATAACAAGCTACACTCAATAACTCACATCAAGACTAATGGGACAATAATATGAATGGACCAAAAGAAGAGGACAAACACATTTATTTCAGGTAACATAATTGGTAGAAATCTCTACATGCAGTCATATAATTACCAAATTCAACCATCCCAAATATATGCAGTCCATCAATCACAAGGACAAAGAGTCACAATTTGAAATGATGCAATTGTAATAGCAATCCATACCTAAACAACGTAAAGAAGAAACACCTAGTACGCTTCCACTGAAGTTACTCACCGAATTTAATAGTCCAACCTCCTGCAATCACAATCCTAAACATCAAAATACCATACACAGAAAACCTACATAATTAATTCTTATTTTATTGAATGCAAGTTTTGAAGTTACTGACATTCACTTCACAAAACAAGAAAACCAATCAGGATCCATATTGCAGTGACAAGAATAAGGAATTGTTCATCATTCTTCCTTAAATTATAATCTCAGTTTCTCACTTACAGACCTCAGTAAAATATTTTTAAAAAAAATTAGACACTGAAGTGAACATATAATACAACATATAAATTGAAATGATGCGTGAATGTTCAGCGTCAACAGTGACTGTTAAGCATGAATCACTTTTAACGCTGAACTGTGGACCGTCCACTGTTAACGTGAACAGTGACCAATCTCGCATGGACTTTTACGGTGACGAAATAGGTAGAGAGTGGGCCACAAAAATGGGTGAAGAGGGATTCCCACGATGCAGCAAATTCAAAGAAGGTGAAGAACACATGATGTAATTCATCGAAACCCATTGACATTATCCAGATGCAAAACCCATACGGAAAACAAAACCCAAACAAATTACCCAGATGCAATTAATCGAAAATACGTTCATAAATAGCCAGTGGAACAACATATCCCTCACTCAATCGAAACCCATCACCCAATCAAAACAATACAAACAACTTACCTACAATCTGGTGGTAGAATGCTGGAACGTCAAGAAGAGGAAGAACTTTTGTAGAGAAGAGGAAGAACTTTTGAAGAGAGACTAGACTCCAAAATATTTCACATGTTGAAGAATTCGGAAGGAGGCTTTTGTGTAAGGATATGTTTGTAAAAAGGAACAAGGTTAGAGAGAGAAGAAGACTACGTATTCGACGATTAAGTAAAAACAAGTTTCAGTCGGTTTTAGTTTAGGTATTCTTTAAAATCGAAGAATATGTATTGCCATTACGGAACCAAATAGGCCTGTGGACGCATGCTGCAGTACAGAAAAGGAGTTGCAGAGCCAGAACAATGGTCCTTTAGATCATTTAATTGTTCGGTTTGGGTGGGATAGTGGGCAATCTTCAAGAGTATCATATCATCCGGAAGACAAGTGCATGCCCATGGCGCTTTATTCATGACATGGGTAGCAGCAAGTGAAGCCTTTTCAAAAATATTTCTTGGACCATAGAACAAAAAGTTTGTGGCCTGACATCCATATTCGTGGTTGTGGGCCATACAGAAATGGGGAGGAGTGGACGACAATTAGGGCTTTTTAAACCCTAGCCATGAGTCCATATGTTTATTGAATGTGGCATTCAGATAAAGGCTAACCATTAATTTGGGAATGCCTGTCTTAAAAAGTGGACCGCCCATCTAGGCATCCTAACACTCCAGTCAACAGAATAATAAGGGAGTAAATTACGGTTTGATCTTAGCTAGTTTTTTAGTAAGGCGGTCCACTTTTCTCGTTGTCAGGATTCGAACTCTGGTCTTTATCCCAAGTTAACCTTGTTAATGACCAACTGAACTATCCGTGGAAGCATTAATTTGGGAATGCTAAAAAGGGAGAACGCGGTTGGGATTTTGGAGAGTCTAAATCATTTTCTACTTCTTTTCCTAACTATTTCCAGTTAAAACTTTAACTTCTCCTCGCTTGGTTAGCAGATTGGAGGTATAAAATGTTGTCTACAAGGAAAAAGTGATGGACAATGGATATGTTTGATGAAACAAAATAAGGCCATAGATCAAATAAATTATTAAATATATGCTACAAAATATGTAAATTAATTCACTTAGTGAATTAATAATTCAAAATTAATAATATATATTTATATACAAAGAAATGTTTACGGATGTAACATTTACATTTTCAACCAATCAATCAATTTCTCATTTTCTCCTAATCACAGTTGTTCCCGTGGGAGGGGAGGGGGACCCTTTTCCTCGTCATTACAGGACATGAGTTGAGTTATTTATGGAAACCCATCATGACTTGCTCCGTGGACTATAAACATAATGAAGCCAAGAGATATGTCCCTTTCTCTGGTTAAAGCAAATACTCCATACTTCACCTTCACCTGCCTTGATTACTAATCAACCTTCTTTCATTTCAGCTGAAGAGACTCACTCTGATTTGCACAACATTGGAGAGAATCTAATGATATAACTACTACACCTAACGCTACCATTCACACTCACTTTAATCAGTTGTAATTATTTTATAAAATTTTCTAAATATTTATTGAGTCTTAGTTGTTGCTTTTTGACCCTAAATTAGGTTTAAGTTAGGTAAAATAATTTCTTTATAAAAGTTATATTACATGCATTATAACTTTTTTATATTCTCAAAGTTTTATATATTAAATATTTGATTTTTTATAGTATATTTTCTAAAATTTCATTTAATTTAGGAGTTATGAATTTCAATAAAAGAATTTATGGGCTTAGGCAGGATGAAAATTCAAATCAACAATGGGATGACAATAGGATCAAGCATCCGATTTTGACTAAAAGGGGTAAGGTAGAGAAATATTGCATTCCACAAGGTTTCAAGATAATCTATCAGATTTAATTGCTTTATTTGCTTGGACTAATAAGTGTTGTGATGTGAAAGTGAAACCTAAAGTTGAGGCCGATATGTTTTGGTAGAAACTGATGCAAAGATTCTATAAATCCTATCCAATAATTACATTGTTAAGAGTTGTGTAGTATTATTTTATGCAGTAGTTTTGAAATCTCCTTTCTCACTCCTTCTCTCAATAGCTATTATTATATTTGATTTTGTTGATAGCTTTTAAAAAATGAAGATATACATCTTAACTCTATCCACACAAAGACGTAGATACCCCTCCCTTCCATTGTGTATGTAATGCAGGCATATAAACTTTCATTTTTCAAAGTAAATCTCTAGTCTAGTTCCTCGACCATTTTCTTTTGACGCCTTAACAAATTCTCAACTCAAGAAGGAAAGTTGAAAATAAAATTTCCAAAAACTTATGAATAAAGACAAGAAAATTTAAACTTATGTTGATTAAGCAACCTTGGGACAAGTAAAATAAAAATGAGATAACCAACTATAAAGCGTTCAACTTTTTAGAATTTTTATTTAATTTAGTGCCTAAGTTTTAAAAAATATCAATCAAATGACTAATTTTTAAAACCTTTAACAATGTAGTTTAAACATTAGTTCTATTAATAATTTCCTAATTTAATTAACGAGATTTTTGTTGTTCATAATATGTAAGTGTTTCACCAGAAATTTTTTTTCTACTTCAATTTAACCGTCACTTATTTTTTTATGTGAACATCTACATGTCATGAACAACAAAGATTATATTAGCCAAATTAGTACATTACTGATAGAACTAACATTTTTAACTGAACTATTAATGTTTTAAAAGGTTAGTTACTAAATTGAAAAATTTTAAAATTTGGGCATCAGATTGAAAAATTTCAAAAGATTGGCCACTTTAAGATTGATTAACTCAATACAGATTGGAACATTTACTGTAAACTATCAATGAACAAATTCTAATCAATAGTTAGTTGCTACTGCTAAACATACACTTAAAATGTAAAAATAATAATTAGTGTTTTCTACATATAGTTAAGTGATTCACAAATATTTTTAAGTATTAGAATCCTCAATTGAAGAAAAAATAGAAGTTGAATTCTCAATTTGTCAGAAGATAGTAAACAATGTGATTATTTATTTTTCACACACACACACACATATATATTAAAGACAATGGAAAAAGATAAAAATACTCATGTAATTTAAGAAAAGTTAAAAAAACTCTTAAATTTTGGAATTCTTGAAAAAATTTCTTGCACTTTAAACTTTTTCAAAAAAATTACCTAGCATTGACTTCAATTAAATAAGTAATGAAAATTCTCATATGGCAAATTTTGTTCATGTAAACCAATTATTTTTAAGTCACATGAATCCTAATTATTAACCTAAAATCTAACTTGACCCATTTTAACCCGGCTTACCCCTTCTCTATCTATGTATCCAACTTGACCTGCCTCACTTAACGAATACCTATTATTCTATAAATTAAACCTAAAATTTCCTTAAATAATGAATGCCCTTTGTTTAATTGCAAGAATGGAGAATTGAGAAGGTAAAGTTCAGAAACTGTTAATGTTTCAAAAACTATTAAATTTGTGGGTTAGTGTTGTAACATTTATGTTTGTTCTTATTTTCTCCTTTCTTTTCGATATTATCGAGTAGTTAGCTTAGTTGCGTGGGCAGATCCATTTTTATGTCCTCTCATCATACTAATTGCTAGGTTTATTACTTGGGTAAAGTCATTTCAGTTTGTTTGCACTTTTACGAAACCAAAAGGTAGAATATTGCCTTGAATGTGTATAAGTCAATAGATTTTAAAACACTATATGTGTGAAAAGTTTGAAAATCTCTTAGAAACTTTATTGCTTAAGCATTTCATAAAGTTTAAAACCTTTTTTTTTGGGTTAGTAAAAAATAAAAAAATAAACATTCCTCTCCATCAAATGGTTCACCTTTAGAGTGTAAGTAGTCATTTGATTAGCTTTAGCTTTGTGAGAAAGTGTAGTGGCAAAAGTTTGTCTTATTAATAAGATGAAAGGCATGAAATCATTATTTTTTTAGGTATGATAGAGAACTAGATAGGAAAAGAATTTCTTTTTCTTTTTACTAATACATTATAGCATATATATCGTCCTTTACTACTAGCATAAACCTAGTTCAAGTGAATGTTACAATCAATTAGACTCAAATTTCTAATCATATATACAAGTAGAATGTGTGTTTTGATGACAAATGTCAAGAACACTAGTAACAAGCATTCTTTATAGCATGCCAAATCTTAACAACACTAGTAAGATATACTTCTTTTTACAAATCTACTCTCATTCAAAATTCACAACACACAGTTTTTTTAAATGCATATACTATCAACAAGTCTCTTGGTAACTATGTACTATCTTAATCATCTTTTGATATGAGTCAAGCAGAAGATGTTATTAATTCTACAATATCTCTAAGTAACTACTATAACACTAACTTCCTCTCCTCATAATCATCCTTGTAGCTTGCATAACTTGTTATAGCACAATCCTTGATATAATATAAAGTTTAAAAGAAATATAATAAAACTTGAGGAAATCAAAAACTTAGATGTAAAAAAAGTGAAAGTGGAAACAACTTAGAGGTTAAGTTTAGCCAAAAAAACCATGATAGTTTTGTTTTTACTCATTTCACACAAACAAATGTCTAGTCATCAATTTTAAGTGCTAAAAGAGTTATATCCATCTATACATACAATCTTATATATATGTAATTAGTTCTATCATTTGGGGCTATAAAGAAAATGTGTGTTTACAGTTTTACTACTAGAGCCTTAATGTTTTTTTCACAACTTATTAATATCTTCTTATTTCTCTTTCTTATTTAATAGACCCTAGAATTGAGTTTCAGTTTTTTCATGGTAGGATCTTCAAATATACCCCAATTATGGACTAAGAAGTAGGAAAAATGTATAATTTTAGAGTAGAGCAAGATCATTTGATGATGATATAGTTCATATACATTGCAAGAGACTTGAGCTATAGAGAGGTTCGAGTTTTTAATTATAAATTTCCTCAAGAGTCTTTTGAGGATAACATTAAAGAATTAACAAGTGGGGCTAACATCATGAACATAATTAATTTAATTGAAAAGAAAGACTATGAGATTGTGGAGGTACTTTTGGTTAACATTGAATATTCATTGTTAACAAATAACAAAGGATGTCACCAAGTGGTGAACAAGTTGATTGTGAGATTGTAGGAGGTGATTAGGCTACTTCTAGAGGTGGTATTAAAAGTTTGTGTTATTGGAAGTGATTGTGATGTTGTAAATGGTCAACAATTTATTTTTAGGAAGGATAAACAACCTGTTATTAATGATATAGATAATAATTAATTTGATGATCTAACATATAGAAAAAGTTAATGACTTTGATGATTCTAGTTCATTTGATTCTAGTGACATATCTAATGAGTTAGTTGGTAAAGTTTGTGATGGTACGCAAGATATCCTAACAAATAACATTCCAGATATGTTGATAGATTCATAATATGAAGATTTTGATGAGCTTAGAAACATGAAAGATAGTTCAGATGAACAAGGGAGAAAAAGGATTACGTTTCTAGAATTTGAAATAGATATTGATATGGCGAGGCCAATTGATTTAAAGATTGCTATGTTATTTGATTATATGAATACATTTAGTAAAGCTCTTATTCAATATGCTATTGGGAAGGGTGTTGATTATGTATATATTAAAAATGAGAAATATAGAGTAACTGTTGTTCTAAAACATGGTAGTGGGTGGAAACTATATACTTCTCCAATATAGTATGGAATTGTATTTTAAATCAAGACATTTTAGTCTACCCATGAGTGTGGTCAAGAATACCATAACATAAATTGTAAGACACTTTGGATTGGAAAGAAATACCTGCTATATTTTATAGATTATGCTACATGAGATATTATTAGGCTTAAGAATACATTTTAAAGAGAATTTAATATTAAGATTACATGAAAAAAGGCATATAGAGTGAAGAACTTTGCCTTAGAGCTTTTGGCGGGTGAAGAGGGAAAGCATTTTAAGAAATTGAGGGGCTACAATTTAGTTATATTAAAGTACAACCCAAATAGTTTCTTTTATAATCAAGTATTTAAGAGGTATTTTTAATTCTATGTACATATGCCTGGATGCTTGTAGGTTGTAGCCTTGTAATATGTACTAATGGTTATCATTTAAAGGGCATGCATAAAGGGCAATTGTTATTGGCTGTTGGTTTGGATATGAATAATAATATATTTCCAATCGTATGGGTTGTAGTTAGAATTGAGAGTCAATTATCATTGAAATAGTTTCTTAAATGTTTACAAAAAGACATTGGAGATTACCAGGATCACAACTAAGTTTTCATTTCTGATCGAAAAAAGGTAAAATTGTGTTATTAGGTTTCATTTAATTTTATGAACATTCATAAAATAAAAGTTATAAAGAATTTAGTTTGAAATATGGCTAGAGCATATACTTTCAATAAATTTCAAAAGGTAAATGATTGTTTTATTTAATTGCATTTGAATATATATGATATGAAGCCATAAAGCAATTACCTTTAAGTTTTTTACCAACAATAGGTACATAAAGCATTTAGAAGGAATTCACATATTGATCTATGACTAGTTGGAAAAAATACCTACTAGTTGAAGGCATAAGCACACTTAAAATGTTGAAGTAAAACATGACATATTGTTGAACAACCATTGTGAAAACTTCAATCATTGAAGAGGATAGGGATAAGCCAATTATCACAATACTTAAAATTATTAAAAGAATAACGATGAATAGATTTAACAAGCAAAAAGAGGGGATAAAGAATTATAATGGTCCCATTTTTCTTATGATTCAAAAAACGTTGGAGAAATATAAGCAACTTTCTAACAACTGGATGCCATAATTTACTAGTGGGAGATTGTTTAAAGTGGAGCATATGATTTTTCAATATTGATTTAGGCAATAAAACTTGCATATATAGGATATAAGGTTTGAGTGTAATTCTTGGTCAACATACTTATGCTGCAATCTAGCATGATGATGGCAAACCAAAATAATATATGAACTTTTTATATAGTAAAATGTTTTTTTGAAGAAGTTTATGCAAGATGGAAATTTCTGATTCTTAGTGAAGATTTACAGTCAAGTCTAAGTGAAAGTCTATGGTTTTGAAACCCTTTGCACCGCAATACAAGAGCATGTCTAGAAGACCAAAAAAGGCAAGGAGCATGGAAGTCAAAGAAGAGTAACACCCTTATAAAATTACTAAAAAAAGACTTCAGATGTCATATAAAATTATAAGCAATATGACATAACACAAGGACATTTTCTACGAGAATACATGATAATGCCCAAGAAAGCCAAAATACCCAACAGATATAAGAATCAACATATAGGAAAAAGAAAAAAAGAAAAAAAATTATTTTTGTTGTATTTATTGTAGATTATGGATAACTACTTTTTTTTTTATATGGTGCATATGTTGGATAACTACATTTTGTATATGCTGCACTTTCTAGATAACTACCTTTTGCATATAGTGCACATTCTAAATAACTACTTTTGTATGTAATGCTATCTTGGAAGATGAATTACAGTTTTCATATACACTATCTCTTTTGGATCATTAGTTATGTTTGTAGTTGAGTTCAATTGAAATTTCATAGTCATCTTTAAGTGTACAAAAGATTTATTATATATATATTTTACACTTTAATTCATAAAATCATCCTAATATTGATTAGAGTTTTATATATGGTTTGATTGATAAAATTGATATGAATTATTTGACTATAGATGTCGTAATATTGTATGAAAGCAAATTAGCATTCTAAACAAAAGGAGTATGCTAAAAAATCTAAATAGGATGATACCAATTCATTAAAATGGTAGATATTTGATCACAACACTATATAAAATTTATTGTTACAAATTGACCATAATGTGCTATAAAGTCTAAAGTTCCTCAAACATAAATAAACATGATAATCTCAATTCCAAAGTACAAAAATCTTTTATAAGTAAATTACTAAGTAACACCTAATAACAATAGTAAAAATGACCCAAATACAAATCACAATTATAAAATGCCAAAATCAGAAATCAATTTGAGTGGCTCATTTTCATTCAGAACATCTTTAACCACACACTACAATCAATAGAATTTCAATAGCCCGTTTGGGGCCCATTATAATTACAAAACACTATTTTTCAGAAAATTGCGGAATATAAATTTAGAAAAAAATACTAAAATACTGAATGCAGACGCAACTGATCCCGACCTCTTTTCTCACTCACATGCAGTTGCTATACGCCCGTTGCCTAACATGGTCTTCTTCTAGGTCCTGAAAAATAATTGCAAATTTTGAGTGAGTTTTACAAATTCAGTGAGTGACCATCATCGATGGCTCACCCAATCACATAATACATATCACAACATTACACATTTTGCACTTCTCGTTCAATACAATATAATCCCCTATTTTATGCAGATGCAGTGCACATGAGACTCACTTTCCATTTGTTATTTTGTTGTGACCGAGTGCCTAAACTGTCCCTTGTAGGGCTCATTAATAACTGTCCCATATAGGGCTCATTAAACGTTGAGCCTGAGGCTCTGATTCACTTTTGAGCTCGAAGCTCATTTTCACACGTTGAGCTTTAAGCTCTAATCGTTGGCTACTCTGGTCACAACTACCATTATATTTCATGCATTCATGGTATGGAATGCATCACTCACATTTGCATAAACACATTCAATCATTTTCCCATGTCATCGGACCTTAGTCCGGCATTCAACATTAAAGTTGAGAAATCATACTTTCAGTCATATGCAAATGTGCATTCAGATCACATTAACAATCACATTAAGTACACTTAGTTCAGCTCATTCACATACAAGTAGCACTTCAATACCCCATTCAAAAATCACATCTTCGGACCTTCTGTCCGGCAACCAACATAATCAATCACATTCAGAAAATCAATCAATAGTCAATTCATACACAAATTCAAATAATGAAAGAAGACCATCTAGGTCTACTCACAGTACGCTCCAATTTATTAATTTCTTCCAAGATCTGGAAACTCCTTAATATGGGCACTTTTAGACTGCTCTTATCCAAAACAGTGTACTATATCCATCTTCAATCTAGAAATTCAATATTTTAGACATTGAATTAGAATTCGACTTCTTGAGACCATTTGTAGAACCATATCTCTAGTTTACTCCAATTTAAAAATCAATTCATTTGGAATCCTATAGATCCAATTATAAGTAAAATATTGAAGTATGCTCAGTAAAACTAATCCCATTTACACTACCCCTATAGACTCCCATACTTTCCTTTGATCAATCTCTTTCAATGTAACATAAATTAATACCAATTTTCATGGAGATGTAGTAAAATGTGTTAGAAACTTATTGCTTCAAGAACCAAGTTATTTGGAGGTCTAAAGAAGGAGTTATGGTCAAAAGAAGCAACCAAGTTTAAGACCTCAATCAAATTGAACCTAGTTTGGAGCGAATGCCATAACTTTTTCCAAAAATTTCGGATTCCTTTCGTTTTTGGACCATATGAAAGAGGACATCTACATATAAAACTTTTATGAAGACACAAAGTCAAGATTCAGCCTCTAAAATGGTCAAAAATTATGATTTCCCAAGTTTTCCGGTGAATGTCCATTAAACGGACCCGCATGTCCGTTTAACAGACATGAATCGACCAAACAGCCCCATTTCATCCGAGAAAGTCTGTTAAACGGACTTCTATGTCCGTTTAACGGACATACACTGTCCCAAGGGTATTTTTACACCTGAGAAGGTCTGTTTAACGGACCTAATGTCTGTTTAACGGACATATATCTCCAAAACCTTCCTCCAAAGCCTCTTTCAAGGTTCCTACACTCATTCTAACATCATATACACCCATACACTTTTCAAATTTACCTCTTTTAGCACAAAACCACTTCATATCAACTCAAACACCAATTAGATTTCATTAAACTATCAATTTTCACTTATTTGTTTCATCATTTCTATCATATCTTGCCATACAACAAATCCTATCCTTTTTTTTTCCATAACCTATCTTATTCCTACATATCAAGCACTTCAAATTCAAAATCCAACATCTCAAGTTTATAAATTCTTCATGCATCCCTCAAGCTTAGTTCAACAACATCGTCCATGCATATCTCATATTCTACACTTGATCATAAGCACCCAAAATGCATAACCACACCCTTAAAACAGAACACAACATGACATTCATTCACAACTTTTGCTGCACTTAACATCCTAACTTCAGGTCAAGAAATGGGACTCTTAAAGACACAATTTGCATTCCAAGCATTCATAAGGAATGTAGCTAAACACTTCTAGGTTAAGCCAAATAAAAAATCATCTCAATTGCTCAACGATAGAAAGAGTTATGGCCAATAAATTGAAGCATACTTAAGATCAAGTTGCTGCAAAAAAATTTTCCAGATTTGCCACCATTCATTTAATCTCTACATCTAACTCATCTTATACCTCCTTATACCTAGACCATCTCCTCCATTACAATTCCTCATCATTCCCTACCTAAT
>JANITW010000236.1:38345140-38359264 GCA_027564335.1 Erythroxylum williamsii | reverse complement strand
ATACTAGACAACTTAGAAGTGAACACTTGAAATGATTGAAACAAACTTTAATAAAATAAAAAGTTATACAAAGGATATTTAGTACAAGTTCTAGAAACTTTTCTAAGAGTAATAGATAAATATAATGTTTCATCTAGCTATGGAACATATATTAGTTCAAGAGGCACTAACTCAATAGTAGCATGCTTGGATATGCTACAAGCTATTTGTTATTTTCTATCATTTTGGATATTTTCTCAAAAAAATTTCCTTTTAATACTATTTCCATCTTGCCTCACACAAATTTTATTCTTTTCCTGAAATTAAATTTGTAAGGGCAATGAAAATGGATATTTTCATTATTTGAGACATCATTAGCTTTTGAATTAGGATTATAGATAATATCCACATTATTATCAATAAAAAAAAGAATCTTCACTAGATGTCTCCCCTAAAGATGAGGTGAGGAAAAAAGATTTATTTTAAAAAAATATTACATCTATAAAAAAAGATCTTTTGGATATTGAGTCAAAGCATTTTTACCCTTTTTAAGTGGAAGGCTAAAACAACATTTTTGTGCTATAGGATCAAGTTTTTCCCTATTATTATCATGAATATAAACAAATATGGTACACCTAAGCACTTTAAGTGGAAGATCATGAGATAAATAAGGGGAAGGAAATATTTATTAAATAATTAAGAAAGGTTTGAAATTTGTAAACTTTTAAAGGAAACTTATTGATCAAATATGTAGCTACCAAGATATCATCATCATATAAGTACATAAAAGTATTAGCTAAAAACATTAAAGATCTTGTGATTTGTAACAGATGTTTATTTTTCCTCTTGGCTATTCTATTTTATTATAGGTGTTAATGCATGAACTTTAATGAACAATGCCTTTTTTAATAAAAAATTCCTTAAATCCTATTGGAATATTCTTTTTTATAATCACTTTTAAAAACTTGAGTCTTAATTTGAAACTCTGGTTGGACCAATTTATAAAATTCTTTAAACACACTCTCAACATTTTATTTCTCATTAACTAAAATAACCAAGTATTTTTAATATAGTTAGTAATAAAAATTATGAACCATATTTTCTTTATATTTTCTGCTCTTAAATGACCTTAAATATCACTATGAAGAGTTTTGTAGTCTTATCAGATTATACTAAGAAAGAATTTTGATGATGTTTATCAATTTGACAAATTTTACATTTAAATGAAAATAGATCTTTATTTATAAAAATTTTAGAAATAAATGTCTTATATAATGCAAAACTTGGATGTCCAAATCTAAAATGTCATAAAACAATTTTAGTCTTACTAAGTATTGAATTGGAATTGAGACCATTTTTTTGGGATTGCTTATTTGAGACATATCCATCTTTGAAGAAATTTGAGACCTCCAACTTGTATAACATTGCTAATCATCTTCTTTGTGTTTAAATCCTAAAATTGACAATTAGATGAAGAGAAATTAGTTCGAAAACTTGATCAATAGTTATTTTACTAGTTGATAACAAGTTACAATATAATATAGGAATATGAAGAACATTATAGAGTGTAAGATTAAGGAAAATAATAATTGATCCTTTCCCAACCACTATTGAGAAGGAACCATCTGCTATATTGAAAATTTAATTTTTTAAACAAGGACTGTTGGAAGAAAATAATTTTTTACCCTATGATATGATTTATTGCCCCTAGAATCGATTATCCAAAAAGCAAGAAGGATTTTAACTAGAGAAATTTTGAGATGGAAGAAATTTATAGAATTCCTTTATTTTTTCCTTTGTGAATAGCTACATGCTAGAAGATGCCTCAAGCCTGAATTCAATAGTGTTGGTTTAAAAGCTATGGCTATATCTCAGTTACTTTTTTTCTAATTTTTAGGTTTTATAGATTTTTCAATTTTTTTTCTTGTTTATGTGAATCACATTTACAATGATTAAACTAAGGCTTTTTGTTAAATTTCCTTCATCCCTTACCTTTTGTTCTTTTAGATACAAGTGTAAAACATTCAACCTTTAATCTAAATTTTCCAATTATAATTTTTTGCCTCATATCCTCTCTCCTTACTTCTAGAACACCTCTTTGATTGAGGGCAGTAGCTTTCTTCCTAAAACTTAACCTCTAACTTCATCCAATTCTTTATTTGATCTTATAAGAAAAATATAAACCCTATTATTTTCTTCTTCTTTTTTTTTTCCAACACTATGATTCAAACAATATCTAATCATCTTTATAACATAGGTTCAATTGTTACCACATGATTACAAGTTTGTTATAAAATAAAGTGATATTGTGGTCTCTTTGCCTAACTTTCCACAGTTTCATTTTTAGTTTGAAAATTTGAGACAAATTCTTAATATCCAAATGCATCCCTCTAGCTACACTCCATAAATCATTTGTTATTTGGTAGAAGCATATGTGGTTTTCTAATTACGTGTTCCATTGAATTAATTAACCAAGCTATGATCAGAGAACAAGCTATGATTAGAGAATTTTTAGACCTTTATATTGCCATGTTTAGATCATCTAAATTCACTTTTTTATCACTTCAATTCAATGACCAAATTTTCTCGTCTTTTTTTTTTAATTTTATAAATGACCAATTTTATTATTTGCACCTATTCCAAGTAATTTTGGCTCTTTAACTTATCATTCACTAATTGAAATTGCATATTTGAGCCAAGATGGTCATCGTTGCATTGTGCATTTCTCGCTGTAACACCGAGATTAATTACAGTTAAACTGTTGACATCATTGTCAAAGGATGAGGAGTTTCTCCCCTCAACGGTCATCACCAGACGATAGTCTATTTAAGATTGATTTGAATAAAATAATTGTAAAAGAGTTATAGCCCTGATACCGTGAAGAAAATTGGAGGAAAAAGTAATTCTTTCTTGATCTTTTGTGAATAGTATAGAGAATACAAAAGAAAGTACAACCTAATCACCTTAATAAATTAAGGAGAATCCATTTATTTTCTAAGCAATAAAATTCCATTAATTTAGTCATTAATTTCTAGCCTTAATCTAACTAATTATCTCTAACATATCAACTAATTATCTCTAGAATATCAGTAACTATGAACTTCCAAAACCTAATCAATTTGACATTTGCCTCATGATATTTGATCAATCAATAATAAGGACCATCATGTTATTAAGAGAATTTTATTTTCTGACATAATATAGCAATTCGTTAGAATTTTTTTAAAAAGTTTGATTTAACTAGCTTTACTTTAATTGCTTTACATTTTATCTTGACTTGGTAGGAGTAATTATTGTAGATGATGGATTCATCCCTATCAATCCATATAGTTTGATAGAATTAAGCAAGTTTTACTATTATATTTTAATTTTATGAAATGATTTTGATACTAATAAATATGGCTTGTCGATATAAATAATTGAATTGAAACTCATATAAGGTTGTGATTTTTCAATATTGTCAAAAAGTGGATTAAATGTGAAAATTTGGACAAATTACAAAATTTTCATGAAATTAATACCACTAATTTTAAACAATGACAATTCTAATCATCTTGATACTGAGTTATGAAATTTAGAGGACGATTACAAATCATAGGGGAAAATTTTGTACCTATATTAACTTCCTTTTTTTACATCAAAACTTCCTTTTTCTGGACTAAGAAAAATCTTCTTCCAAAAGTTATAAGTGTTTACTTCTATTTAAAAATATAATAAACCCCTATTAGGAACTTAAACAAACATAGTTGATGAAGCATGTAGATAGAAGAACCTCAACATGACATACAAAGAGTTCAAAAAAGAGAAAGAATTATTGAATCCATTTAAAATATTGTTCTTTAAAGTTGTAATTTGTATAACTAATATGAGAGACAATGACTTATGAAAAAAATTAATAATCATAAATAAGAATATTATTTTAGAATTTTCAAGAGTAATGTATCTCTTACGTAATAATTTCTAGAAAGAAATAATCACTATATGTACTTGTTAATGCCTAAGAAAACTGTAATAGAAAATTTGAGTATTATTAAAGAAATTAATTTAAATAGGTTGAAGTTATTACTATCCTAATAAAGACCTACAATTGGAAGTATTGAATTACTTCAAATTGTTTATCTCTTTGTGCTCCTTAATTCTATTTTAATTAATCACTATTAATTAATTATCTTACATTAGAAGAACTCTTTCTACCTAATTGATTAACGTTTAAAAAATTGATTGTAGTTATAATTTATGGTTGATATTTTCTCGATGAAGTTCTATGATTTATATGTATATGTTGCTTTAATCACATCTATCATGTAATTTTATTTAACTAAGTAAATAAATTTTGTTAATTAAATTTTATCAACATTTTTAAGATTATATTGCATTTCTAGTGAGACTTTTCATATTTTAGCAAGATATTGACAATATTTTATTTAATTTTAGTATTATGAGATTTTGATACTATTTTTTTAATTTAAGTAATTTTTTTAGGAATTTCAAATTCCTATTATTTTTATTTCATATTTTATATTATTTATAAAAGTCCAATAGTTGTTTTATTTACAATCTTAAGTTATTAATAGTTATTTGTAATTTATTTAATTATTGAGTGATCCTTATATTATGTTTCTAATAGCATCTACTTATCGAGGTCTTAACACAATTGTTAGGAACATTATACTTCAATCTAAAATTTAAGATAATATATTATGTGACTTTATATTTCTGTTAAACTTATTTTTTTTTATCTTTCTTGTTAATATAGGGTAACTTTGTTTGTACATTTCTAACATTCAAAAAAAGAGTTGGACTACTTAAAAGTAACTCCTTAGCCTATAATTAATATAAGACATTTTCACTCTTTATTTAAAATCATGATTATTGATATTTAAATTATTAAAGAATATAAAAAATTTTAATTTTAAATTATACACAACTTGAAATGTTATATTTATACTTTAATAATAATAATAATCATCATCATCATCACTACTTTTTTTATACTAGATAACTCTTTTTAAGATTTATAATATTACATATACACTTTTAATTTTCAATTAAATGTTCAACTTGCAAAGTAATTTTACTATTTGAAAGTCAATACTTCTATTATAAGTCATCACAAAAAATGTGCCAGGAAGACGTGTTATGATCAGATTTTCAAATTTTTACATTAAATTGGTACTTTTATTCTTTTTATATTCATTTATATTTTAAACAAGTTTCAATTAAAATTTTAATATGTATGACATCAAGACATCTTTTGAATACCTTCTCTTATGGCAGTCTTACTTTTAAAAATGACAAAATTTTCAATTTGGGCTTGATCTGAACTTAACAGATGAAATTCAAAAAAAGATTAGGGTGGGATTAGGTTTTATCTCTAAACGTGAAATGCAATCTGAGTCTAACCTGATTTCCAAGTATATAGTTGGAACCTGTTTTAGCTACTAAACCTAATTCGTCATTATCTCGTCACTCTTGGAATACTATTAAGAAGGTTATCTTTAAAACTTATAATGCACAAAAAATACAACATTAAAAATGTTGTCAGTTAATGATGAGTGAGTAACAATTGCATTATATATGTGTACAACTGGAAATAGAGAAAGGTTAAATGACTGTCATATCACATTATATTAACAAAACTTGAATTTAATATAGTCGCATCCTCAAGTAAATGATGTTTAAGAAAAATATTTTGATAGATTTTTATATTGATTTTGATTGTTTTATTGATCTTTGAATTTGCTTCTAAATGGCAGGTTCATTTATGTTTCAACACTTTATACAATTGATAAGTCAATGAGTGTAATGATTGATTGTTTGATATATTAGAACATGAACACATAATTGTTAACAGTAACTTTACAAAATTATAGCACAAATGATGATATGATTGACAATGTTAAAAGTAATATACAAGTTGTAAGCTTATTGATAAATGAGAAAATCTTTTATATGCATTGTTGTGGATATATAATGAATTTAATTTTTAAAGATGAGTTGGACATTATCAAAGAATATATATAAGCATTTCAGGATAATATAATGTATTGGAGTGTACTTAAACAGTTATGCATTCTTTATAATAGGAAGTTGTGCCTAGATTTATTTGGATGCTTATTTGAAGAAATGTTAACCGAAAGTATATCTATTTATTACTAATATGTATTCATTTAATCAAATTATTTTATAATTGAGTATCAGTTTATAATAATTTTTTAATGTAAAGGAAGTGGTGTGAAATGTTGGTATTTTTGCTAAAAAAATTAACAATTATATATATGTTGATTGTGTTATGAAAATGTAAGGATTTTTTCCTCATGAATACATTCTTTCTCTCTTAGAAAATTTAATGGAGTGTTGGTTGTTGTGGGTGCCTTATTGTGACTACAACTTTCAATGTTTCCTATTTGATGTTAATTGGATTTTAGATGTTATGGTGCATATGTTTTTTTTAATTGTTTGGACAAATTCTTATGTTGTTTACCATTTCTTTTATTTTCTTATCAAATGTTTGGCATGACTACCTTAGCTTTCAATATATGTCTTTATGACTTAATATGTCATCTCCTTGATGTGTTGATTGTTTTTCTTATTGAACTTAGCAAGTTCAATTATTTTGAGATGGAATCATGAGTAAACAAGACCATGAATTAAATATTATCTATCAACCTTGTTTATTCTCTAATTTGGATTCAAGTTCTCTTGTTTTATTTTTATATAAGATGATTATATGTCTAGGAAATATTTTATAGTTTTCTAAGAGAAACACAAGTGGCTAAAGGGGACAAAAGATTCAAGTTCCTTTAAACGTTTTTTCTTGAATTGATGGACGAAAATGCATCTGTAGGTTGTTCTCATTTTAGGTATATGTTGCACATTTTCATGAATATTGTCCAAAGCTCATCTTAAATATCTCATTTTCAATTTCCAATGAATCTTGTTTGATTTTTTTTTAAAAAAACTTGGCAATGACAAAAAAAAAGTCACTATTTATAATTAGGAATTGGTTATAACTTTCTTTTCTTTTCCAAATATAAGAACGTAAACAAATAATGCAGGATTGATTAACACTTGACATACCTGAATCCATTATAGTGTTTTTAAAGATTGATTCCCTCTCTGCATTATCTTCTTTAATTAGTTTCCTCAATGGTTCAGAAACCTCTTTTGATAGTTTTCTAAAACATACGAATAACCAACATGTCTGTTGTTGCATTTTATTTTTAAAGGAGAGAGGGAAAGTGTCTTGGACCTATTTGAGGCCAACTCCTTAATACCCAATAACCATTATCTTAGGCTCTTCTCATTAAACTCAAATCTATAAGTGACATGGTCCACTAAATAATCTAACAATCTCCCACTTGGCCTATATTATGACTTGGTGATTCAACAATAAAACTTTAAGGGCACACAATATATGGAATCGATCAAGTCATCCTTAATTGAATTAAGATGATGGGATCATAGCAGTCACAACTTATACAACATGATTCCTTTCATGTATCACATAATCAATTCAATTCATAAAACTTTAAGTGGGTAATTTGTAATTGTTATCTCACAGAAATAATTATTGTACACAACATAATATGGATAATAAGTAAGTGCGCAAAAATATGACTGTAATTGAATTCACAAGTGTCATAACAATTTGAGCAAGAAAATTATAAGTGTATATACATGTCAGAATGCTATGTTAACAAGGACTTATCTATAATGCCCATATGTTCAACATAGCCAATAAATGTTTTGGGTGGTAAGTCTTTAGTTAACGAATCCACTATCATTAGATCGATACCAATATGCTCAATTGACACTTTATATTTTTGCACTTCTTCTTTCACAAGCAAGTACTTCAAATCCATGTGTTTCACACCCTTTGAATACTTTTCATTTTTAAAGAAGAAAATGACTGCAAAATTATCACAATAAATTCTTAACAATCTAGCAATATTGTCGACAATGTTAAGATCTAAGATAAAATTCCACAACCACAATCCATGGACCGTGGCCTTAAAGCATGCCACAAATTCAACCTCTATAATGGAAGTAGCAATGACAGACTACTTTCTACTTTTTCACGAAACTACTCCTCCAGCTAATAGGAACATATAACTGAATGTAGATTTTTGTAAGTCTACACAATCGACATAGTCTGAATCTGAGTAACATATCACTTCGAGATGGGTTTATTTTCTATATGTGAGCATATAGTCCTTTATGGCTTATAAATATCTAATAACTTTCTTTGCAACTTTCCAGTGGTTCATTCCAGGATTGCTTTGATATCAGCCTAGCATTCCAATACAAAATTGATATCTGGCCGAGTGCATGTTTGACCATACCTTAAGCTCCCAACCACTGATGCATAAGGAATAGACTCCATTTCCTTATGTTGTTCCCCTTCTGAATTAGAACTATCTATGTCGAGAACTCTTCCATTTT
This sequence comes from Erythroxylum williamsii, assembly GCA_027564335.1. Taxonomy (NCBI): domain Eukaryota; kingdom Viridiplantae; phylum Streptophyta; class Magnoliopsida; order Malpighiales; family Erythroxylaceae; genus Erythroxylum; species Erythroxylum williamsii. The sequence continues at coordinate 38,350,840 of JANITW010000236.1, read as the reverse complement.
AAATCTTTCTAATACTTTCTTAATATAACAATTTTGAGACAATCCTAATAATCCTTGTGATCTATCATGGAATAATTCAATTCCTATCATATAGGATGCCTCACCCATATCTTTCATTTCAAAATTATTAGAGAGAAAAATTTTTACATCAAGTAACAAAACCATATTATTAGCTTCATATATATACACTAATCAATGGTGTTTTCTACAAAACCATAAGTTATAATGATATTATTAAACTTAAGATACCATTGTCAAGAAGCTTGTTTCAATCCATATATTTACTTCTTTAATTTACACACTAATCATTCCTTTCCTGTGGTCACGAAACCTTCCAGTTGATCTATATAAATTTCTTCTTCCAAGTCACCATTTAGAAAAGCTATCCTTACATCCATTTAGTGAAGCTCTAAATCATAATGAGCCACCAGGGCCATAAAAATTCTTAAAATGTCCTTCTTTGAAACTAGAGAGAAGGTCTCTTTATAGTCAATGCCATCCTTTTGAGTGTAACCTTTGGCAACAAGTTTCACTTTATACCTTTCAATGTTGCCTTGTGAGTCATGTTTGGTCTTAAAGACCCATTTACAACCAACTTGTTTTGCACGTTCTGACAACTTAACTAATTCCCATACATTGTTGTCATCCATTGATTTAAACTCTTCTTTCATAGCATTGAACCACTTTTCAAAATTGCTTCATTTTATAGCTTGTTTGAACGAGAGTGGATCCTAATTAATGCTCAAGTCACATTCATGTTTAAGTGAGTAAACTTCATGGTCACTCGAAATAGCTAGTCTTCTCTCCCTTACAGAGCTTCGTAATGCTACTTCTTGTGATCATTTTTAACTTGAACATCATTAGTTAGTTCTTCATTAATATGTTCAATTTGTGGAATTGGAACATTAATTTGTTGTTCCGGTGTATTGCATATCCGTGATGCAACAAAAGGAATAACAATCGATGAGATCATATTTTATGTAGTAGTTTCTACTCGACTCTCGTGAATATCCAATTTTTGCGATTCTCCACTCCCACTGATTGGACTATTCTCAATGAATCAAGCATTACCAGACTCAACTATTCTCGTACTATGGTTAGGACAGTAAAATTTGTACCTTTTGACTTTTCAAGATAGCCGATGAAATAACTACTAGCAGTTCTCACATCAAGCTTCTTTTCATATGGATTATACAGCCTTACTTTTGCAGGACAACCCTAAATATGAAGGTGTTGTAAACTAGTTTTCCTTCTTGTCCACAGTTCATAAGGTGTCTTAGGAACTACTTTACTAGGAATCCTATTAAGCGGATTCGCATCGGTCTTTAATGCATGCATCCATAATGATAACTGTACAATACTATAACTTAACATACTCCTAACCATATCTATAAGAGTATGATTTTGCCTTTCGACTACATCATTTTGTTGTGTTGTACTAGGCATTGTGTATTGTGCATATATGCCTTGACTTGCAAGAAACTTTGCAAATGAATATGGACATTATCCACTTTCATCAAATTTTTCATAATATTCACCATCTCTATCTGACTTTACTACTTTACTTTTCTATTTAACTGCCTTTCTACTTCATTAACGAATACCTCTAGGGTGTCCACAGACTGAGACTTTTCATGTAGCAGATAAATATAACCTTATCGTGAGAAGTCATCAATAAAGGTAATGAAATTTTTTTGTCGACCTAAGAAGGAACGTCGAAAGGATCACATATGTCGTTGTGTATTAGTTCAAGTAATTCACTACTTCTTATTACGGGATGCTTCGATTTATTTCTGGTTTGTTTGTCTTTAATGCAATCCACACATCTATCCTAGTCAGTAAAATCCAATTGAAGTAAGATTTTATTTTTCACTAACCTCTGTATCCTTTCCTTAGATATATGACCTAATCTTTTATGCCAAAAAATGAGAACGTTCATTTTGTGCACTAAGTTTAGTTCTTATAATATGGTCAACATGAAATGGAGATTTAGTAAAATTAACATCAAGATTGAAATGATATAAACGATCAATTATAGTGGTCAAACCATAATGGTACTTGTGTTTATATAAAGAAACACACGGTTCCAATCTTAAAGTTAAAACCATCATCATCTAACTTTACAACAAAAAGTAAATTCCTAGCACAATCAGGAATATAAAGACATTTTTTTAAATCCAGGTGACACCCTATGTCCAAGATCAATTTGTACGTCCTAATTCCCTGTATTTGTGCCTTCATTCTGTTCCCTATATACAAGAACTTTTCAGTCCCGTTTATAGGCTGGATTGAAAGGAATCATTGTTTAACATGTGACACATAAATAGTTGCACCAGAATCTAACCACTAGATATTATTAGGCATTTCAATAAGATTTGATTCAAAACATACTGAGACATAATATGTACCTTTCTTTTTTAGCCAAGTCTTTCTTTTAGGGCAATCCTTCTTGAAGTGATCAAGCTTCTTGCAGAAATGACACCTCTTATCTTTACGGATTTGACTCTCATTAACTTTACTGAGAGCTTTGTCCTTATCTTTGCCTTTCTTTCTTGGTTTGTTCTTGCTGCTACTAGCTCCTTGATGAAACATGAGATGAACGGAATGTTCCTTCATTTTCTTTAATCTCCCTTCCTCCTAAACCAACATGGCCTTAATCTCTTAAAGGTTTCATTTTTCCTTAATAGTGTTATAATTCACCTAGAACTAGCTGAACTCAAGAGAAAGTGAGTTGATAATGAATTGAACAAGGAAGGACTCACTTACATCCATACCCATAGATTTCAGCTTTATAGCTAGATTTGACATATGTGTTATATAATCATGAATAGGTTGTGACCAGTTAAACTTTTTAGTCGTCAACTCACTCATTAAAGTCCCTACTATGGACTTGTCAACTATATCAGATTAGCAGTATTCCTTAAACTTCAACATGAACTGCTTTGCATTGTCTGTTTTAGGCATTAACGATTTTACATTTTCGGCAATCATTATTCACACCAAATTCAAGCTCAACATGTTATACCATTCCCAAGCCTCATAATAAGACTTATCAACTTCAAAACTTATCTCAGTTATGGCTACGGGCCTTATGTATGAAACTATGAAAAGTCCAAATCCATTACACCCAGTTGGAATTTGATATGCTCGAACCAATTTCCATAATTCAGACTATTAAACTTGATCAAGTCATTTCCTAAAGCGAACAAATTAGTAGATGTTGCAAGTACACCAGATAGCCCACGCAACAATGCTTTAAGTAGACCTAAATGAATTCAGACTAATATTAAACTTTGATTATGCATTTAAATTCTCCTTTGGGTGAAATTTAAATACATAACTATAACCTATCATGATGCAAATATAGCTCACTATAATGGACAATCAATCATATTCTGGTCAACATGCATGTTATCTTTGGATATACAATCATATTAATCAAATATGTTGATAAAGTCCCTTTAATGTCATTAAGTATAAGCAATGGTCCATCTTTGGGTGATATCCTAGTGTTATAATTAATGATCTCAATTGTTCAGTTCAACCTTTATGTCATTTTAGTAGCATCATATCAACATGAAAATTTGAAAATTTCACAATTAAATGTCTAATATTTTCAAACAAGGCCACTTTGGTGACTAACAAGCTTTCCATGCAATAAATATTTAATTAGAAAATTATTATACATAAGAGAATTTAATTTAACTACTTTGGTCACTTTGGTGACTAATAAACTATTCTACATTACCATAATGTCATGTATCATATTCAACATATAATAAGAAAATTTTAATTTCAAGCATGGCATAATATACATATTCAAAGTACCAATTAAAACAAATAATACAACACTATTTTCTAAAATTATACTATGCATAAAAAATATGTGTAACATTGATGCATAAAAAAATTAAATCAACCAAAAATAATCAATTAATTATGTCATTAATTGATTGACCAATTATGATTCAAAAAGTAATTACCATTTAATGATCCAGACTTAAATTCCATAAAGCCCAAAATTGCTTTGGTCCAAAACTAAAATTGTATTAAGCTTTTGATCATTGATGACCCAAAATAAAAAAGCTTGACGAACGGTTTACAATAACCAAAAGCATCTTGTTCAAAACAACTTAAAATGATGGGAGTCTGGCAGTCACATAAACCGCCTCTCGTCTTCTTCCTTGGGCGCTGCGGCAATTTAGTTCACCATCATCATACCCAATCTGAAGTCCCGCAGTAAAGTTGGGTCTGAGAAGATCTGATAGTACATAGCCTTACCTCTACATAGTAGAGAGGCTATTTTCGGTAAACCCACATGTAGATGTGACAGGAAAATAGTGATACAGATGAACATAATAAATAAGTAAAAACTGACCCGCAAGAAAATTTAAGTAAATAGAATTACAATAAAATATATAAATAAATAAAAATAAAATATAACTCGACTTCTAAAAATAGAATATATTTAAAAACTAAAATATAACGAAATATATCAATCTCTTTATCTGTAGAAAAGCACTAATTCCCAAATGATAAGAGAGAAAAAAACAAACAAAAACAAACAAACACAAATGGTCGAAACACAAAACGTTTGAAACCATAAGAATATTAAGCATAAAATTCAATCCTGACATAAACCCAACAATATCAGATGTAAAGAGAACACATAATCAAACCCAGAAATCATTACACACTAAATCAAACAAAGAAGCTAATATCATAAGGGGAAAAATCATAAAGAACAAAAATTTCAGAAAACCTAACAAAACCTAAAAATACTAAAGCAGAAGAGATTGATTAATCAAAAATTTATACCTAAAAAGAGGGAGAGCAACTTTTACATACCTCTTATTCAATCCTAAAAAGCAATCGTTTGTTTACATATCTACTCAAATAAGAGAACATAAACTTCATGATAAAAAGAGGCGAGATAATTGGCAGAGATCCGATACTTCATCATCATCATCGTGTCCAACTTTTTGGTGATCGCTGCTCTAATCTGGTGTTTTTCCTGCTTTTAGTTTTTTTTTTAATAAGCTATCATGCCCATTTCTTTCATGGTTTCCTTTTAGGAGGCAGTTCAGCCCAACAATGAAAGCCTTCCATCTCGCCTCCAATTACAGACACCATTGGAAAACAAAAAAGTTAAAAAAAATCATCTCTCACTTTAAAGACCATCTAGAATCTGTCTTTCCCAACCCTTTCTAACTTGATTTCCACAAAAAGTCCAAAAATTTTTACCAATCGAAACTTCCATTTTCGTTTCTTTAACTTTTAAACAATTCATATCCATGAACAAACTCAAAAACCATACCCATTCCAAAAAATGAAAGAGAAAGATAGCATCGTAGAAACAATTAGTGTTCAACATAAATTCAAAAAGTCAAAATCCTTTATGATAACCATGCTCTGATACCAATTGTAAACAAATAATGCAGGATCGATTAGCACTTGACATGCCTAAATCCATTATAGTGTTTATAAAGATTGATTCCCTCTCTGCTTTATCTTCTTTAATTAGTTTCCTCAATAGTTCAAAACTCTCTCTTGATAGTTTTCTAAAACATAATAACAACGAACATGTCTATTGTTGCATTTTTTTTTAAAGGAGAGAGGGAAAGGGTCTTCAACCCATTTGAGGCCAATTCTTTAATACTCAATAACCATTATCTTAGACTCTTTTCATTGGACTTAAAT
>JANITW010000236.1:38108123-38125516 GCA_027564335.1 Erythroxylum williamsii | reverse complement strand
TATATAATAATTTAAGAAAATTATACTTCTTTTGGTAACAAAACAACTATTAAATTATTAAATAATATTAGAAAAAGATAAACATGAAATTTACTACATAGTTAGAAATTTATATTTTGATATAGTATCGACTTACACAAAATTTTTATATTAAATTTATAATAACGTTTGGTATATTTAGGGTATGCTTGTTTAGTAGGTATGAGTAAAGAGGAATGGGTATGGAATCAAAAGTAGTGTTTGGTAAGTTAGTATGAATACAGAGCTTTTATTTTGATTCTTTGGTTTGGGCCATTGCTTCATTCCTCTCGTAATATGGAGGAATGGGAGTCATTCTTTCACATATTTTTGGCACGTGTTCCCGTGTATTCACTGCTTCGTTCTCCTCACTTCGTCTGGCTCTGACTACATGCATCTGTAGTCTTTTTCATTTCCTCACCACATGCGTAAAGTTCCACCATTGAAGTATCATCTACCATAAACCAGCAAAATTTTCTCACACTTATGTTTCTTTTTCTGCTTCTACAACACACGTCTGTTTCTAATTCTATACCATTTTTGATCCAAGAAAATTGTTAACTCTCTTTCCTACTACTAGATCGAGCTCTCCGATTTAGGGTTAAAGCACCATTTGGATAGGAATTGTTTCTTCTCTGATTTGCTTTTTGAAGTTGATCTTGAAGTGGGGTTTTTTGGTGGGTATTGTAAAGGAAAGTATGGGAATTATATTGGATTTTTTCTAATTTCTGTTGATCAGATCCCTTAGCATTTCTGGCTTCGTGTTTATGTTCTTTGGTATTTTCTCCCAACCCAGACAAAGTGTCTTTTCTGTAACTTCAATTTTTGTTCGTTCTAATAATCAGTTACATTTGCTTTATAATTGAAATAGTGAAAAAGGATTTATGTAATTTCTTTGAATGTTAATAGGTTAACTGAGTATTCTATGTTTTCTATAAGACTGCTACCAACTAATGCTTGAGCTTTACAAGTGTGCTGCTTCAAGTAGTGCAAATATTCAACAATGAGCTGAAATTGTTGCTGCACTTAGAAGGTAAACCTCATTGGATCCGTGAAGCATTATACATTCTTATGGGGAGATTTCACAAAACAGCTAGAAAGAAGACTTCTTGCATCAATGAAAAAAATTGTGCGGCCATAACATGAAATTCTTTTTTCCACTTGATTTTAACCTTTTATTGGACATTCAATTATTTTAAGTAGAATTGGTATTCAAGTCTATTCTAATGGCTTCGTTTTGAATAGATATGAGAGGAAAAGACTTTTCTGGGTTACTGCAGTGCACACAGCCAGTCGAATGTCATCAAAAGTGCTCATAGCTTACTAACCTTACATGGAATTTAGATGTGTCCCCCTTTCAGTAAGTCTTTAGCTACCTTGTTTTCTTATGTGATATCACGGTGCTAAAGATAAAATCTTGGTCATGCTCATTACTTTTGTTCCCATTACCTATCAACTCTAAGGATTATAAAACCTTCAGTCCACCTGGCTCGTTTCTTGTTGCAATTCTTTTTACCACAGTTCATGATTTGGATGATGTGTGGTGGTTGGTATCAAAAGTTTTCCTTCCTAAATTTGTTGAATTTCCTGCACATAATAATTATCATCTCTTTTTGATCATCATTGTTATTGGCATGCCTCATCAACAATTCTCACAATACAGATGATATTTCAGTTTTGTAGGCAAGTAATGTTGTTTTTGCCTAATCAGGCCATTCTATTTGAGTCATAGTTAGTTCTCACTAAGGTGCATAATGCAAACATCCATTCAAAGTTAACAGTTCATAAAGTTAGGATTTATTTTGATTGCATCCATGATATTCATGGGCAAGAATTACTGGTTTTACACATAAGATGTTTGCTGATCTGGTGAAAGAGTTTCAGTGGCGTTTGGATGGATAATATCGAGTTCGAATGGTGGAATATAGCTTTTAATGGCTAGATGTTTCAAGATGATTGTTGTCAGTAAAACTTGTCATATTCTTTTGTACAATTTGTTGTTTGTTAATGCAGAAACTATAAGTTTCTAATATGAATTTCAAGTTGCAAATCTCATGAATGATTGCTCATATCTTTCTAGTTATTAGTGGTAGGATTGATATAGACGGCCTCTTGAAACGTTTATATGCTATTAGTGTATGGACCCCCAGCCTTTGTATTCACACTTTGCGTTCATGCATAATCCATTTCATTCATCCATAAGGAACCATTCATCCAGCTCTGTGTTGTCGTATATAGTGGGCTTCAATAATCATCTTTCACTCTAATTTAGGAATTGGTGATGATCGATGGTAGCCGTGTTGCAAGGAGTGGTATCCAACTGAGCCACTACTTGAGTACTTGTTTGTCTTATTGCTTGTAAGAATCTAATAATCTCCAGGTAATCTGGTCAAGTTTGTGTCCAGATGAAATGTATCTGCCCCATCAAGTGCAAGTAAAAATCCTATTCTAAGTTGATTGAGACTATTCATAACATCAGGAAGACAGATATATCAGCAATATTTGATGACTCAGAACTCTTTTCAATAGCTTCTATGCGTGAGGAAACAAAATGCCTTCTTTCTAGTTCCTACTGAATCCCGACTCTTATTGCAATATATTATGTATCGAGTAGTCTTGAAAAAATAAAGATCCTTTGCTTGTCTTCTCCCTGGCTGATGAACCTTTCAATCAAATTCTGCAAGCCTTGCTAATAAAATATAATGGCCATCTAGAAATCATATAAACAGATCGTACAAAGTTCAATGGTGTGATGAAGTTGATTTACCAGCAATCAAGACTTAAAACCTTATTAAAAACTAATTTATAAAATATTATAAATAAAGTTATATATACCTTTAGGGGTTATTCCACACTTTCAAAAAAGTTTATTTTCTTTCAAATTTTTTATTATATTATTTGGCAACATTACAAATTATCATAATCCACCTTATAATTTAAAAAACATTATTTAACCTCTTAAAATTTTACAATATTATCACCTTACTTCCTACCGTCAACTCTCATAAAACGATTTGACGAACTTAAGTATGAACGAAGTTATTGATGATACTTAATTTAGTTTAACCTTTTTATTACATCCATTATATATTTAATTTTATTTATTGTATGAAATTTCATCTCATTAAATTCAGTTTAAATAAACTCATGGTCAGTTGTATATGATTATTACGACTGATTGCAATTTATCATGTCTAATTTCCATAAATAAGTGTAATTTTAGGTCTAATTTATTTATTCTCTTCAATTTTATTCATTTAAATTTCAATTTTCATAATTGAATCATAATTATGAATATTTATAGACAATGGACTTTAATTGATTTCTAGAAATCACTAATTTTTTTAGTATAATTTAAGGACATAAATTTTATTTTAATTTTGGTTAATTGGAATTTATTATATTTTTATTTTTGAATGCTATAAATAAGGAATAATTAAGAATAGGAACAAATGGCATGAAAAATAGAGTCAAAACAACTTTGTTTAAATGAAAGCTAAAGAATAGAAAATTTTTGAAGTGAATTAATGCTTCAAAAGTCTAAAAGTTTACAAAGTGAGATCAAGGCTTCCATAAGCAAACTATATGAGAGCTTAAGATAGTAACCTCTACATACTATGAAAATGTTTATAACCAGAGTAGTAAAAATGGAAATCATAGTGAAAATAAAATACCATAGCTAAAATTTAGCTTATAAGAGGTGCCAATTTGCTCTAATAAGAGAGTTGCACCTACCTTTGTTATTATATAGAGATAGATGCATTATAATTTTAGTAATAAAAACTTCTAGGAAGGAATCTTTGTTTATGAAAAGATTAGAGAAGATTCTTTTATTGTGCTTATCCTAAACACTATGCACCAGGTAACTTAATCATATATTGGAGACTCATTTGTCACCTTCATAACTATACTTCATTTAGCTACACCATATAATGATCTCTATTAATTCATTAAGGTGATTTCCATTTTTCATAGTTAAATGATTCTATTCCAATTATATAGAGTGAAATCAAATTTAAAATTAGATGATTTAAGGATTCTTGGTCTTATTTTTCATATGTTGGTAATATATAAAAATATTGATAACCTACCTAAGGTGTTAAGCTTGCCTCTTATTGCCAGTTAGAGAATTAAAAAAAAGCTTAGGGGAGGCCATGCTTGGTTTAAACTAGATTCTGTCAAATAACCTTGGTAGCTAGAATCCTAATAATATTCCTGCAAAACGCAATAGAAAATACTCATGTAGAGCCACCCTTCTGGCAAATTTTTTCCTTTATGTTTAGAATATAAAACTTTGTGAATTTTAGGCTTTTAAAAGAGGGGAGTGTTCATCCTTCTCATTTTTACCTAAAAACTATAAAAACTCTCTCTTTATCTTTTTGGTTTTCCTTTAAAAAATTGATTAGTTTCCAGTGTTCATTGTCATTTAACATAGTTTTTATTATTTCTTTTTGTCATCCTTTGCCTTACTTTACAAACCCAGCCACCCTAATATTAATCTATTAATTTCTCCCTTTCTTTTCCCCTTCATTTTTTTCTATAGCCTTAATCATTTTTCTTTGATAATTTGAGATCATCTACTAAATTCAATTGTGCTAGAGTCAAATAATCATTCATAAAGTCTTGAGTGTTAGTTTATGCCTTGCCACTAATCAGTTGGTTGTATTTTCTTTGACATGATTAACTAAATGCAATCTTTATCTTTTGTGACTGTTTAATTAACTGACACGTAAGATAAAGTCCATTGGATAATACTTTTCAAATGAAAGTATGATAAGATCATAATTATAAAATTCATATTAAATTTATGTATTATCCTAAATTGCTCCTATTTATTAGTCTACTAAGATTATACATTAATAGACTAAAAATAATAACACACGTTTCTTTCTTATCAAGGAAGTAGTTGATCTCATATAATAAGGCATAGAGATACTTAAACAAATATGAAAATACTTAGCAGATAAAAAAAATAAAAATCCTTGGTGGAGAACAACTTCACTGAAGTGACCAGATATGAAAATTCTATTTGGAACATTAGTTATAAGTTTATAAAAATTCTCATTAAAATGGTTGTATAAATGATTGTTTGACTTCAGATATCCAAAGTATCTCATATAAGGGTTGCTATGTTTTGATAATATTTATAAACTATCAAATTCAAGGGATACCTGAGGGGGATTTGCTGAATGTAGAAGAATAAGAAGTGGATTTGAACTAGGAAAAATCCCTTCAATCACTGGTTTAGGAGAATGATCCTAAGTTAACTAATAAATTACTAACTACTTCTCCTAATCTAGAAATTGTTGAACTTACTTCTTTGGAAAAGATAAGGTAAGCCATCTTCTCTTTCTGGTCATTAGGAATTGGAACAACCTAATAAGGAATTCATTACAGTAGTCACATCGTCATTCAAAAGGAGGTCTAGTAGAAAAGTAGGTTAACATAAATCAGGGGAATCTAGGAACTTAAGTTAGATATCACTTTTAGTATAGAATGTAAAAGGACTTAATAATCCTCTTAAGCATTATGTAGTTAAGGGCTAAAATAAAGTAAAAGAAAAAATAAATGATAGTTTAAGATTTTTAAGAGCTAAGTGGAATTTCATCTCTATCTCCTTTTAACATTGGAATAGAAGAAATCAGTTAATTCATTTCTCTTACTGTTTAGATTAAATCCCTTTATTTGATGCCAACGTATGGAAAAATTCAAAAGCTTTTGGTTATTGATAGGTGACATAAATTGTGTGCTACAAATGAATGAGATTGACGACATTAAAGTGATACAAAAGAACATCACTAGGGATACAACATAATGTTTAATTCACAAAGATAGCTTATATAAGGAATTATAAGATATTTTTGTGAATCTATCTACCATAAAGAGTCGCTCTTTCGCTGTTATCTATAGTATGTATACTGCACGTGGCAGTAGATGGTTTCCTATACCAATTTGCACCATCTTAAATTTGGCTCCTGATTTCAAAGAATTTTCCTCATTTATTTGTTAGAGAATTCCTTTATAATGCAGTGCCACTTTATAACATTGTATCTTCTTCAACAAGATTAAAAACACAATTCTTTAATAAATGCATAATTCTAAATTTTGGTAATGATCTTTCCAGTGTGTCTTTGTTGGAAAGCACCTATAATACTATGGCCTCTTGTTGGTGTATGGTTTTTATAGGCTATAGGTTAGGGCTGTAGTTTAATTCCCCAAATGGAGTCCACTTGTCCTTAAAAAATAAAGTATTCAAATCATCCCCAATTTTTTATTTAGTTCCCTTCATAATCTTCCCCGCAAGATTTATGATGCATATCTATGATGCAACAAGAGGAATAATAACCGATGGGAATCAAATCTGATGTGGTAGTGTCTACTCAATTTAAAGTAGTCCACTCTCACTGATTTGATCATTTTCAATTAGCTGAGCATTACCAAACTGAAAAATTCTCCTACTATGGTTAAGACAATAAAATATGCACCCCTTTGATTTTTTAGGATAGCCAACGAAAAAACCACTAATAGTTCTTACATCAAGCTTCTTTTTATATGGATTATACAACCTTACTTTTGCCTGACAAACCCAAATGTGAAGGTTTCATAAACTAGGTTTCCTTTCTGTCCACAGTTTATAAAATATCTTAGGAACTGCTTTACTAGGAATCCTATTAAGCAGATACGTAGCATTTTTTAATGCATGCATCCATAATGATAACGGTACAAAACTATAACTTAACATACTCTTAGCCATATCTATAATAGTACGATTTTGCCTTTCGGCTACACCATTTTGTTGTGCTGTACCAGGCATTTTGTATTGTATAAATATGCCTTGACTTGCAAGAAACTTTGTAAATGGACCTGGACATTATCCACTTTCATCAAATTTTTCATAATATTCACCACCTCTATCAGACCTCACTATTTTTACTTTTACATCTAACCGCCTTTCTATCTCATTAATGAACACTTGTAGGATGTCCAAAAACTGAGACTTTGCATAAAGCAAATAAATATAACCATATCGTGAGAAGTCATCAATAAAGGTAATGAAATATTTTTCGTCACCCCAAGAAGGAACGTCAAAAGGACCATAAATGTTAATGTGTATTAATTCAAGTAATTTGTTATTTCTTGTAGTTGGATTCCTTGATATATGTATGGTTTGTTTACCTTTAATGCACTCTACATATATATCCAAGTCAACAAAATCCAACTGAGGTAAGATTTCATTTTTCATTAACCTCTGTACCCTTTCCTTGGATATACGACCTAATCTTTTATGCCACAAAAAAGTAGAACATTCACTTTGTGCACTACGTTTACTTCCTATAACATGGTCAACATGAAACAGAGATTCAACATCAAGATTAAAATGATATAAACAATCAATTAAGGTATCATAACCATAATAATACTTATGTTTATACAATGAAAAAAAACATCGTTTCTAATCTTAAATTGAAATCCTACATCATTCAATCACTTAATGGACAATCCAACATTTAGAAACAAACTTTTACAAGAAATGCAAAAGGCAATTCTAGGTTTAAAGGGGTATTAGATCACCATGAAGTTGAAAGCCTTGCAAAATAGAATGAAATTATTCAGCAAGAAAATGGTACAATCGAATTTAAAGGCTAAAATTGATGCTTTGGGGGAGTTAAAGCAATGTCAGAAGAGACTATTGGACATAACAGAAGATTTGCAACTAAGGAATTAGGAATTTACACAGGTGGAAAAGTATAATTAACTACTGAATAGTACAAATATTCTGTTAAGGGAGAAATCTCAGATGCTCTGGATAAAAGAGGGTGAGAGATGTACTAAGTATTTCATTAGCTCAATTTTAATTAGGTGGAATAAAAATTCCATCCGAATGCTGGAGGATGAAACAGGGTGGATCTATGAGGACATAGAAGGTAAGAAGTGGGTTGCCTTAGAGTACTTTAGTCGGTAATATGGGGTTGCAATGCCAACAAGAGCTATACTTATGGAGGTTTTAACAGGGCTTAAAAAGTTTGATGAAGAAGAGAAGGTGGCTTTGGTTAGAGAAATAAAGGGAAGAAATAAATAACGCTATTTTTTAATAAACCCTGACAAAGCCCCTAGACCGGATGGATACGATTAGAGATTCTTTAAAAAGCATTGGGATATTGTAGGAGAAGAAGTGGTAGTACAGTGGATGAGTTCTATAAGAAATGAACAATCCTCAAGGAATGGAATAAAAATTTTATTTGCCTTATACCCAAATAGAGTAATGCACGGAAGATGGAACAATTCAGAGCAATAGCTTGTTATAACTTTCTTTACAAAACCATCACGAAGATCCTGACAATTAGACTGAGAGTGAACCTGGGGAAGTTAATCAACCCAGGACAAAATGCATTCATTAAGGGGAGATTAGTGGGAACAAACATTCTACAATATCAGGAATTATTAGAGGGATATAATTCCAATAGGAGAATGCGAAATTGCACTATAAAGATGGACCTTGTAAAGGCCTACGACTCTATCAATCGGAGCTTTCTTTGTACTATATTGGAAACAGTAGGTTACCCTCCCTTGTTTAGAAAATGGGTAGAGGAATGTGTTACTAATACTTCTATGACAATCCTGGTAAATGAGGAACCTACAGAATTGATCAAAGAAAAGGGGGGCTTAAGGCAAGGGCATCCAATATGCCTTTATTTGTTAGTTGTCAGCTCTCCTTGCGAATAACATTCGGAGGCACTCATAATTCTAGTTCTATAGAAAATGTAAAGGTATGAAGCTCACACGTTTAGGCTTTGCAAATGAGCTTCTCTTGTTGTCAAAGTTGAGAAAAATTCAATAAATCTACTCTTTCAAGTAATGAAGGAGTTTCAAGAGATCTCAGGTCTAAGATACAACTTTTAGAAGAGATGTTTCTATTTATCTTGCAACTCAAATAGAGAGGTAGCTTTTACAGCTATCGAGATGGAATTAACACAAGAAAGTCTAACTTTTAAATACTTAGGGGTACCAATTTCTCAAAGAAGAATTGGTGTTGTGGACTGCAAACCATTGTTGGATTTAATTCATGGAAGAATCAACCAATGGAGTAATTGGTTCCTTAGCTATAGAGGCAGGCTAAAGCTAATTCAGACAATATTGAGCAATCTTATCACTTATTGGATCAATCATTTATCCATCCCAAAAAACATCCTTAAGGAAATAGACAGGAGGCGTGGAGAATTCTTGTGAAATGACTCAAACCAAGGTAGAAGCAAAGTGAAGGTTAGTTGGAATAAAATTTACAGACCTAACCAACAGGGAGGTTTGGGCTTCCATTCTATAAGGATGATACATAGGGTGAGCAAGGAGCAAAATTTGTGGTGGCTGTGTTATAAAAAGGAGAATTTTTGAGTGAAATAGATACACAAATGTATTCATAAAACATAAGAGTATTTTAATCTTAAAGTGAAGGCAAGACATGTCAAGTATCCTAAAGGAAATTCTAGAGATAAGACAATGGATGCAAAATTAGGTGTTTCATAAGATTGGAAATAGAGAGAGCACATTTTTTCGTATGATAATTGGCATTATAAAAGTCTCCTATATAAGGTAGAGATGGTACAACCCTTTAAATTGGTGGTGTACCTAAAAACTAAAGTAAATATGTTAATTAGCAATAACCATTACATATCACCCTTCCATAATAATTAAAGTGCCAATTTCATAATGAAAGAGTTGCCCAGATGTCAGGAAGAAGAGCAAGATGAAATTCAGTGACTAGCAGACAATCAAGAAAGTTCAGTATAAAAGCCTACAAAATGCTTTTACAGACTACCTAGAGCATTGTAGATGGTTACTAGGAATCAAAATTACCTGTAATTCAGATCTTTTGGATTACTCTCGACTTTTTGTATTCTAGATTATATATATTTTTATATAATGAAATCATTTAATTTCCGAAAGAAAAAGGAGCCTTTCATGTACAAATCTTGATTTGAGTTTTATACAGAAACTTCGGCAAACCAAATACTTAAAATTCTAGTGCCCATCACAAAGAACTATTTAAGATACAGCCAAGCGGCAACAAAATGACTATTTAGGAGCAACAAGATGCAGCCGCTGTCCTTTCTGCAGGTCTATCCATAAGAACCATGCCCGATGAATTCTGTGCTGGTTGCACTCGAGGCAGTCGTTTTGCTGTGTCCAAATAAAAAGAAAGATATTATTGGGAGTGTAAATATCTGTAGAACAGATCTCACCAAATGTATGAACGTCTTGAAAGACTAAACTTTCAGTATATATAGTCTTTGTAAATGAAGTCTCATCTGACACTATTACAAACCTATTTCAAAGAAAATGTCATTCACATTGGCTGCAGTTTTCGCTGACGTTTCCATAAAGAAAAGGCCATTCTCCTGAGCATATACTTGAGCTTCCTGTAAGAATTAGCAAACATGATCAATACAATTTTTCTGGCGCTAACCTATTGCTTATTGGGGGTTGTGGTTCCTCATCCTGGCAACTCTGTGGGTTTCAGACATCCAGCATTGACCACGAAGGAATGAATAGAATGCAGCCATATTAGTAAATGCCATATCATAAGCACAAATCAACTCCTCCGTTCTTGCTTACTCCGCCATCTAGTATTATTGTGAACCTTCCCTGATTTCCATCTTTTAAGTTCATATCATAAGCACTGAAGGTAAATCCATATTTTTAAACATCATTAGGATTGTAGATACAAATTGCTTCATCTTGTATGTTTTCATTTAGTCACCCATTTCACAAGTGCAACTTTACTCATTATAAACATATCAAAGCTTTTGGCAGGAAGACAATGGAAAATGTTGTATCTAATAACCATATGGCAACTTTAACAGGAGTCTAGCCCTCTTACATCACAGAGAACTGACTACACAAAAGATAACATCTTTGATATTTTGCTACATCTGTCTTAGCTCAAAGATTTTATTCAACTAGCGAGTAGCATGGTGGAAAAACAAAAGATACTTGCCTCAGCAGTTACTTTTCTTGCATCTACCAAGTCAGCTTTGTTCCCAGCGAGTGCCATAACCATATTTGGATTTCCTTGTTGAATGACACAGAGAAAATGTTAGCGAGAATTGGTAGTATTATGATACACAGAAGTCAGAAAAATGGATGTGAATAACTAAAAGAATTCTCAAGCAAGGAGGTGCCAATTCCAGACTCCAAACAAGCGCTTATTAGGTGAGAGATGCAAAAATGCCACAACATGTCCATTGCAACAGCCAATAATTGAAATAGAACCAAGTCTAGGTCTCTGGTTGTGGCATTTTTGCATCTCTCACCTAATAAGCCCTTGAAACCTAGACTTAGTTATAATCAATAATTAAGGTACCTTGTGCTTGAAGTTCTTGAACCCACTTTTTTGCTCGCTCAAATGAGGCCTAAAGAAAATAAAACATAGGGCTTTCAGTACATAGAAAACAGAGAAACAGAGATAATCCAAAGTCATGAAGTCTATTGCAGAATTCAGCAACGAAATGATCCAAGATTTTTCCTAATCAAACATCTAAAAAGTAACTATTCTGGGAAGACCATACTAGGCACTCAATAACACGTGGTTAGTAGTTATCCAACACACAACATGATTTTTTTGTTGAAGAAAACATTTAACAGACAGGATACAATTACTTAATGCATGTGAACCTGCCACAAACTTGTAAAGTTTCATTTAATGAAGTTGGAATAAAGAGGAAGTAATATAAGTTATGCACCCAAATAGTTAATCAAGAAAATATAGATATTACCTATTGACTAATCTCCCTAATTGCCACAATGGCATTTGTCAACCTTGAGGCATTTTTATTTCAACAACAAATAAGATTCCAAAATCTGTTAATACATGGATGTCAAGTTCAAGGGGACACAAGACTTAAGAAGGGTATTTGGCATTATTTAATTAGTTGATTTCAAAATCGATCTGTACACAATGACAACCAATACACAGCATGATGGATAAATGCCAAATTTCTTTACACACTTGCACAAGTTCATCACTCTGTCATTTCTTTCTAGAGAAAAGCGTGAAAGCATTATTCTGTCATTTCTTTCTAGAGAAAAGCATGAAAGCATCCCTCTGTCATTTCTTTCTAGAGAAAAGCATGCAGGTCGCCTGATACATGAACCCACAACAAAGCTAGAAAGCATCCTCAAATTGTTAAAGATTCAGTGTTTTCGGAAATACCTATCATACTCAACACAACCATTCAAAAAGAGACACTGCAACTATTTATGAGAGAATAAAGGCTGAACCTTCAGTGTTCACTTGCCTGATTAGATATATCATACACAATAATCGCTGCAGCAGCTCCCCTATAGTACATTGGAGCCAGGCTGTGATATCTCTCCTGGCCTGCCGTATCCCAAATCTCAAATTTAACCGTGGCATCATTAACAGCCAATGTTTGAGAGAAAAAGGCAGCACCAATGGTTGATTCCTATGTTGGAGAACTAAACACATTACACATTGAGAAACTCAAGCAAGCATGCATATGTACATAACAGCATGTGTGTGCACACACACAACAATATGGATGCCCATACAAATTTGTATATCAGTTCACAAACATATGACCCACTTAAGTTCATCATTGCAAACCTGAAATTCAACAAACTGCCCTTTGACAAAACGTAAGACAAGACTAGACTTCCCAGCACCAACATCTCCAAGTAGCACCTGAGGCATAAAAATGAACAGAAGCTATAGTAGTATTCTCAGAGATGAAGAAATAAGTCTTATGCTGATGAAGAAAATTTCCAAATTGTTCAAATAATTAGCTGTATATTTCTATCAATTAGGCGAGGTAAAAGTGAAATCAGATGGTACCCACAAAAGTGGAATTTTAAAAAAAGTATATGAGCTAATTAAGAAGAAAAAAGGACAGCAGCCACTTGAAGTGCTGACTGTTAGCAAAACATTAATATTTCACATGTTAGGTGGCCCCTAGTAAAGGATTAAGTTTCTGTTAAACTAAAGAGAAAAATTTGTAAACAACAATTTTTGTTGATCCACATACACTCTTCCGGATAAAAGTTCGAATGCTGTTTGGTGTTGAAGGTCCCCTAGTTGTACAGGAAAGTTTAGTAGAAAACTAAAATGACGTGCGAAAGGTTAATAGACTTGAATCACGTGGCAGATTCCATTGCATTTATGTTTTGATAAAAGAGAATATCCACAAATCATAGAAAATATGTTTGGATCGAAAGCTAGGAATCTGTTAGCAAAACAAATTGATATTAAACTCTGATCATAGCCCATTTTCTATTGAAAAACAAGGCTTTTATAAGCCTAGACATGCTGCTGCCTGGGCAAGTGAGGGTTTTGTTTTTTCTTTTTTTTTTTTGGAAAATGTAAATGAGGGCTTGTTGGATGAAAGCCGTCGGGTGAAAAGACGTGAAGATCAAAAAGTTGACAGGAAAAAAACGATTTGATAGAGCAACTAAGTTCCAAGCAAAGAACTTGTAAATACTGAAGCACTAGATCCTGGGAGCTACTGGAGTATAACAGCAGTTGAAAGACTGTAAATTAGCTTACTTTGAAAACAGCTGTACATCAACCTAGCAAAACTAAATAGAGAACTTTCAAGGCCACTACTGAATGTATTATAATCGTACAATAGTTTTAAGTGACAAATAAGACCGGTAAAAAAAGATCATTGAATTTTTATATTTAGTAATTAATCTTTGCAAATCTTCACAAACCCACATCAGAATTTGCATAAAAATGCATTCAAAACATCCGTACCAGAAATATAGCTACTGGGTAATTGATCTAAGAGGCGAAATTTAAATACCCACAATGGCAAATGTTAAATGATGAAAAAGACCCGTAAAACATGATCGCCATGAATTAACACACAACAAGCACAGCTCAGTACGAATCAGAATCAAATCAAATTCAGATCAGAGAAGGTGATAAGAATTAAGCCAAAACCCCACCTTTGAGTTATAAAAAATAAAAAAAATAGTAGCTAACTCACATCAGAATTACGTCTAAGAATGATAAAGAGGGGCAAAAACCAACCAATTTCGCATTGATACTCTTGTTTCCGGTGGTGGCCATGACGAAGAACTATAATCAGAGGGAAGAGATTGAGGATGTTGTTGTTCCGCGGTTGTGATCAATAAACGATAGCGTTGACAACAAGGTAACTGGGTGAAGAGGCGGACAAGGAAAAGAAAGCTTATCAATAAAACTTCTTTTTCCTCTTCTTCCGTAGCAAAGCTCTCTATAAGCCTCGCCTTTAAACTATCGAAATTGTCACGCTAAGCTACTTCAAAGAACGCTTAATTATTCGTTATATAACTTCTAGTGAACAATATTTAGATAAATGAACAGTTAACTTCTTCATTTTATTCCTGACACTAAAATCCACGCGGCAAAGACATAGCCAATTAGTTTTGTCTCCCAGGCCAGGCGTCTTCTGCTTGCCTCGACAAAGAATGTGTATACGTGGACGAGTATGCGCGTGCCCTATTCGAAGTTTCCAAAATGTTATCAACATATGGAATAAGAATTGAGGAAGGATTTAAAGTTCTTTCCTCCATAATTGTCATTAGATATATCATACATGTTAGTCCACTTTAAACGATATGGCATAAATGTAATGTTTTTTAGTTTTTAAAAATTTTATACTTAAAAAAATATTATTAATTATACTTATTAAAAAACATATAAAAACGAAATAAGACTATTTCAATTCTTAAGTTCAATAACTATACTTAATTGTATGATATTATTTATTACTTTAATCTTTAGTTAAATACTAGTCTTTTAAGAAAAAAAGGTAAATAATTAACCCATTAAAGGCAATCAAACTGTACAAACTAAGTTATAAAAGAGCTACTCAGGTGTTTTCAAGGATGAGAACATCTCTAGCACATAGCCATGCACAAACCTCCTACAAGTTGAGAAGAATTACAAATTATACATTCGATATTCATCTAAACACGAGCAAAAAGCTTTAAAAAAAAACCTTAATCAATACTTCTTAATGGACACCTAGATGCTCACACTGCTTATACCAAAAACAACCCATCTAGCTTGAAATAACCCAAAATTTTCTAATTGGTAGAGGATGGGCATGACAAAAACACAATGGTTGGTGTTGAAGTTGTTTAGCTTATTCAACTTATAAGGATATTAGAGTCCACTGAAATGAAATTATTTCAAAGGTGGTTGATTATGGTTGTAAAAAATGGTCAATGAAGATTTATGTAAGAGAAAGAAGGGTTTCTTATATTGGGTTTTGGTTTTTCAAAGTAATAAATAGGAGGGTTTTTTAATTTTTAAGTGATAGACGCAAAAATTAAAGGATGGAATAATGAGTCTATTTTACAAAAACCAAGGGATCTTTCCTATTAAATACCATAAGCATTTTAAAAAAAACATATGTTCTCCCCCATTTTCGTGGTAGAAACAAAAAAAAAATTTCAAGGATGAAATAATGTGTCTATTTTTCAAAAAGCAAGGGATCTTCCCTCTTAAATACCATGGAAATTTTTGTCTTTCTAAAACATGTGTACTCCCTCTTTTTCTTGATTTTATGCCCCCCTCTTCTTATTTTTTTCTCCCCCACAATGTTTTTTAAATATTTTTCAATTCATGTTGTTTTTACTTATACAACCTTATCTCCTTTTATTCTCTCGTATGGTTATTTGCTTGTTTTCTAACGCTGTTTCTTTTTATCTCTTTTTGTCGTCACTATTTGTTTTTGCCTTCCCTATATAACTTGATTCCTTTATTTTTTATTTTGAATTAGATAGGTTATGGGTTAGATGGGTCATAAGTGCTAAATAGACTATGTTTTAGACATAATTTTGAGAGCATTTTACTTATACTTAGAAGATTATACGGGATTTGGAACTTTATCTAGCTTATTTCATGTTTATATGCTTTGATTTAGCTCTCCAATAAAGATTGATGAATTCTTTTTCATGGCGTTCAAACCCTTATTCTTAAGGTGAACCATAAAAAAAAAAATTGAGGTGTTACTAACCTAAAAGATGGGTGCAACACATACCTACATTTATGACCCATATTAGTGGTGTCTTTTTACACAAATTAAAGTTTCTTATAGTTGTAAAGAACATATGACTAATATGGGTCCCTATTGGACTCATGTTTGCTGAGACTCTTTGAATTTTTCTAGGATTATGTGACAACAAAAAGAAGCTTTATGGAATTAAATAAGGAGATGATAGAGAGCAATCATTAAGCCAAAATAAAGTGTCTTGGGGTAATAATAAAGCAATCTTAGACCAAAGAAGGATTTTCATCAAGATTTAACCAAAGGGTATTTAAGATTTTAAGATCAATGAGAATGAATTCTTTTGGATTATGTTCTTCCTTTAAATGTTGTTGCTTTTCTTATTCTTAGAATAAACTAATTTATGATAAATCTAGGAGGAATTAATCCAAGAAAATTATTTTGGATTAATTTGATTTAAAGAAAGCCTGAAGTTTTATTATGGTTTATTCATGATTACTTATTATAATTGACTTGAAATAAACTAGCATTTTAATTCAACTTTAGATTTCATATATGGGGACTATAAAATCATATATAAGAATATATCATGGAATAAATAATAAGGGTCTTATGAAATTCTAGAGATAGGAAATACAAATTGATAAGTGCTCAATTGATTATGAAATATTCCATAACACTTAGCGATTAATGATATGAAATTGCTTAAAATACTCACTTTGACTCATATGTGATTTTAGGCACAATTTGAATGCAAAGAAGTTAAAAATGAGTTGAAAGCACAATATTTGGTCCATTTTACGAAGATTAATATTCACTTGTCTCGATAAAATAGGAAGAAGAAAATTAGAGCGAGAGAAGACAGGATAAAGCATAAAACCTATGGAAGAGAGCTGCTAGAAATCAACTTGCATGGGCATGGAAATTGCATGTTTTTGCATGCAAGAATGTTGGACCAAAAATGGTAGCACAACATGAAGGAAATGCTGCAACAGGTGGACAACCAAGAGATAAAACAACACAGTAGCATTGGGTGCAAGAAGCAAGCAAAATGCTGACACATAGAAACAACAAATGACCAAAATGACGCATGCAGTAGTAGGAAGCATGAAGCAAAAAAGTAGCAACAACAAGGAGAAATGACAGTGGCAACAAAGAGAAATGACAAAGCAGTAGATATTGTATGTAAACTGTTGGCCCCTGAAAATTTTTCATGATAAATAAGCATGATTTGATTAATTTTGGTGTCTTGTTAAATTAATGTATGTTGGAATTAGTTAGCATGTTAATGTGAGTAAGATAATATGATATAGGTTAAGAGAATTAAAGTGTTAAGGTGGTAAGTTTGCATAAGGGGTATTT
>JANITW010000236.1:38055987-38068328 GCA_027564335.1 Erythroxylum williamsii | reverse complement strand
GGAGCAAGAGGATCTAGAGGAAACTCATTCCTAGGCAAGATCAAGCAAGGAATCCAGGTGGGTTCATGTTTATAATAAAGTATATAAGTACTCATTGTTTAGTTCAATCAAGAAAGACTTAATGCATTCCAATTGCATCATCACGATTGCATTGCATGCTATGATGAATGATTATATGTTGTTATGTGATTGCATTCATGAATTATGAAAATGATTTCCAAAAAGGGATTTTATCCTTTCAAGAATACTTATGCATGAAATCCAGTTTTATGAATACATGAAAAGCAAGATTACAAGCAAGATTTCAGACAAGTTACGAACAAGTGCCAGATTGGCAAACAACAACACGAATCATGCATTCTTATGTGGGTTTGTGGTGTCCCTCACGAATAGTCAAGTGCACATTGACTCATGAAAAGGCTTCTCCAGCCTGCCCGACTGAGGCACAGGGTTTCTCAGATAGATTCCCTCATGAAACTACGTCTACACATCAACGCTTAGTCGGCATGTGTAGTACGTCACGAACCCGGGACACCCATACCATTATGATATGTTATGTGTTATGAATTGTTATGTGACATGCATCATGAATTATTCAAGAACCAAGAACTGTTGAGAAATGACTCATGCATAATCAAGTACCATGATTTCATCAAGTGTTACGACAATGAGTTACTTTATGAATATGTTTGCTTATTACTATATTATAAATGTGTATCCACGAGCTTTATAGCTCACCCCCTCTAATCTCCCCCATTCAGGTGACGAGCAGTCGATCGAGTGAGTAAAGAGTCATGGCAGCACTCCAATTTTTGTTATATTGTTGTATTTTCCAGTTTTCTCATGATTCAAGGCTTTAGTTACATTTCAGTTTTTATTGGGTCAAATGTATTTTTGGATTTTGGGCATTTGAACTCAATGATTGTAACATGATTTGAAATGTTTGTAAAGCTTTGTAAAACTCTCATGATGGGTCCATTGAACTCATCTTTTGAAATATGAATTATGGTTGTTTGATTAAATCACATGAAAGCAAGGTTTCAAGTTTATGTTTTCAGCAGGCCCATTAAGTTTCCGCGAGTCTTTCCATTAAATGTATAAATTAGCACGTTTCATGGGTCCAGCACCATGCTCTCAGGTTCCGATGTTAGGCTCCGGCAGCGGGGTCTAGCATCAAATGTTGGGCTCCGGCAGTGGGTCCAACACCCTAGATGGATTTTTATGGACTTCTAAACTAGGTTTTGGTTTTTCCAGCCTAGATAGACTATGGGCAGGTTAAGCCTAAGCCCAACTTAGCATTTATTTCATTTTTTTGATTTTTAAAGCCTTATGAATTTCCTTTGAATGTTGTTTGAATGAGAACTTGGTTTGTTATAGGAAACCAAGCAAACCCGATCCAAGAGCAAGAGGAAAGACAACCTTGAGATTGGATTTTCGAGCAAATTAGGTGGGCAATATGTTTATAGTTGTTATATAAAATGAGCTAATTGCCTTATGAGTGAATTGAGCATAAATTTGAATTTGTTTAGGCAAGAGATGAACGTTTCGTTAGTCATGTGCACATTGACATATAGCCTTCTTCTGGCTGCCCGCTTGAGGCTACGAGATTCTGAGAAATCGGACTTGTTTTGTTAATGGTATAAACTTCGATTTATCTATTTCGTTCCACGAAACTCTCAAGCCAGTTGTTTATGCATTTGTATTTTGATTTGTTAAGTTATGATGCAAGATGGAGTGTTATGTTTTGATGATTAATTACACTTGACATGTTTCATGTGATGATATGTTGAATTATGAGTTGTGAATTTGAATTGTGAATGATTGAATTGCTAGTCCAATGAGATATAGACGTATATGAATATATGAAGCATATGCATGTTGATTATATGGCTTGTTGCCAATGATTATAAATATATAAGCCACTGAACTTTGCAGCTCACCCCATTCCCTTCCACTCCACAGGTGAAGAAAAAGCAGAACAAGAGAATTGTGAACCTTGCAAGGCATTTGGCAAAACCAAGAATAGAGACTTTTGTAATTAAGTTAGTTTAGAAAATTTTGGTATTTACAAAAATTTTAGGTATTTACAATCATATGAAGCATAAGCATTCAATTGTATCATGTGCATTTGGTATTCTATAATAAGCGAACAGTGTGGCTTTTGTTATGTAAATAAAGTTTTTCAAATTCTTTTGCTTTAGTAATGAAATGATGAATTGAAAAAGTTTTGTTTGTATATGTTCATAGTTAATTTCTTTGTTAAAATGGTTGTGTTGAAAGAATGATATGAGTTGACTATTAGTTTTTGAGGTTGGTTGTCTGGGTCCTGTTCGAGGGTTTCGCAAAGGCGAGGCCCAAAGTACATCATGACAAACCTTTCCCGAAAGGGTACGAGCACTGGAGCTTGGGACTTCGCTGCGACGAATTGTAAAAGTTCGCCGCGGCAAACTCCAAGAGAGGACACTTTTGCCGCAGTGAGCCCGTCAATGCTGACACTGAAAAATGTCCGAAGTATGAAATTTTTTGGGAAATCAGAGCCCCGAAATAGGTAGCGAGACCCGGGCGCCAACATATTCCTTTCCTTTCATACAAAATTCATGACCATTTTCACTTAATTCATTCAAATTTAGATTGAAAACAACAAAATTTGTAGCCACAATCAAAAGATCAAAGGTTACAAAGTCAATAGAAGTTAGTCACAATGATTCCCCCGCACTTAAACTATGGTTGCCCCCAAGCAAAATAAATAAAACTAGACTATACGAGAACAAATAATGAAAACAACAATTTTCCTAAATAATAGTTGAAACTCATAATACTCCATAAACAAACTATTCTCCACATGTTTAGATACTCACTAGATTCTCCATTCTCTCATGAATTTAAAGGTAGGATATATTCTCTCATCATTCATTTAATGTAAGGCATCTACCATATGCTTTCTTACTAATTCAATCTCCACAACTCATATCAAACACAAACATCAATCGGAAGGTCTTTATTTTAGCTGTAATGGATTCGGCCTAAGGATAGGAAAAAGGAAAATTATAGTTTAAAACTATAGAAAAAATTAAACATTTAAAATAATATAGAATAATGAAGCATGAAACACTCAATTCTTTCCTCTCGTTACATCTTTCCTTTTTCTTTTCATTTTCAATTGTCTTATCTTCCTTTTGTTTCTTTTCTATTTGTTTTTTATTTTATTATTTGTTTAAAATAAGGAAATCAAGAGAAGAAAAATATAGAGGAGAACTAAAATTTGCTACAACCATACTCATTCCTAACACAATAGCCAACTGTATGATATGATCCCCTCTACACTTATTCAATTAATTACTTTTTAAACCTAGGACCACCATTTCAAATAACCAACTTGCCTTATGGTAAGTACAACAAAGAGGATAAATAATTTAGATAAAGGGTCATATTTTGTGTTTAAAGAAAGTAAAGGTTTCATGTTAAGCTCAAAGGGGCTATCTAAGGGTAACATTATGGTGGCTTTTTAAGAAAAACGAATAATCCTAATTTCTATCGTCATTTCAACATTTGCACAAGATTATGTGATCTCAACTAGTATTTGCAACTAGTATTTGCAAACAAGTTCTAGAGTTCCTTAATCATGAAAGAACACTTTCAGTAAAGACCACTTAAATTTGGTGTTAAATATTTTAAAGGGCTCAAATTCTTACCAAAGAAAAGTGACATTCATCTATCACAACAGACTAATTTCCTTTTAATCGAAATCAAAGTTAATCAATCTAAGCATGCAAGTATACTCATTCACTCATATTGTGCATTTCTAATCTCGATCAAGTTTATTTCATGACCATGCATCTCTAACTATTAAATGGAAAAACAAACACACAACACAAAATAAAAATAAAAAATTTTCTAATTAAATACTACTCCCCCCACTTAAATATCACGTTATTCCTAAAAGGATAAGAAAATAAAAGAGGGATCTAAGACACAAAATAAAACAAATAAGGACTAACATTAAAACTAAAAGAAATTAAAATAACAAGAAATTAAAATAATAAAAATGAGAAGGATAGAAATACGATACGAAGCTGGGGGTTGTGGCTACGTTGATACGATATAGAGCATGGCATACTATGTCAAAGAGTAAAGAATGAATATGAGGAGAATAAACAGAAGAAATTGGAAATTAAGTCTGTACATATAAAATAAACAAATTAAGTTGAGATTCACTAAAAAGGAATAACAAACAATTAATTGGAAAACAAAACAAAAATTGTATGGCTTGTCTCCCATTTAGTGTTTTTTTAATGCCTTATAATTGGATGCCTCAATAGTTATGCTTAAGATGGAATGCTCAAAGTAAGTGACTCCACTATGTTTTTCTCCTCACTGGGATCTATCTTTAAGAATTTGACAAACTTTTCCTCAGTTGCATTGTCTAGCAATTGAAAATACTCATGAATCTCTATAACCAAGTCCAATTCCCTTTCTTCTTCTTGCAAGGCAAAATCAAAATATGTTGTATTAACTTGATCGATAAGCAAACATTCTTCATAAACAGTAGTAATAGGGATAGGTTCAACATTAAATTTTAAAAATTCTACTGCTTCTCCTATAACAATAATGGTTAGTTTTTTGTTCTTCACATCAATAAAGGTATTGGTAGTAGCCATAAAAGGCCTCCCTAGGGGTATGATGTTCCCCTTTTCTTGCTCTTTTACTTCAACTATGTCGAAAACAATAAAGTTTATGGGGACAATCAATCCTCCTACCTTTACCAACGCATCTTATCTTATTCCTTTCGGATAAATGGATTGACCTATCAACTAATTTCAATTACATGTTTGTAGGTTTTAACTGTTTTAGACCTAATTTCAAATAAATAGAGTAAGGCATGTTGCTCTAAGGTCGAGCATGTATTTTTCTCTAAAGTTAAACATACCCTTAACCTCATCACCATTACCTATTGATAGCTTTACAATAAAACTCCTTAGATCTTTCAATTTGGAGGGTGACTACTGGTGAAGAGTCCACTTGCCACTTCTGAAACTCTTACCTTCTTGTTTGACTCAAACGTTTTTTTTACACTTAGTTCCTTGAAGAACTTCACATAAGCTGGAATGTTCCTGATCATATCCAACAAATGTAGATTAATATTAACCTTAGAAAACATGTTATATAAATAAGAAAACTGCTCATCTTGTTTTGAATCCTAAATGTAGCTTGGATATGGAATTGCCTTTGGTTGCATGCCCAAGTTTTTCACCTTTCTAAACCTAACTTGAAAAGTTATGCCCATTGCTTACCTTATGCTATTCATATTTTTCCTCGATGAAGCTCTCCTCCTCTTGATTACCTGCATCAAATAGATTAAAAGGAATCTCAACATAATTGTCAATCACCTTACCATTTCTTAAAGTAGTAATTGCTTGGGCTTATTCGAGTTGACTGGGTAACCTTCCCTTTTTATTATTTTGCATTTAAGTAGTGAGTTTCCATACTTGGGTCTCAATCCTTTTCACATAAGCTTCTGAAAAATCAAATCTCTTATTCTTCGTTTCTTCATTCTGAGTGGTTACTTGAATAAACGCATTTAGACTTTCCTCCAAAGAAAGATTTCTTAGTAGGTTATGATTTGAGGATTGCCCTTGTAATTGATTTTGCCTTTGAAAATTTTGATATTGTGGTTAGGTCTGCATTGGTGGATTGTTGGTCTTCTGCGAAAATTTGTGATGGTTTCTCCAACCAGGGTTATAGGTGGTCGAATATGGATCATTTTGAACCCTCGGTTGAAGAGCATTAAGTTATTTTTCTTGTTCTTCCTCAGTTATAAAAGATTCAAAAGGATATAAACAAACGTTATCTTCATAACCATACTTTCCACATATGCCACATACCTCTTTATTTGGAACATTCTAAGGTAGTCTCATAGTTAACATTTTCACATTCTTTGTTAGCTTAGCCAATTACAAAGCCACTTCTTGGTTCTAACTCACTTCATGAACTCTAGCTTTGCTCCCCTTATGCTCTTTTATTGAGAATCGGCCCCCAACATTACAAGGATTTCATATGTCTCTTCGGTGGTCTTCTTTCGAACACCTCCCCCTATTGCATTGTCTACTGTCCACTGACACTATTATGTTAATCCATCATAGAAGAATTATTTTTACATGTGAAGTGGAAAATGATAGTTTAAACATTGTATTAACAAAAGTTTAAAAATTTCCCACACTTTATGGAACGACTCTCCCTCCATCTGAGTGAAAGTATCTATCTTCATCTACAACAAGAGGTCTTTTGATGGGAATAAAAATTTTCCATGAATTTGTTATACACCTTCTCCTATGTGGTCAATAAATTGGACAGAATGGTCATCAACCATGCCTTGGCCTAATCTTTCAATGTCTATGGGAACCATCTCATTCTAAGTTGATATTTGTTTAGGCAATCCAAAGGCAATGTCTAGAGAGTGATTTTAAATTCACAAATGAAGTTTAAAGGGTCTTCATTAGGAACCCTATAGAAAGTTCGAAACATGTTTTAGTGGATGCTCTTCAATTCATAGTTTCTGGTTGCCTCTCCTAAACATATGCATGAAGTGGTAATACCAGTTACTGGTCAAGCATACTCCTTCATTAGTGGCTACCTTTCACCCATCTCTTGATCTTCAAGCTTAGGTTCCTCGAGATTATCTTCAAAGTCCCTTTGAGGTCCTCTTATTTGATGTATGATATTAATAAAGGGAACAAGTTCACTTTCCTATGACCTCCTTCGTTATATAAAGAAAAAAAAAGACAACACTAAATTAGTAACAAAAACTATTAAAACAATTCAATGAAATAGCACAACAAAAATGCATATATGATAGACAAAACAGTTGACAAAACAATCAAATTATATGAAATACAAACACTAAACACCTTCTTAGCAATGATGCCAAAAACTTACTATCCCAAAATAAGTTCTAAAAACCTAGGCTATTCTACTCGCAAGTTTACTAGGTAATTGTAGTTGGATACGGGATTTTATTCTCAAGGAGGTGAAATTAGTTCACTCAAACTAACTTTGAATAAAAATCAAAATGAATGTAATCCTAAACATTCCATCGTAATTTTGTGAGTAAAGGTTTTAAAGAAAATTACATAGTTAGACTGCAAAGTAAACTAATTTAACTAGAAGCAAAACGATTTGATCAACCGGTGTGAAAAATCTTAAGGAATTAACTTCCCTAATTTAATCATCTAAGTATGACTAAGGGACCTAATTGGATAATTTTCTTGCTAAAAGTACGAATTGGGTTCTAAAATCAATTCAAATAATAAACTAAATTTAACTTTCTTATTCGAAAAGTTTATCATCCAAATCAATTATGTAAACCTAACTAATAATTTTCACTTAAGTTAATATATTTCTAAATGATAACCTAAGAATCTATAGTTTCTCGTTCTAATAAGACAACAAAACAATCCCTTCATTATGCATAATTGACTAAATTAGCTACTCTCAAGAACAAGAAATCAACCCATCATGGAATAAACATATTTCATCATCTTCATATACTTCAATCCTATAGTTAACAATAATAAAGAATTATTTAGGAAATAAACAGAGCGAGTAAACTAAAAATGAACTATCAAACTCTACAAAGGAAATAGGCTCAATAGAAAAAAAAAAGATAAAGGAGTTCAATAACAGCAGCAAAGATGAAACAAGAATGAATAAACAAAAATGAACTCTCGGATGAGGAAGCTAGCAGTGGATCTCTTACCCGACTAAACTTCCTGGCACTAGTTTTTGCCTTCTATATCTACTCTATTCCTCACTCGACTGCTCTATATTATGTTTTTCTTCCTTTCTCCACCTCTATTCTCTTGCTCTCTCTTTTCTTTTCTCCACCTCCACCACTCTGGTTTTGTTTTACTTTTAGCTTCCATTGTTCTTCTTTTTGTATCCATCCTTTCTAATTATAGACCGAGTCCAGGTTTATGATTGTTTTCATCCGCCGTCCAAAAACCTGCCTACGTAACACGTAATATTAATTATATTTCATAAGAATATGCATGGGGTGATGCACTGCCCGGGACATTCATACATTGAACTCCAAGTTCTTCATTTAGAGAGTTAGGAATGCTCTGTTTGATCCTCAAGACTTATTAACTTGTGGTTCTCCAACACTTACCTTGTCTTTAAAATGTTAGTTTCCACTGACATGAGGCTCAAATAGATTTATGAAATGATGTCTCCTCTTCTCCATTTCCCATTAACGAAATGGTATCAGGTAGTTCCTTAATTCCACGTTGATACCCAACAAAAAGGCAAAGATCCATTATTTTTAATTAATTACAATGGATGGACGGTCTTCTAAAATAGAATTGGCTGTATAAGAAATTCGACACGTTTAAGTTTAGAATCTGACCTATATCAACAACAAATTACGTGGTGGAAGAAATAGAATAAAAATTCTATAGTTAGATGGAAGAGCATCTTTATGTACAGAGTCCGAAGAGTGTAGCAATGCAAAAGTCAATATCACCAGCGCGCGGTGGCCTTCGAATACGGAATCGTACTTATTGTACTGCAGGGAAGTTATGTCATCACCGTTGACAATGGCCATATAAAAGGCATGTTAGTTATAATGCAGTTTGCCGAAGACCAATATTTGAGTCCATATTTTTGTTTTGTCTAATTTTATGATATTTTATTATATTTAATAAATTTGAATTATTTATTTATATAGGTCTTGTATAAATAAATGCAGATTTCGTATAAATAAATGATTGAAATTTATTAAATACAATAAAATATCATAAAATTGGACAGAATATCTTGTCCACTGAAATCTATCATGCCATTAAAACAAATACAAATAATTTGTGCTATGTCATGTTAAATCGTAAATTAGCTCCATCAAGATTATAGATGATTTAGCTGACCAGCCAACCTATAAGCATAGTTGGATATAGTTAAACTTGTACTCGATTAGTACTGCCGCATCTCTTGCTTTCTATTTGTCTAGTAAATTCTTATAATTATAACTTCGACATCTCCATGTCTTGTTGGATATGCATCAGCTTAACTCGCGCTGAAAACGCGCCACCCTGCGAAATGCACACTCTTCTCCATTAGAGGACACTAATAAAACTCATGTTCGGAGAACGATAGCCACAAGCATTAACAAGCTCAGCACTTATATTGTAAAAGTTAAAGATTTTTGTAATTTCATTATCTTCTTTTTTTTTTTTTTTTGTGCGATTTAGCTCTAGTTAGAAAGCCTTTATAATTAGATATTTAACAGAACTATTAATTATACACACACACACACATATATTCTATCATCATTTATTTTTTATTTTTATATTTTATTATGATGGACATCATTTTGAAAACCGATTAATTAAAATGTGATATTGATTTTTTACAAAATATATAATAAAAATGATAGCATTATTTTTTCTAATTATCAAATAACAAATGTAACTTTGAAACTAAATTCAAGCACACAAATATACGTTTTAGAAACTAGTAAAATCATTCTAATATATATTTAAGGGATTAAATATATTACAGTCTACTTTAATTGGTCACTATATACCCTAAAAATAGTTGTATTCTATTATTAAAAGTAGTAATATATTGAAACAACTATTTTTTAGGGTATTTAGTGACCAATTAAATTAAAGTGGTATATATTTAATTTATTCATACACCTACTATAGTTTCTTAGACTTCATGGTTCATATTTTAAATGGAATGACTTCACCACGATAAAGACTTCAATTGTTTCTCTGTACATGGAAATTCTAGAGCATCAAGAGACGATTGATCGAGATAAATACTATAATCAATATTGACAACGACATGTATTTGAATTAACCCAGTTGCATCTTCTACCTTATCTTTCTGTATAATGCATGTAATTCTCAGGGTGTCATAGAACGCACAAGTTGAGATTTACAGTAAAAGTCAATCTTTTTGCATTTGGTTTTTTTAATGCAAAGGAATACAAGATAGAAATGGAGCTTCATCTCTCAATAAGCAAAAATAACCCAGCCCACCAGAACTCGGTATTTATACCTGCATTTGGTAAACCTACCACAACGGAATCCTAAATTAGGCAGATAAGTCTTAATTAGAAGAAGCTATGGCTACCCTCAAACTGACCAAGCTATTCTCCATCTTTTTTGTTGTGCTCTCCATGTTCACACCTTTAGCACTATCAGTAGTCGAGGAATGCAATGCAGAATCAAACAGTTGCAACGACAAAGCAAAAGCACTTCCCCTTAAGATCATAGCCATTGTCACAATATTAGTCACTAGCATGATAGGTGTAGGTTCACCACTTTTGACACGTTCAATCCCAGCTCTGCAACCCGACAAAAATCTGTTTGTGATTGTGAAGGCGTTTGCGGCTGGTATAATCCTAGCTACTGGCTTCATGCACGTTCTACCAGATTCGTTCGACATGTTATCCTCAAGTTGTCTGAAAGAAAATCCATGGCAGAAGTTCCCTTTTACAGGGTTTGTGGCAATGTTATCTGCTTTATTCACTATGATGGTGGACTCCTTGGCCACTAGTGTGTATACCAAGAAAAGTCATGGAGGGGTGAACCCGCAGGTTAATGATATCGTTGATGGAGACACAGAGATGGGAATGACCAACTCTGGGCATTCTCACACTCACTACCATCCCCAAACCAAATCCGCAGGCCAGCAACTTCTTCGTTACCGTGTTATTGCTATGGTCGGTATTATTCTTTTACGCAATTAATCATCATTTTCATTTAGTTTTTATTAGGAAGGAAACCTGTGTTTCAACCTGTATGGGACCATTGTTATCTGTTCTTCTTGTTTGTACTTCCAACATTCTAACTATCAGGGCGCGCATTTGGCAGGTGTTAGAACTAGGCATCATTGTTCATTCAATTGTTATAGGAGTCTCTCTAGGAGCGTCGAGCAACACTTGCTCAATAAAAGGTCTGGTGGCTGCTCTTTGCTTCCATCAAATGTTTGAAGGAATGGGCCTCGGCGGCTGCATTCTCCAAGTTAAAACTTCAATTAATTGACAGTACTACCAGTTATGTCCAATGTTCTAAAAAAAAAAAAAAAAAAACTAAGATTAAACACGTTTTATTCATGCTGACCTATAAACAGGCTGAATACAAGCTTTTGAAAAAGTTGGCGATGGCGTTTTTCTTCTCTGTAACAACACCATTTGGTATTGCACTCGGAATCGCCTTATCCAAAACCTACAAGGAAAACAGTCCCACTGCACTCATTACAGTTGGGCTACTTAACGCATCGTCTTCTGGCCTTCTGATCTACATGGCACTAGTTGACCTGCTCGCTGCTGATTTCATGGGACCAAAGTTGCAAGATAGCGTCAAGCTTCAGGTTAAGTCATACATGGCTGTCCTTTTGGGTGCTGGTGGCATGTATCTTATGGCAAAATGGGCTTGATAATGTTTATTCTTCCCAGTCAGTCAGATTTGCCCTGTTAATAACTGTAATTGCCCTAAATTTGTGTCTTTGTAACACAAACTATGTACGGTGTACGTTTGTGTTTAGTTAATAAACAAGTTTGAAAGTCTGAACAAAAATTAATTGTGGCATTAATTTTCTTTTGAGTTGTTGGTGTCTTAATTTCCAATTAGCATAATCCTTGTGAATTTAATTTATTCCTCTGGTCAAAACATGGGCAATTATACCCAGAAATTGTTCAATAAAGCCACCTGATTAAATTAACAAAATTATCACCCTGTAATTTTAAAGCACATGTAAGGAATGGTAGTGATATCGTTAATATTTTGAAAAGTTAGCCTGATGTCCGAACCTTTTCTTTCAAGATAATAACCTTTTTCAGAAAATTTACAAACATAACTTGGCTTATGTTTGGCACAAATGGGCGGGTGAGAATATGGGAGAGGAAGTGTCACGAGTGCTCCTTTAATACAATATTCTAATTACTTGTTAACTTGCCTACACTAGGACTCCCTTACAATTATTGTTGGAAATACGCCAGTGTTTTGCAGTTTTTTTTATTTTGGTTAAGAAATATAAGTGGAATAACGCCTTGAAAGGCAAGCAAAACGAGTTAAAAAGAATTGCCAATTACAGACTAAGAAGCTCCATGGAAGGAATACTATCAAACTGTTGGAACCCCTCCCTGGTGCGACACGTGTCCGACGTCTCACGTGACATCTGGACGCGCATCCCACGAGGAAGGGATTCCTCACCACGAAAGAAACCTCGAATGGAACTTAAGTGCATGTCATCCGAATGAACTGGATAAATTTACCCTAATTATCCTCCAGTAAAATTTGATCTGCTTAGGGCCCATAATTACTCCTATGCCTAAG
>JANITW010000236.1:37874987-37886121 GCA_027564335.1 Erythroxylum williamsii | reverse complement strand
GGGGGGTGAGCTTAAAGCTCGTGGATACACGTTTATAATAAAGATAAGCAAAAACCTTGAAAACATTTCACTTGTCTTATAAACATGTACCCACTTGAATTCCTTGCTTGAATACATGCTTAAAAGATGCCTCTCCTCTTGATCCTCTTGACTTCCTTTATTCCCTTTATCAAATGCAAAAATCTCATTCAATATGAATACAAATTTGAGGACCCATAAATTCTAAAAACTCAAACTCTTCCAAAAGTCCAAACATTCAGGTCAATTTTTTCATGATCACTCTGATCAAGTAAATGACAAAATCTGATAATATTCTATTCTAGAAAAAGTTCCCCATTGTCTTAAGTTTCTAATGACACCAAACTAACTCACATTGGTTTAGAAATCCGAAAGTTATACTCCCAACATGTTGGGACTATTCTTATGCTGAAGCAAGAATCTATACTCAACTTCTGATCGAAATTTAAGATTCTTAGAGACTGAATTTCAATTTCATTGCTTCACAAATCATGTAGCTCTATGTCTCTAGTTCACAACGAATTAAAAATCACCTCATTTGGATATCTACAGCAAAAGTTATGCCCAAAATATCAAAACATATCTGTGTAGAAAAAATGACCTCTCGCAGCGGCAGAAAGGAGCTCGCCGCGGCGAAACCCGGTAGCTCGCCGCAACGAAGGCGTCGGCACACGCTGTGACATGGGCCCTGTGCACGCCGAGACATGGGCCCTCACGCACGCTGCGACGTGGGCTCCTGTGCGTGCCGCGACGTATGTGTCCATGAGGCTCCCGAAAATTGATTTTTTCTACATTCTTTGTCTACAATCTTTACATATCTCATCTTAACCATAAATGATCATTCCTACTTCATTTCTAAACTCATTCCAACCCCAAAATCATCCACAAACCACATAATTATTAACCCTAAAACCAACATATGCTTTAACTCATTCGACAACTTCTAACACATAATCGTCTCTTAACTAACATCAAAGCATGTTTCATTCATCTAATCAAGAGGAAAGATGCTTATACTTACTTGATTTGGCTTCAATTTCTTCAAAATCTTCAAAGATCTCCAAACCCTAGCTTTCTCTTCTTCTCTTCTTCTTCCACGGCTTCTTCTTCTTTTTCTTCTCATTCCCCATCTTCTTCTTCTAATTCATACTCTCTTAATGAGTGGACAATGTCCATTTTGCCCTCCAATATAACCCTTATAACTCTTAGACTTAAGTGTCATGCCCAAATTGCCCTTATATAATCTTATAACTTTGGTACTTCAATTTAGAAATTGAAAATCTTAGGGACTGAATTGAAATTTGATTTATTCAGATAACTTGTAGTCCCATGTCTCTAATTTATTTAGAAATAGGAATCAACTTAATTGGATCTCTACAGCTCAAGATATCATCAAAATACCTAAACATGTTCAGAAAAATGTCCAACTCAAACTCTGTAATCAGTTCTCTCACTTTGATTTGATCAATCTTTTTCCAATTAATCTAAAAATTCACAAATTTTCATGGAGAGATAAAGAATGTCTTAGGAATCCAATGCTTTAAAAATCGGATTAATCGGATGTCAGACGAAAAAGTTAGAAACAAAAGAACGGACAAGGGTTGGATCACCCTAACAGTAACAGTAACTTGTAAAAATCTTAACTTCCTATTCCATGGTCCAAAAATTCCAAACTTTACATTAATGGAAGATCAGAACACAATCTAAAACTTTCATGAAGAACTTAAAAGCAATTGCAACCTCTAACTAGGTCAATTTCTTATTCAAAGTTTCTGCTAGAATTTATCATCCTAAAACAACATCCAAACTTCCAAATTTCATATCTTCCAAATTCTACAACCAGAAATAACATCTTATACATCATTGAAAAGCTAGGATAATCTCCTATGACTTTCATGTAGATCGCTGAACTCAATCCAAACCACATCGGTACATGATTTGCCTCAAATCACATTACACCTAAATGTACACTTATGGCCATTTTCACAAAGCAAAGCAAAATAATACTTAACTTTGACTGATCATAACTTTCACTCCCGATATCAAAAAATATCAAACTTTATGGCAATAGAAAGATCTCAACAGAAACTACAAGTTTCATGAAGATCATTTTCTCAAATTCTGCTTAAATCAAAAAGTTAACTCTCTACTCCAAAAAGTCAAACTTTCTCAATTCTTCAAATTCTCACACTGTTTCACTTTATTTCTTGATTTTTAACTTCCAACAATGTATTCACTATCAATTTCGTTTAAACTCAAAACTAGACTTTAGACCATAATTAATCATAGACATCAATAACAAAAGCGTATACACGCCTATACTCTCTCATCCTCGACTTGGTAAATTCACCTATCTTAATCTCATATAACAATTCACATTCTTGAATTGTTTTTTTATTTGCCCATGAATAATTTACTGCAAATTTCTCATTTTATGTCAAATTTTAACTCAAAATTCTAAGAAAATTTCGGGGTCCAACAAGTAAAAAGACCCTTCTTCCCTCTTCCCCAATCCCTTCCAACACCTCTCTTCCCTTTACCCTCAATCCTTCCTTCATGGATCCACATTTCTTTCAAGCATTTGCTCAAGCTTTCACGTATGCTATGGACTAAGTGCTACAAGTTCCAGTGCAAGCTCTAGTAGAGAGGAGTGGACAATATGATAACCTCCACAAGTATGGGACCACGAATCTTCAAGAGGTTGAAGCATGGTTGAGAAGGACAGAGAGTGTTACGAATGAGGATGGTAAATGTTGTAAGTTTGAGGGAGGACTTCACTTGGGGATTAAGGAGAAAGTATTAATCCATAACTTTTATGACTACAAATTATTGGTAGATGCTGCTCTTTAAGCTGAGAAACTGGAAAACGTAAAGTATGAAGTAAATAGGAAGAGGAAGAACTAGGAACAGTCTTCCAAGAAGGGAATGAGTGCCTAAATGCTTGAGAGGAGTATAGAAATTTCCACAAATAGAGTGAAGCAAGAAGTAGTGGCTCTGCTAAGAATAAATAAGCAAAGGAAACTTCAGGGCAAGCCTCAACTGTAGAAGGCAACAGAAGGATGGAGGGGAGTAGGTACACAAATCCCCAAAGTGAATATTGCGAGAAGTTTCACAAAGGAGAGTGTTTCAAGTTACTTGGAGTATGTTTTCGATGCGGAGAGAAGGGAAACATGGTCAGGGAATGTCCCCAAGCACCAACGCAAGATGGGTCATAGTTGCAAGCCCTAAAGAGAGCTGAAACGGTAGGAACTGGGCCAGCCATTGAGGTGGGATGTTCTCGAGTGGCAAGGAAGGAAGGTTATTCTTCCAGGAAGGCCAAGGGTTCAAGCACAAGCGAGGGTGTTTGTTATTACCAGAAAGGATGTTGTTGCTGTATCTGAGGTTGTTATAGATATAACTCAGTTATTTAATTCAGAAGCATATTTATTGATTAATTCCAGCTCCACGCATTCTTTTGTTTCTACAAGCATGACATTACATGGTTTTGATTTGATGACATAGGATAGTCCATTAATTGTTAGTACTCCTTTAGGGAGGAAGGTGATAATAATTTAAGGATATAAAGATTGTGAGCTTTTTACTGATGATGCTAGATTAGTAGTGGACTTATTGCCTTTAGATTTAAAGGGCCTAGATGTTATACTTGGAATGGATGCTATGGAGAAATATAATTTAAAGTTAGATTATGCCTTAAAGAAGTAGAATTTAAGCTTGGCAAGGGTGAGAAGGTGACTTTTAGAGAAGACAAAAGAAGACCATCACCAAGAATTATTTTAGCTTTGCTAGTTGACAGGATGATGAGAAAAGGGTATAAAGCCTTTTTGGCACACATTGTGGACATCGATGTGAGTTAAGGAAATTTAGAAGATTTTCCAATTGTGAGAAAATTTCTAGTCGTGTTTCTGGACGACTTACTTGGTTTGCCACCAGCAAGGGAAATTGAGTTTGCCATCGATCTGATTCCAGGTACTGCACCTATTTTCATACCACCATATAGAATGCCTCCAATTAAGCTAAAGGAGCCTAAGGAACAGTTGGAAGAACTGTTAGAGAAGGGGTATATAAGGACAAGTTCGTCATCATGACGAGCACTAGTACTATTTGTTAAAAGGAAGGATGGAACATGATGCATGTGCATTGACTATCGGAGACTACAAGGTGACCATTAAGAACAAGTACCCTCTGCCATAAATCAATGATCTATTCGACCAGTTATAGGGAGCAAAGATCTTCTCCAAAATTGATATCAAGTCAAGCTATCATCAGCTCAGAATTAGGGAATCTAATGTAAACAAGACAACCTTTAGGACACGTTATGGGCATTATGAGTTCCTAGTCATGCCATTTGGATTGAAAAATGCTTTAGATGCATTTATGGATATCATGAATAGGGTCTTTAGGGAGTATCTGGATCAATTTTTCATTGTATTTATAGATAACATTTTGGTTTATTCCAAGAGTGAAAGGGTACATAAGGAACATCTCAGGATAGTGTTGCAAACACTAAGGGAGAAGGAGCTTTATGCCAAATTTAGCAAATTTGAATTTTGGTTTCATAAGGTGATATTCTTTGGAAACATAATCTCGAAAGATGGGGTACATGTTGATTTGAAGAAAGTTGAAGCAATGGTGAAGTGGCATGTATTTGAAGAAAGTTGAAGCAATGGTGAAGTGGCATGTACCAAAGACAATGACAAAAGTGAGAAGTTTTCTAGGCCTAGCAGGATATTATAGGAGGTTTGTTGAAGGATTCTCTATGATAGCTTCTCCAATGACTAAGTTATTAAGGAAAAATTAGAATTTTATCTAGAGTGATGAATGTTAAAAGAGCTTTGAGAAGCTTAGCATAAATTGACAAGTGCACCAATTTTGACTTTACCTATGGGAGATAAGGGTTATACAATTTATGGCGATGCTTCAAGAAAGGGTTTGGGTTATCTATTGATGCAAGGAGACAAGGTAATAGCTTATGCCTCATGGTAATTAAAGCCTTATGAATTGAGTTACCCGAACCATGATCTAGAATTAGCAGCGATAATTTTGCCTTGAAAATTTAGAGACACTACCTATATGGAGTTCAGATGAGGATTTTTACAGATCATAAAAGTCTCAAGTGCTTATTGAGCCAAAAAGAGTTGAATTTGAGATAGAGATGGTGGTTAGAGTTACTTAAGGATTATGACTTATTGATTGAATACCATATAGGAAAGGCAAATGCAGTGGCTGATGCCTTGAGTAGGAAATCCTCCATGGCCCATGTTCAGACCATTTATGTAACATCCCTTTCTCAGATTGAGGGTTAGAACCCTAAAATATGGTGCATGAAAAATTAATGAGAGATTAGAAATGCATTTTTATTGCTCTTGCATAATATGTCATACACATATACATGAATAGTGAATTTATCTACACATGAAAATAAGTGTACATACATTCATGAATAATTCTGGGTAAAATTGTTTATAAATGTGATTGTTATTAAGAATTTCGGGTTGTATGTGTTGAAAAATTGATTTGGAAAGTGAAATGGTTGATTTAGAAATTTTGGAGAGTTTTAGGAAAATTTCTGAAATTTGGGAAAATTTTTGGACTAGGAAAAATGCCAAGTGGCAAGACAAATGATAAATGGTAGTAGAATTTGCTGTCTAATGGCAATGAAAATTTTTATAAATGATATAGAAATTTATTAACAAGTGCCATTGAAAATTGGGAGACAATTAGAATACAAATTGAAATTGATTGGACTAGTTAAATAAGAGAACTAGTTTAAATCCATGGGAATTCGAACATGTGGCAAGTAACAAGTGTCACTTGCCAAACCATGTATTAAGTCTTTACCTTTTTAATGCTAAAGACCCTCCTTATTGCCTTCCACGATGCTATCATGTATTTGAAAGACAATAAAAAGTTCTTGTATTTTTGCTCACTTCTTCTTCATTTTCATAGCTCTCTTTTTGAGTTTTAACCATTCAAATCTTATATTCAATGCTACTCTTCAACCTTGCTCTCTCCTTCATTCTCACTAAAAGACCTAACCTATTCCTTCATGAAAGTGGATGATGGTGGAGATGAAAGAGTTAGGATTTAATGGTGATTTTGAAGATTTGGAAGCAAAACCAAGTAAGTTATGCTTTAAATGTTATGAGTATTATTCAATGGAACTAGAAATGATAGATTAAGCATGAGGAATTGAATGTTGTAAGTAAAGAGTTAAAAATATTTTGATCTGAAACTTTCATGTTTTTTTTGTACTGATATAGAGAGTTTTTGTCAAAATTGTCTTAATGAAAGTTGTAGATATTTCTCTCAGCTTTCCATTGATATAAAGTACGAAATTTTTGAATATTGGAGTTGAGAGATATGTTATTTAGAAGTCTGTGATATTACATGGGATGGATATTCGGGATAGCTAAATTCATTTGAAATTTTGATCCTTATAGAGGCAAAATTTGTTCTTGATGTCTTCATAAAAATTGTAGATCTTTCTTTTTTCTTTCCATTGATTAAAATTTGTAAATTTTGGAGTTCTAGATCAAAAGTTATGGAAGTTTGAAGTTGGGACGTCAGTGAAGAAAAAGGATCACAGGTCCACCCGAATGTCGCGGTCATGCATGCGCACGATCGTGACTTCGCAGGACTACCTGAATGTTGCGATCGTGCATGCGTACGATCGCGACTCTGCTGGTCCACCCGATTGTCGCGGTCGTGCATGCGCACGATCGCGACTTCCCTATTTGTTCAAGGATGGCTATTTTCAAAACATACTTTTATCTTTTGGCTATAACTTTTTCGTCCGACCTCCAAATGACCTGATTTTTAAAGCAATGGATTTTTAACAGATTTTACTATCTCTTCATAAAAATGTATAGATTTTGGTTTTTATTTGAAAAACATTGATAGAATCAAAGTGAGTGAATCGGTGGGAAGAGTAAGAGTTAGAGATTTTTACTGAACATGTTTCAGTATTTTGGTGATATCTTGATCTGTAGGATTCCAAATAAGATGAATTTTAATTTGGAGTAAATTAGAGATATATGCCTACAAATTGTCTCAAGAATTCAAATTTCAATTCTTTCTCTAAGATAGTGAATTTCTAGATGAAAGTTGTGTATAGTACACTATTTTTGAATTGGGATAACCCGATATGTTTGAGGCATATCTTTCAAATTGCTGAACCAAATTGAGTGATTTTAGTGTCAATGGAAAGATAAGACATAGAGGAACACTTTTTTAGAAGATAGTATGAACAAATTATAGCAGTGTCACTTTCTGATTGAATGTGAATAGTGGACCCGAAAGTGTGAGTTGGAAAATTTCTGAAGTGAGTTGTTGAGAAAGGAATGGAGATTTTAATGGTTTTAGTGAGGCATAAATCTAAGTATTAATTATACTTAGATGAGTTTTGAAATGTGAATGATTTTTGTAAAGAAATTAATGGTAAAATACTTGGGATTGTCATGAACATGCATTGTACATATTTCATTTCAGTCATGTGCATTATTTAACATTTATGATTGTACAAAGTGTGATGTATGTGTATCTTGCATAAATGGGTTGTGCAAGTTAGAACGTCCACAATCAGGCATTTCTAGAATTTGGAAGCGAACGCTAAACTGGAGTGTACTGTGAATAGACCGCGATGGTCTCACTTTATTGTTTGTTATTTGAATTTTTTATTAATTGACTATTGAATCATTGTGTGACTATGATTGATTGTGATGGGTTCCGGACAGAAGGTCCAATGAATGTGAGGTATGAATGAAATATTGAAGTATTACTTGTATGTGAATGAGATGAAATAAGTGTGCATAATATGATTGTTAAATGTCGGACCTCAGTCCGATGACAAATGTGTTTGAATGTGCATTTGCATGTAAATGAAAAGTGATACTCAAATTTAATGTTGAATGCCGGACTACGGTCTGATGATATGTGAATGTGGGTGAATGTGGATCATGCAAATGTGACTGATGCATTTCATTTCATGAATGCATGAAATATAATGGTTGTTGTGACCAGAGTAGCCACCGATCAGAGCTTAAAGCTCAACGAGTAAAAATGAGCTTTGAGCTCAAAAGTGAATCAGAGCCTCAGGCTCAACGTTTAATGAGCCCTGTATCCCCCAAGCGGGTAAGGGACAATTATTAATGAGCCCTACATGAGATAGTTTAGGCACTCAGTCACATCAAGGTAACAAATGAAAAGTGGGTCTCATGTGCACTGCATATGCATAATCTGAATGATTATATCTATGGAATGTGAAGTGTGAAATGTTGTGAATGGAATTATGTGTTATGTGTTTAGGTGAGCCATCGATGATGGTCACTCATTGAGTTCGCAAAACTCACCCAAAATTTGAAAATATTTTTCAAGCTCAGAAGAATACCTCGTTAGGCAATAGGAGTATAACTACTGCATGCAAGGGCAAGATAGAGGTCGAGATCAGTTCGTGTCTGCATTGTATTTCTTTATTTTCGTGCTAAATTGTATATTTCGCATATTTTTGTATCATATGTATTTGAATAGTTAGGTATGTAATGACTTTTGAAATTGGAAATATTTTTGTATTTGAATTTAGGCCCAAGTGACTAGTGAAATTTTAATGAGTTGTGTTTTGGTCATAACCTTGTGTTTGAAAATGTTTATGAAACAAAGCGAGCCCAAATTAACCACTGATTTTTGCGTATTTGATTATATATATTTTTTTAAAATGGTACTGAAATTCGAACGATTTAGTGCTTTAGCATGCCACCCTCGCGGGGCACAGACTCAGATATCAACCATCGATATCGGGTTCGGGTCTTGCTGAAGTGGGGTGTTAGAG
This sequence comes from Erythroxylum williamsii, assembly GCA_027564335.1. Lineage (NCBI taxonomy): Eukaryota > Viridiplantae > Streptophyta > Magnoliopsida > Malpighiales > Erythroxylaceae > Erythroxylum > Erythroxylum williamsii. The sequence goes on along the minus strand of JANITW010000236.1, from coordinate 37,877,279 downwards.
CTGAAGAGGTATAGTCAAGTTCTAGTAGACATCACACAATGCTGAGACAGAATTCAAGCATGACATGATTAAAGGAAGTGGAAAGATGCACTAAATACTTCATGGGTTCTATCTTAGCAAGGAGAAATAAGAATGTCATCAAGTTCCTAGATGATAAAGCTAGATAGAAGTATGAAAGTTAAGAAATCAAGAAAGAACTCACTTTTGAACATTTCTCTAAACAATATGGCATTGAAACTAGAGTCGAGGAGATTTCAAAGGAGGTGGTAGTTGATTTTAAATAAGTGAATGAACAAAGTAAGGTTGAGTTAGTAAATGAAGTAATAAGGGATGAGATTAAGGAGGTGATATTCAACTAAGCCCTAAAAAGCATTAGGGTCAAATGGCTATAATGGTAGGTTTTTCTAGAAAAAATGGGATTTATTAGGGGATGAAGTGGTGGAAATAATGCAAGAAAAGAAAACTCTTCTCAAGGAATGGAGAAAAAACCTTTATGTTCCTTATCCCCAAACAAAGTAATGCTACAAGGCTAGATCACTTTCGGCCTATTACCTACTGCAACATTTTTTATAAGAAAATGACAAACAGTTTGGCAAATAGGATAAGAAAGAGCTTGAGAAATATCATTAGTCCTAAACAAAATGTTTTTTTAAGAGTGAGAATAGTGGCTACTATCATCATATATTTTCAGGAACTACTTGAAGGATATTAATCCAAGAGGAAGAGGAAGAACTATACAATAAAAATGGACTTAGCTAAAGCTTATAGTTCCATTAACTAGAGATTTCTATTTAACTTTTTAAAAGCACCAGGATACCCAACATTATTCAGAGACTAAATTGAGGAATGGGTAAGTATGGCAACATTAGGCATCTTGGTTAATGGAATACCTTCCAGACTAATCAAAGCTAGGAGGGCGTTTAAGGTAGAGGGATCTCTTATCCCCCTACCTATTTATACTATGCATTGAAAACCTTGTCCAATCTCATTGCTAGGAACATAAGGAAATACCAAAAATTCCAATATCACTATAAATGTAAGGGTATGAATCTCACACATCGTGCTTTTGTTGATGATCTCTTATTATTTTGTAAGTCTGACAAAAACTCTATAAACATTCTCATGCGAACAATGAAGGAGTTTCAAAAGATTTCAAGCCTGAGAAGCAATCCATTGAAAAGTTGATTCTATCTATTAGGTAACTGTAATAGAGATGTAACTTTAGAAGCCATAAACATGGGGCTAAAACAAGGGAGTTTACCACTCAATTATCTAGGAGTGTCAATCTCCTAGAAGAAGATAAATACAGGGGACTATTACTGGACATTTTAAATTGCAGAATAAATCAATGGAAAAACAAATACTTAAGCTAATGCGGAAGGTTCTAACTAATTTAATCAATATTGAGTAACCTCACTAACTAAAGATTAATCATTTGTTTTTGTTAAAAAGGATGGTTAAAAACATTGACAAAAACTCAAGGAATTCTTATGGAATGGCTTAGGACAAGGCAGAAACAAAAAAAAAATCAAGGAAGACATGTCAGGGACCTTAAGGGAAATTCTATGGACAAGGTAGTGGATTCAAGACTTAGTGGTTCAGAAAATTGAAAATAGTGATAACACATTTTTTGGGTACAAAAATTGGCATTGTAGGGTCCTCTTTATAAAGTGGAAAACTTATAGCATCTTAAATTAGTGGTTAATGTAGAGAATAAATCAGAGGTAATCTATAGATATGGCCATTTCACAATGGTAAAAACTTAAATATTCTCATGGACTATATGCTAAGCTGGCAAGAGAATGAAGAAGATACAATTCAGTGGACTGCTGATAGTTCTGGGAAGTTTACCACAAATGCTTGCAAGGGTATCCTAAAGAAGGATCAAAACACTAAGGTAAGATGTATAAATCTAGTCTGGGATTCAAACATCAAAACAACACACTCCTTTATCCTTTGGCTCGGAATGAATGGGGGGTTGCTTATAAAAGATAGACTAAAACTCGTAGTCAATTTACTAAGCTTTGAACTATGTAGGGTAGATCTAGAAAGTTCGAATCATTTAATGCTTAGATGTAGGTACACAAAAGAATTATAGGTAAGAATTCATGTTGGGCCCGGACCCCGTAAGTCCAAATCCCGAGGCGGCCCCTCGGGCTGCGCCGTCGACGGGCGCCCAAATACCGTCGGACCTGATCCCAACATTTATACAAAGATACATATACATAGACATAGTCCGATCATACACATACATTCTCATTTTCATACAATCGATCACCTCCACATGCAGCT
>JANITW010000236.1:37698287-37715745 GCA_027564335.1 Erythroxylum williamsii | reverse complement strand
CATGGCAATCAATGCATATAATTAATAAACACATAAGGTTGAGAAACCAACTAGGTTACTCACCTGCACTTCCGAGCGACCAGCCTGGAAGTCCCAATATTGTCCGTGGACTGTCGATCCATCGGAACCTCTATATCAAATCAAATAAATCACATTACCAATTATGCCAATTTCAATCAATAATATATATTTAACAAATGCGATAAATACTATACATGTTATGACATTCCCGATTCAATTCCCAATTCTCAATTTGATCATTCTCACTCTAATCCATAACAATTCCAATTATTATTAACCAAATTACCAATTTCCATACTCTATAACCACATTTCAATTAAAATCACAATTACTATTTCTTTGACATCAAATTCCGATAATCATCTAATTAAATTCCGAATATCCAATCTTATCAATTCAATATTCATAGTCTCCAAATTCCAATTAATCACTAAGAAACCAAATCATTTGAAATCAGCCTTAAACTCATTACTTGTAACAATCACCTCATAAACACTTAATTTCATTTCTTCAAATTTGCAATTTCCTAGTCTCAACAATTCAATTAATCCATAACCAACTAATTCTTCAAATTCCTAAATCCTCAATTTCAAAAATCTCAAAAAATCATTTTTCGAAAAAACCACATCCCTCGTCGCAGCGCCAATCCCCTTCGCCGCGGCATCCGCATGCCTCGTTGCGGCGAACCAATTTTTCTTTGTCGCGGCGTGGGCGTGACCCTCTCCCGCGGTGCGCCTTGTCTGCTCGCCGTGGCGTGCATCTGGTTTCGCCGTGGCGTGTGACGAAATTTCATTCGCCGCGGCCTGCTCCCGCATTCGTCGCGGTGAGCGGCACCTCCTCGCTCGCCGCGGCGTGTTCTTCGCGCGCCGCGATGTGCGATCGCAGAATCATCCAAAAAATCCAGATATTCATCCGATCTTCTGATAATAACTCACCCAAATTCGTTCTAAACACTCTCAATCAGTTTTAAACCGTAAACCCAACTTATTTCTAACGTCAGATCATCATTTAACTCATTTTTCATCAAAACCCAAATCAAAACTTCAAAACCCTATCGTCCGAAACTTTCAAATTCTCTAAACCATTTCATACTCAAATCAATGATCAAAACAAATGGTTTAAGGCATAAATACATAGAAACTTACTTGATTCAAGCTTCAATCCGTTTAAAATCCTTCAAGGAATTCCAAATCCCAAGTCTTCTCACCCACGAACGTCGATGAGCTTAAATGAACCTTTAAGCTTATAACTTAAGCTTATATATATATATATATATATAATCATCCATCACATATCCAATTCTTAGGGTCTAACAATTCCGATTCTTATTCTATTTTTCTCCCAACTGCGCGATGATCATAAATAATAATTTCCAAAATCATAAATTCAAATTGTTTCATACCAATTGCCAATCGATCTCGGACCCGGAATCAAATAAATCAGTCACTAAGCCAATTTTCCGGTCCGGATCTATTACTCTAAAAATTTCAGAAGAATTTCCATAAATTCACAAAAATTGAGAAATGCCAATTCCTATACTCAAATTTCCGATTTCCATTTCTCTAAATTCCATTTTACTCCAATTCCATATTCAAAACCTAATTATACACTTATTACCAAATTTCCAATTTTCACAACCAATTCTCATCTATACGGTTTTGATCAATTTCTAATTGCACAATTAAGCCAATTCTCGTCTGACCAATTATAACCAATTTTCGATTCCACAATCAAGTCGGGAATTGTCATACATGTATATACATATATATGTGTATCTGTACAATAGAAACGATAATGCATGTACGATGCAACACTGCCTGTACCAGATCCTAACCCGACCCAAATTGCCAATATACCCGTCACTCCGGTAACGGGATGTTACAACTTACCCTAGACAAGTGCAAGATTTATGTGTGAATTCATGACATCAAAAATTTGCATTTGACATAATTATTTCAAAATATTGCATGCATTGACATAGTTTTTCTTGATTGGTATTATGAAAAAATTAGTTATGTCATTTAGACAATGTTGTAGATCTTTCTAGGTATATAAAACAAAAAGGGGTATAATTGTTTTATTATAGTTTTTACTTAGTTGGTATATACTATCTGACCTTCTTGAAATAGAATTTTGTGTTAACCCTTCTTCCTGTTGTTTAAAAAACACTTTGTATTTGTTTTGCGCTTAGGAAATAAGTCTGCAACTGTTCATTTGGTTATGAAAGACGCGCGACATCAGTTTTTAGGCTTCACAGCCAATATTGGCGACCCCTGCTTCCGGTTTCCTACATTGATGGTTTTTGGTTTACAAAACAAATTTTGCTTAGATTGCAAAACCAATTCAAACAGAGTACCATGCATCATTTTTTATTTTTGCCAATCCAATTCATTACACTGACATCAAGCAAAGTAATGTAATGGAATGGAATGCTAGTTTAATTTCAGATTACCGAGCTCATCACCAAAATCCTTGTTGTTCCCTCTCGGGCTATCTTCAAACCTCCGTATCCCAAAGTGCTTGAGCTCAACCCCCTTTGCTTCTCCTTCAAGTGCCAGGTCAGCCAAGATTCTTCCAACCACTGGACCCATCTTGAACCCATGACCTGAAAACCCACCGCCGACCACTACATCCTTCCCAAATTCACCACCCACAAAATCGATCACAAAGTCCTCGTCCGGCGTCACAGAGTACATGCACAATTGAGTCGCAACTGGTCTTTCACAATCAACCAGGCCCATAAATGTTCTCCCAATCCATTCCTTCACCAAACTCAATGAAACTCCTGGACCCCACGGCCTATTATCTGGGTCACACAGCTGGCCACCATGCACGGCGATCTTTATCAACCCTGGAAACTCAAACGCTGGCGTCCCGTATACACGTGGCTCACCATAGCTGGCAAATGTTGGAAAACCACCGCCAAGGGTGAATCCCTTCTCCTTGCCTTCTTTGATTCTCCAGTAACACACCATGGTCTCCAGGGGTTCAATGGGCAGTTCAATCCCACTAAACTTTTTAATTAATCTACTCGTCCAAGCCCCAGCGGTCACCACACATTTTGTAGCCCAAAACTTTTCTCCGTTGACCGTGATCACCCATATCCCTCCTTTGTCCTTGTCCTTGACTATGTCTTCCACTTCCATGTGGTCTCTTAGAACTGCACCATTCTGAATTGCCAATGTTTGAAACATCGACACTGCTTTTGTCGGCTTTATTATCCCACCAAGCTCGGTTCGCACTCCGATCCAGTTATCCGGTATATCTATCCTGCCGGAAAATTGCTCAGCCACTTCGCGGTGGTTGAGAACACGATAGGGAATGGAGTTCTTGCCACAGCTGGAGATAATGGCAGAGAGACTCCTGTCGTCGAGTGGGCCCATATCGAAATGGTGGCCCTTGAAATAGACCTTGAAACCAATTTCATTCTCGGCTTTCTCCCAGAGCTGTGAGGACTCTAGGACCATACTACCGTAGTAGTCTTGGCGATACGTTGCACGTAAGGTTCGGGATTCTCCGTGAGATGAGCCACAGTGATGCAGAAAATCAAACTGTTCAAGTAGGAGAGTGTTTTGGCCTCTTTTTGCCAATTGGTAAGCGGTGGAGCTGCCCATAATGCCTGCACCCACAACTATTACATCAAATTCCTCACCACAAGAATACTCCATTTCCTCTCTCTCTCTCTCCGACTCTGTTACAACTCAGACTAAGACAGTTCCATTCGGTTGAGAAAGACCTGCCTCCTATTATATTGAGCTGCCAACGATACGAAAAATGGGCACGTGTTGGCTATATATTTCAAGTTTGCCACAAGTTGCGCCACTTCCCAGCTCTGAATTTCTTTGACCTTAAAACATCATTGTTGTCATAGTCAACAATTACTTGAAATCTCGCACAAGCACAAGCATAAGACACGAAACCTCTATTATTAGAGACAAGATTTTTCGTCAAATATTATCCTGTTTTATTCTATTTCATTTCATGAAATCTCAGTCATTTATTTTGCGGGATCACGCGAGATTTACGTGAGACCCATATAAATAAATGACTGAAATTTATTGGATACAATAAGACACCATAATATTGGACAGAAAATCTAGACTCCTATTATTACGCATCTTTTAGGCTATTTTTGGTGGAGCTATATCTAAAATATAAAAATATAAAAATAAAATTTTAATAATAATAATAAGTTTTCAAAAACGATATATATAAAGAGATCTAGTAGTACAAAGCTTTATCCTTAACTAGTAAAGAAACCATATCTAAATGGCCCATTGATAGAGAGAAAAACTAAAATAAGGAAATACATAAAAATAAACAAATAATGCTATTAAAATTAAACTAAATAAATACCTAAATACATAATACTAAGATAATAATAGTGAAAAACACATTCGATAAGTGGCTACTAATAGATGAGAAATTGTCAAAGTTACACTCTTGACTGGTGACGAAGACAAGGAGCTCCTTAGTAGCAAAAACTTTTCATATAAACTTGAGCTGAAAAGCTAAATAATAGGACACAACGACTCTTCCACGAGTAACAACTAGATAGATAGAGACTGAACAATTACATGAGGCTTCCTAAGAGGTAAATATGACACAAGAGATTCACAGTATCTAGCTTTATAGAACCTATAAGATTGTTTATGCTCTCTTTAAGGAATCCTTTACTTGTATCCTAATATGTCAGAGTTTCCTATTACAGGCCAAGTTCTCAATAAGATCCAACCCTGCTAGATCATTCTTGATCACTTCTCTCAAGTTCTTTTTAGACCTTCCTTTTTTCATCTTGCAGTTTCTCAGAATTATTTTCTTGCACTATCTCAGTGGAGTATCACGGTTTCTCAATTTTATATGTTCAAACAAACTAAGTCTTGTCTCATGCAACTTGTCATTAACACCATCCACTTGTAATTTGTCTCTCACTAAACGATTCCAAATCTTATCTCTTTTTGTAATGTCACATATCCACTAGAGCATCCTTGTCTCTGTCACCAAAAGCTTAGTGTTATGTATGCATTTGGTGGGCTAACACTCTGCCCCATATAACATAATTGGTCGAATCGCCATTTAGTAAAATTTACCTTTAAGCTTGAGGGACATCTTCTTGTCACATAAGACTCCTCTGTACTTCGCCATTTGGATCACCTTGATCTGATTCGATAGATTATATTGCCATCGATCTCTACATTGCTCTGGATGATTGGCCCTAGGTACTTAAAACACTCTTTTTGTGGTACATCTTCAAATTTAAATTTTACGTCCACATCATTAACCACCTGATGTACTGAAAAATTACATTCTAAGTACTCAGTCTTAGTCCTACTCATTTTAAAACCTTTCAACTCTACTGTTCCCTCCAACATTCTAGATTGACATTGACCCATTCCCTTGTCTAATCCACCAAGACAATATCATCAACAAATGGCATATACTAAAGCACATCTCCTTGAATATGCTTGGTAAGCTCATCCATTACTACTACAAGTAGAAAAGGGCTTAATCCTGAGCCTTGGTGTAGTATAATACTAATAGAAAAATTCTCAGTGTCTCCTCTTATCATCGTACATTAGTCATTTCCTTTTTATACATATCTCTAATCACTCGTATATATGACATAGGAACTCACTTAGCTCCCAAACACCTTCACAATATTTTCCTAAGAACCCTATCATATGCCTTCTCTAAATTGACAAAAACCATATGCATATTCCATTTCATTCCCTGTAATATTACATTAATCTTCGGAGGAGATGTAATGCTTCTATTGTGGACCTCTCTAGCATAAAGCCAAATTGGTTGGTGGATATAAAAGCCATTTTTCTGAGTCTCTTCTCAATTCCCTTCTCCCGTAACTTCATAGTGTGATTAAGTAGTTTTATTCCTCTATAGTTGTGACAATTTTGAATGTTCCCTTTGGCCATATATAAAGGAATTAACTTACTCATTTTCCATTCATCCGATATTCTGGCTGACTTAAGGATCATACTAAAACGCTTGACTAGCCAATCAATAACTTCAATACCTATTCTTTTCCATACGTCTATAGGTATCTCATTCAACCCTAGTACCCTTCCGCTCTTCAAACTATAATTATGCTAAATGTTGAAAACTGAATGTAAATACATTAAAATGAGACCTAATAAACATGTTAATAGATTATATATTTGATACATAAATTGCATTTTTTTGTTACACGATTAATATACGTGCATATATCAAATCTTACAATTTAAAATTTTTCTTACAAAATAGAGTTTAAGTTTGTTTAAAAGAGAAATTAATACTTTTAATTTCTCCATTTGAATCTTTTTCTTGAAGATTGCTAAATTCAATTGTGCATAAAAATTTCTCAGTTTCCTTCGAGTCTTGTATCTTGTGTTTAGCCTAAACATTTAATATATAGTACTACTTTATTAATTATTTATTCTAAACAATTTTGTATATGGTCTAAACATTTTCTTGTAATAACTTGTTTGTTTTATTTATTTATTTGTCCTCTTTCTTATTTGTGTATTTATTTACTTATTTTAACTTTAATTTTTATTTGTTAACTTGTTCTATATTTATTGTATTATTTATTTTATTAGGTATATTTCTATTTCTATTTCTATTTCTATTTGTATGTATGTATTTATTTTATTATTATCTTTTATGTCTATTTTTTAATTTTAGTTTTAGTTTTTACTCTTATTATTATTAATATTTATATTAATATGTATTTTTAACTTTTATTTTATTTTATGTGGTTCTATTGAAAACAATCTCTTTATTAGTTAGGAGTAAGGTTTGTACTTCTGGACTTCTTCAAATCTTGCGTTCATTGAGATTTCTATTAAAATATTACTATTATTGTTGTTGTTGTTCTCATTTATAACTCTTAAGTAGACAATTTAAGTCTTTGGACAGACTCATATTTAACAATACAAAAGAAGAAAATTGAAATATATTGTGGTCCTTACAGGAGTCAATCCAATCTTATTTGCTTCCTCAGCACTTCAAAGGCAGATTTTGTTAGGAAATCAAGATTAGATCTGATTTGATGTGTAATGAAATTATAATTAAAGTTTTTTTGCTTAATTTTTTGAAAGACAAGATCATTTAAATTATATAACATGATTAACGTATTAAAAAATTGAATCATAATTTGTATCTTATCATAAAGTTTGATTCTTGTGATAACAAATTTTGAAGTGCTCAACTACATGAGATTTCTCCAATTCAGTGCCCAAGCTTTTAAATTTTCAATTAAGTAATCAATGTTTTGTAACCTTAATAGCTCGGTTCAAAATGTTAATTATGATAGTATTTTGTTAATTTGACTAACATATTTTTTTTTATCCATAACATATAGGCGTTTACATAGAAAATTAATTGTTAAATATTCATTCACGTGGATTAAAACACCCAGCTCATAAACTTTTTCACATATTAATTAGGTGTTTTATTCCATGTGGATAACTAGTAAGTAATTAATTATCCATATGGATGCCATGGACAAAATAGACTTTTTTAGTCAAAAAGTAAAATACTAATAGAATTAAAATTTTAAACTGAGTTATTAAAATTATAAAAAGTTGGTCACTTAATTAATAATTTTAAAAGCTTAGGCATTGAATTAAAAGAAATTTCAAAAGATTAGACACTTTAAAATATGTTGCCCTTTGACTTTTTCCAATTATTTCCCTCAAACTATATCTAGGAATTAGCTTATCTCAATTATCGTAGTTGTACAAGTGTCTAACATCTAACAACATCCATATAAAATATTGAGAGAATTCTACAACTGTTGTAGAGAGGGCTATAAAAGAAGTGTTAACTCTTTTGAAGCCTAAGTCTATTTATAACAAGTTTTTAATCTTTTAGTAATTAAATTAAAATAAAACTCTAATTTCAATTAAACTTTAATTGAATTTATTAGCCTAAGCCTATTTATAATAGTTTTTGATCTTTTAGTAATTTAATTAAAATAAAATGTTATTTTAGTTAAACTTTAATTAGACCTTATCTTCTTTCGCATGCTTAACAGTTCTAATATTCCACAACAAATTACTTTATGAATAATGCAAGATAATATACTAAGTTTTTTCAAATAACTTCTCATTTCCTCTAATTGAAAAATGTATTATGGATTAATTAGCAATCAATGCTACAATGGAACATTTTCATTCTCAAAATAAATTGTTCTAAGTAAAATTTTCATTATCTAGGATTTATTGCTAAAGTTAATATCCATATAAACTTGAACTCAAATATTAATATATAAAATAACAAATATATTTAATACATCATAAGTATTAGATATCTTAAATACTAAACACCTTTAGAATATTATCTTTGTACTTGGACTTATAATAGGTAAACAACTTCTATTATTATCTTAATAGATGTACTTATCATAATTAATTTGTTACATTTTTATATCTAGTAAAAGTTTTTTTTAGACTATCATATATCCAATAAATGAAAATATGAATTTTTGTTCTCAATGAGCAGTATGTCTCTACGTACTCCTATTAATGAGAAAAATTATACTCCTATTAACCTTCTTGTAGACATATTAAATTGATAATCATCTCCAAAACAAAATCGTTGAGTTCATCATGAAATTAAATCTTTCAACTCTTGTAACCTTTTAGTTATACATCAAACCTATTGGCAAAGCACTAGTTTCAATTAGATATATTTTTATGAGATTTAAAGCTTTAAAAATTTTTCTTACTCCCACAACTTATCTTGGAAACCATTCTCTTATAAGTATCCATTGTAATAAACATTTTTCTTAATGGATATGTAAGATTATATCTAATGGTTCAGATATCTCTTAACCTTTATTTAAACTTATTGGATAATATATGCTTTGAATAAGTGCCATATCCATAAATCATTAAATTTGACTCTTTTAAAGTCTTACCATTTCATATCTAATATGAAATCTTGCTATTTTGTTTAATTGGAACTTTTGAAAGTAGGTTGATTTACTAGGTATAACTGTAGAGGAAATAAATATTGTATTATACAATATCCCATATTGCATTTATCTCCTTATACAAATCAATACTTTATAGAATTATTTAGAAGGTAATCACCAGAGAATCTCATTCTTGTTGATAGTCAAAAAATTTATACCTTACCGTATCAATGTTATCAAAGTGCTTTAGCATTTTTGAGACTTAATTTCTGCTAAAATTTAAACATGTAGATATTTAGTAATGACTTTATCATAAAACTTTAGATCAATATTTCATTTAATATGTATGACTTTATCATATAAAATCATCATTAAATATAAAATACAAATATTATTTTTATAAGTTTTTATTATATCTAACACATTATATACATATAAATATAATTTAACAACTTAATACCATCATCATCCTTTTACCAAAGGTTGATTTCATATCCTTCAATATGATACATTTCATAGTCAAAACGATACATATATTTTGATATAGAATTTTATGATTTAACCATTATGACATATAAAGATAGTTTCAATTATATAACTTTGTATTATTTCCACTTATGTTAAACATAAGTATCTCTTTGATCTAACGGATACAAACTATTTGTTTAAACTTATACTTTTACATAACAATAAATTTCTTATTATACCTTGAATAGTATAATAATGTTAAATCCAAATTCAGTATCAAATATTCAAAAGTATAAGTTAGACATACATATAGTCCTTATTGTATCATATATTTGCAAAAACAATGTAATCAAATTTTTTATGATAACTATTATCGTATTTGAGTCTATGCCCTCAATTATAGTCCATGTTTATACTTTTATTAGGCTCAGTTGAGTGGAATGATTCCATGAAGGTACACTATCTTTTAGCTCTATTTCATACCTTTTGCATCATGCTTTCATGATGTTGACATACATCTTGCATATTGTCATCAAAGTTTATAAGATATTAGTTAACTCAAAATGTCATTACATTTTGTTATATATATTATATGGACATATTTATAAAATGTTGTAACCAAATCCTTAGTAGAGATTAATAGAACTATTACGTAATAGATATTCAAATTTTCTTTATAACTTTGAGAACTCTTCTTAAACCTAATCCTATGTACAAGAAATTTGGTTCGCTAACTCTTAATGTCAACAATACTAACCAAAAATAATTTATACTCATAACATAATATAAAAGCAAATGAATAGTTATATGTCATGATGATAAAATAAGATTAGAATTTTAATCATATATTTGGTTACTTCTATTATTTTATTCGAAATAATAGCCCTTATTACTATTAAGAAAGATTAATCTCTCTAATGGGCTAGGATCCCATTTAAATTTGATTGATCTTGAGTTATTTAACAAAAAACTAAATTAGCTAAATAGCAACTTTATCAATGAAATTTCTAAAGAACTACTTAGAACAATTGGAAACAAAAAGATTTAAGGGAGAAACAGCTAAATGGAAAAGTGTTGTATAAACTATAGTTACTATAACTGATATTAGTAACTCAACTGTAGTGTTGGCCTCCCTGCTAGATAACGTCCGACAAATTCCAAATGATCTTGGGTCAACTCGCAATCCTCACATTAATGGATATAATGATCTAGAATATTAGAGGCTTAAATAACCTCAATAAACAACTAGCTATTAAGGACCTTATAGGCCTTAATAAACCTCATTTTATTGGTTTAGTAAAGAACAAAAAACTAAGATTATCTAAAAAGCTGCTTATGGTTTATAAACAAAGCTTGGATCATCTTATTTAACCATGATTATCACTATATTATAGCCACATTTGATCCATAATACTTTAAGATAAATAGCTGGCAATGCTCTGCTCAATTTATACATTGTGAATTTAATAAGGCTAATAGACCATTGTCTTATAATTCTTAGTACAATATACTCTTTCAATTGGGAATTCCAGAGAATCATTACAGTGATATATAAGAAAATTAGGAGCATCCTTCAACTCATTGAACGAGATGTTTGATGTGTGTAAGTTTTAATAAATACCCTCAATAATTTGCAATCGCATAGTCCGTTTGTGTAGTACCTAAGGTGTCGATCCCACGAGAAGGGACAACCTAATCCTAAAATCTAAGGCCAAAATAAGTCATAGAAATTCAAAATATAATGAAACCAAAATGAAAATTCAAATCAAATCAAATTAATAATCAATCGTGAAAATATTAATAGTTTAGCAATTGCATCACACACCCAAGAATCAACCTAAGGGAATTATCAATTGAGAAAAAGGGAATTTTACCTATCCTTAACGCTAATCTAATTGATAATGAATTATCTAGATTGTTGGTTATTGACAATCCTAGGGTTGATTACTCTCTCTGCAGTTATAACCATTAATCTAAATTATAAACCTAAATCAGATTATGGAAATTGCAATCTCTCTATTAACAATCTATCTAAAATCCTAATTAGATTTGAGGTTGTCTAATAAACTATTGGAAACCTATGCAAGATCTCTCTTCACATAATTATTGATTTGATTTAATTCTTGTTTTATTAAATCACCTAACTCTCATTAGCCCAATTTAATTATTTTTTCATTTGATACATCTTCTTAGTTTATTATCGAATTATGAAACCACATAATTTATTCACAATAAAAACTAATAAACATAAAACAATAAGATTTCATTAAATCAAGAATAAAACTCCAAAAGGTGAGTTTTGAACATCCTTAACATTTAGATCCTATCATCAACTATTCAATCCAATTCTATACAAGGATAAAACTGAAATAAATATGAAATATAATTGAAATGGAGGATGGAAGGTGGTGACGTTGAGAAACCTCCTGATCCGAGAAGTACACCGAGTCGTTTTCTTCTCCACTTCACTTTTCCTTCTTCTCTTTTTCAATCTCTCAATGAATTCTCTCTATGGTTTCTTCAAGGTGGTTAATGTCAACAGCTCTTTCTTCCTCCTTTTCTTATTATTTAAACATCCTTTTGTGTTCTGAGCAGCCCTAGGGTTTTTTTGGGATCCAAAAGGTCCAAAAAATCCCTCAAAACTTAATATTTAGGTGTCTACACGTCTGCCTGATGTAGGCCACGATAGTGGGCTACATTTGAGTCTTCTGTCACGATCATGGCATGCAAGTCACGATTGTGGACCACGTCCTAGGCTTCTATCATGATCGTGGTATATGGGCCACAATTGTGGGCTAACTCTGGTACTTCTGTCACGATCATGGCTTGTTGTGCTATGATCGTAGGCTATTGTTTCAGCCTGAATATCTCTGAAAATTTTCCGTTCTTCGATTTTGACCGTGAAATACTAACAAACACATCATGGTACCTTAAAAACATAATACTTAAGCTCAAGGACTTATAATAACCCATAAAAACACTTAAACACGAATAATTAACAAACTAACACAATTCTAACCAAAACATATACCAAACAATTGAATTAATAATTAAATACATATTAAACCAAGCGTTAAAACATGATGCAATTTACACTTATCACTCACCTTGGTCACTAGTTTCTTATCTTCTAGTAATATGAGGCATACTAATGCATTAACTAAACTTAAGTTTGATGAGCTACAAGCTCCAACTAGAGACTTAGGGCTCACAAATCTTAACTACATTGGTTACATATACACTTGGAATAATAATCAATCTGGGAGTTGGCCACTATCAAAAAAGGACACATTGTTACTTAATTCTCCCTGCTTAGCTAATTACCCCTAAATCTTTTCTAACTTTGGAAGTCCTCTAGTCTTTAATCAGTCACCTATCATTATCAAGGATGTTATCACTTACAAAAAGAGGAAGACACCATTTATATTCCTTAACTCTATGGTAGGAGTTTCAAGATTTACATAAGCTATCTTAAAAGGCTTAGTAATCACTCAAACAGGTTCAAAGGGTTATAGATGCATTTAGACTCTAAAAGCTATCAAAACATAATTAAAAAAGTACAATAATAATGGTATCGAGCCAATTCAAGTTATTAAAAACGTCTCTTTGGATTCTCTTATTAGTTTATAAGAGCAAGCTTCCAATATAGGTGATCCTTACATCAAACAAGTGGAAAAAAATATTGAGAGCAACTTTAAGTCTCTTATAGCTATGGATTCATAATTAAGATATAAATAAAGAAGGGTGAGAGGAATAATAAATTCTATTACAACTCAATCCAATGCGAATAAATAAAAACATGATCATCTCACTTCTATACAATTAGGGCAACCTAATTCATTCATAGGTTAAGTTGCAAACCTTGGCTTCCATTTACTTTAGAAGCTTCTTAGGAATTAGAAATAGAATTTCTCCTCTCACCCAAGAATCTATAAGCTATTTGACTAGTTTTATTCCTTAATTGAAACACTTAGAACTCATTAAATTAGTTAGTAAAGAAGAAATCAAACTCATATTTTTAACTTTATATTCTTTTAGTAAACGTGGAGCTTGATAGGTGATTTAGATACTGACTCTATTCAAAAATTCTTCCAAAGTGTTACAATGCTCACTTAACTAAATAAGCCTCATATATTTTTGGTTATGAATTCCCCTTACTTTAAACACTCAATGAATTTAGACCTATATCCTACTATAATATGTTATACAAAATCATCTCTAAATTGTTAGCCAATATAATGAGGGAGCAACTGAAGCAGGTGACCCAAAGTGCCTTCATCCATGGAAGATCCATTTTAAATATCATTTTTTTTAACTTAAGAGTTGTTCAAAGTTTATGGAAGTCAAAAAATAATTAGTAGCATAGCTATCAAGATTGACTTTACTAAAACATTTGATTCTATAAGATGGAATTTTATAATTTAAACTTTACTTGCCCTTGGTTTCCTTAGAAAATTTTTTCATTAGATATAGGCTTATTTAACAACTATTTCTTACAATGTCATTATCAATGGAGAGCCTATGCAAGGTGACTCATTCTCCCTTCTCCTCTTTTCCATATAAATAGATGTCTTCAACAAATTGACAAGAGTTAACATTTCCAAGGAGGCAAGGTTCATATATCATCATAATTGTTCTAAACAAAAGATTTTCCAGTTTTCTTTTACATATAAGCTCTTAGTTCTTTGTGGAAACTCCTTGTAATCTATAAATATACTCATACACTTACTGGATCAGTTCAAGGCTCTTTCTAGATTGTGTTATAATCCTAGCAAAAGCTTTTTCATCTCCTTAATTGGCTTAGATCCTTAAATCTCCATTGTTATCACATATAAAGGTTTCAAGCTATCTGGATTGTCTTTCAAATACTTAGGTATGCCTATATATGAAAAAAAGGCTATCCTTTTTTATTGTCATTTTCTCCTGGAATCCATAAATAAAAGGCTTAACAATTCATCTAACAAATTCCTAAGCTATGGTGGAAGATTGCAATTAGACATCTCTTTTTTAAAAATCCTCCCGTTTTATTGGTGCTCACATTTGGCCCTTACAAAGTGAATTATGAAAGAAATTGACAAGAAGCTAAGGGACTTCCTATAAAGTGGATCTAGCTCTTACAAACAAGCTCCCAAGGTCACATAAACTACAAAACCTAAAAAGTTTAGGGGTCTTGGAATAACATTCATGAGGCTATTGAGAAATACTTTATTAGCCCAAAGATACTTGAAACTGTGCAAGGTAGAAACATACATATTATATTAAGGACAAGAGCATTTGGAACATTCCAATTCAATCAAAATGTCTTTGATCTTGCAACAAATTCTTCAAAGAAGGAACTAGTAGTAACCTTTTATAAGGAAAAAAATTGGTAATGGTAAAGATATAGTTTTCTAGTATGATCATTGGCATCATTTAGGTTCCATTTATAAAATTGAACTATATGGAACCGTAAGGTCTCTAAGCCCCTTAGAAACCAAGGTCAATGATCTAATCATGGGAAACACATGGCACTATCCTTTTCACTCTAATAGAAAAATGAATGAGTTCCTTACTAATATACCTAAATACTCAATCAACTCTTGAACACTTGATACCATTCAATAAACAACAAATAAATTATTAAACTTCACTCTTAAATCACAAAAGATAATGCTACTGGTAATCCCTCAATATAACCTTGATATAACCTAGTTTAAAGCTTAGTTATATTTCCTACACACTTCTTTATCCTCTAATATATAGCTTTAGGAAGGTAGGAAACTAGGGATTCATTAAAATTCAGTGTCTCTAATTTAACGTGTGAAATGTACAAGGATGTGAATGAAATTCTAAATCATCTCTTCTTTGGATACATATATACTCAGTTCATATAAAGCAAATTAATTAGCCTATTTGGTGTATATTGCTCAGTTAATAACTAGATAGGAATCATACTTTGGTCCTCCAAAATAAAATTTAGAAGTAAAGATGACACTAAATTGTTAAAGTGCTGCTTTGGAGCTATAATTTAAAACTATATATGGAAGAAAAGCAATAGATGACTGCATAGAGATAGTCCTACAGAGAAACAACTCATTTTCTAGAGAATTCTTCTACATATTAAAATAAGTGCTTTTGTAAAAAATGGACAAAACAATCTCAATATAAAGTTGGCAAAGAGAATGGGCATTTGAAATTGAAGTAACCAACTGGCTATATGTGCACTCATTGCTATGTAAACTAGTTAAAGCCAATCCTTTTGTTTTTTATCTTGATAGTGGCTACTTAGTCACTTAGTTTTGTTTATACTATACATTGACCACTATCTTTTTATAAATTCTTTATTTTTTAAAAAAGAAACTTATTATTTATAAGTAAAGAAATAATTTCTAAAAATAGAGTAATAATTCTCTAAATAAATAAAAATTTAATTTATATTAATTAAATTAAAATAAATAACTTTAATTAAAATATTTTATTAATTACTTAAGAAAATACTTTTCATAATCTTAAGGAGTCTAAATAGTTAGTTCTAATCTAATTGAAATATAAGTAGCTTTAATTATAGAAAACTTTTCCAAAATTTAAATTAGAAATCAATGTAATCATTAATTTTAATTACATAAAAAATAATTGATTTAATTTTGGAATTTATTTAGAAATTTAAAACTCTTTTAAATTCTATTTGATAATTAATTATGTTAGGAATTCATTATTCCATACTTGAGTAACTTTATTTAGTTTTAGGATTACATTAATCTAAACAAAACAAGTTATCTTTAGTCTAAGTCGTACTTAATCTTATATCTAAACAAATACAATCGTATCCTAGATAGGAATAACTTATTTTTAACCTTGGATAACTAATTCAAATATCCAAACACTCCAATCTTCACCCTTTCTAGGAACCCTAGTAAAACTTAGCTGCTAAAAATGTTTATGATGTCGACTCTAAAGATTTTGCTGCCACGCTTGTCTCGTTGTTGCTAATGTCATTACCACCAACACTGATAGTCTTAACTTACCAATCTAAGCTACAATTGATCAAGCAATAAGCAGTTTCATTATGGCCCATCACACAGCTTGAGCCTCTTGTGAGAGTCAGTGAGCCGCAACAGCTACTGCTTCCTAAAGAAATTGCCGCCACCCAAGTCGCTTGACTTTTCTTCTCCAATAACCATCGCTAGAAGTTGTATCATTAAGTTGCCTAGTTCTCTATCTCCTATTGCATCTAATGTCTAGAAACTGACAGCCTCACACATCGACAATATCTTCTTCTTTTATCCATCATTGTTTTTGCCCTCAACTAGGACACTACAAGAAAATAATGAAATGGTGATGGAAAAATGATGATGGTAAACAAATCATTGTAAATTACCAAGGGTATTCGCTTGTCTGTTGAAAAATATGTCAAGAAAATTTAATTTAGCGATGGAACAATACCATCGGCAACTAAGATGGGAATTCTGTCATTAAATTTTAAGCCAATATGTCGTTGTCTTCTTGCATTTGAATGTTATTAACTTAAAAAAGATGAAGTCGATTAGTTTAACGCCAAACGATGTCGTTTAGTTTAACACCAAACGACATCGTTTTGCTCTAGTTAAAACAAACGCGCAGTTGCTCTGCCCCCCACTATCGGGTCTATTTCGATTTTTTTCTCCTCCCTCCCACACCATCTCCTCTCCTCTGGTAAGTTCTTCCTCTACTTTTTGGTGTATTGTCGGTGTTGTGCTCAGCATTAGAAGCTCATCCTCTTCTCCCATAGTCGTTGCATTTTCGTGAGGTATAGTGCAAATGGTGTAAGTTTTCTATTCAACAGTTTTGTTTGTTTATGTGATTTGTATGGTGTGTTTGAGTAATTTGTGAATGGGTAAGAAGAATTAAGGTTGAAATGTTAGTGTTAGAAGGTTGAGTTTTGAAATTTGGTTGTGATGTTGCAAAGATTATTTGATGCATATTAGGTATATTGGAGTTATGTAAGTATAGTGCCTAGGAAAGCAAGTGTATTTACATGTAACTTAATTTTCTTCCAGTTACAGTTTTGTAATGAAAATATTTATTATTAATGAA
>JANITW010000236.1:37660453-37698187 GCA_027564335.1 Erythroxylum williamsii | reverse complement strand
TCAATTTCCTCAAGGCATAGAGACTTCTATAACACAATTCATATCCGAAAACACCCATTGAATTCATTTTAATATTTTTAATTTCCACTGAAGGATCGGGGTCCAACATAATGTGTGGGTGATTATTAGATAATAAGTCACTCAACTAACTCAACAATGAGAATCCCAAATCGAATAGTACTTATGTGTCTATAGATTTTCTCATAATGATGGTTGTATAATTAATCCTTAGACTTGAGATTACGAAGGTATCTTGTGTGGAAATTATTGTGTTTTGATACTACATATGAATTGTCTTAGGATAATTCAGTCGGCAGTACTTGGATGCAATATGAATCATATGAAGATAGATGAGTAAGTCAATAAAAGATTCATCTCTCTAAAGTAATTAGAGAGAATGTTAATTAGTAGTAATTTATGGAATTCTCTGGCCAGAATGAATTGACATTTGAAAAATGCGTTTTCAAATATCGATTATAAATGAATTACTAATTAGCAAAAACGAACATGATTAGACCAAAAGAGTAGATATTATATCCATACGCTGTCTAATTAGAATATTGAATGACGAAAGGATTAAATTATACATCATAACCATGCATGGAAAACTTAAGTCAAACCACTTTGACATTCCTGATATTTAGGTAGTCATGACATGCTACTAAATGTCAATCTTGATCTATGATTATAAATCGTTTAATTGGAGAATTAAAAATAATTTAAAAGGAGTTTTAATTTATCGAATTCTAATTACAATTTAGAATTATAATTTATAATCATTGCCAATATAATAGGAACCTAATGGGTCATACATAAAAAAGTAATTTGTGAAAGAAATATTAATTTAGTTAAGTTGGACTTAATTATAAAGTTTAAGAAACTTTATGGATCAAATATAAGATATTTGATTTTATTAAAATTAAGTTAATTATAATTAGAGTATGACTTTAATTATAATTAAGGAATTTAATTTTAATAAAATTACAAAACAACCCTAATGATTTTTCTATTAATATGAAGAAAAGAAAAATGAGCTAGCACTCTTACATTCTTCCTCTCAAAGTGTTAAGAAATTGTTCTGTGGATACTGTTAGAAATTGGATGTTTGACTAGCTCATGGTTGACAAATCGGGAAAAGTTTTCAAAGGATTTTTAGTGGGAACACAAACAAGGTACGATTTCTTATGATTCGCATTCATGTTATTATTCAAGTTAATCAATTATTGGAATCCACTCGGAATTCATAAAAAGTTTTGTTTTTTGTTGTGCTTATGATTTGATCAGGGTTGGATTCCAACATAAAGTGATGATAATTAAATAATTATTCAATAACTAGAAATCAAGTGAAGATGATTAATCAATTATTCAATAATTCAGCAATGAAATCAATTCAAAATTTGAAACACAATATACATTTAAATTTAAGAAAAAACAATATATATTGAATACAATTCTTCAAAATGCATATGCACATGACAATTGTAAGAAAATATTTAACACGTAGCTAATATGCAGGATTTTTAAATTCATATGTATCATTAATTAATGAATTTATTTGTTATTCCATTAATTAAAAGAATCTTAGTAAGAAACTTTTTTCTTGTAGAAATTATCTTTATTGCATTTATATGTCTTAGAAGATTATTACCAATCATTTCAAATATTATTTATATATAATAGTTATCTTTTAAACGGTCACATTTTAAACTCATTATATATATCCTTTTGATTATTAGGAGGATCACTACTTTTTAAACACTTAATAACTTGAATAGATCTTTGTCTAAGGTACTAAAAACTGTTTTGAATTAAAATAATAATTGAATTTGAAATAACTAATAAAAATAAGTAAATAATTGAGTTGTCAATAAAATCAGGATGATCAAAGTTACAGACTTATGGATTATTTTATCCTTGTTTCGTTTTCCTTTTATCTTATTGATCCAATTATGCTCGATCCTAGATATCCTAATGTTTTGATTACCCTCTCTTGAGATCTAATCAAGTAATCCTAATTGAATTCAATGATAATAGAATTGCAATATCTCGATTCACAAAACTACTCCTAACTATTCATCCAGATTTGAAGCAATCTTAAGGATAATTAATTCACAGTTAAGATCTCTCTTTAATTGATAATTAATTTGACAATACAGGTCTATTAAGCTACCAAATCTTGCTGCAACCCTTAACACAAATAACTTGATGCACTCTTTTGATTTATTACCAAGTATAAGCATAACAATTATCACAAAGTATAGATAGATGTATTGAATTCAAAAAGAATAAATTTCAACAAAACAAATAAAAAATAATCCCTCATATGGATTTAGAAACCCATAATCATGTTAGACATTATAATAATTCAAATAAACATCCAAGACAATGAAAGAAATAAAGAAAAAAGAAATAAAAACTAGTTAGAGTCTTAATATGAAAAATCTAGAATTCTCTGAAGCTCTTTTTATGTCTCCTCTTGATCTTCTTTGAATCTAGTGGTTATTGCTCTTTTTTGGTATTTTTTCTTTCCTTTAAATAGTGGATAAGGCTTCTAGGGTTGTTTATAGGATTTGTTTGCTTAATTTGGTTCCAAAAATATCCCTGAAACCTCAACATTTAAAAATTCTCACAAGTTGCCATGATCGTGAGTTGCGTGACTTGTCCCTCACTGCATGATCATGTATGGTACCGCGATCTTAACAAGGGCTCCATGCACTTTAACCATCTTCGCTTGCCACGATCATGGCCAGCCTCCATGCACTAATATCTTCTTTGTTCTTTACATTCTTGTTTTCATAATTCACAAACACTTTAAACACCTCTTGAAACATCAAATTAAGATCAAATTTTTGGTCTATACTAATCAAATAGTTAGAACACATAAAAACATTAATAAGAATGCAATTCTATGGCTATACAAATGATAATCATCAAATAAAACAATTAAAAACACACTTAAACACTTAGAAAAACATACTATAATCTATATTTATCAACATCTCCATACTTAAACCTTTTCTTGTCCTTAAGAAACAAATAAAAACACAACCAAACAAAAACACATATACACACAATCATCCAACATGGAATAATGGTACAATGACATTAAAATTTATGGAATTAGCTTAACCTTAAACATCAATCACTCAAAAAGTGCCAACATACTATCTTATTGCTTTCATGTTTAATCCTTTCAGGTTTAAGTGTTTTTGTTGGACCCCGAATTTTTCTTAGAAATTAGATTTCTTAAATGAAATTAAATGAGGAATTTGTGGTGATTTATTCATGTTCAAAGAAAAAGAAAAATTCTTGAATTTGAATGATATGCAAGATTTGGTAGGTGAATGTAGTAAGTTGTTTTTAATGTTTTATTTGGCTAAGGTTAATTGGAGCAATTACAATAATATTTTGAGTTTAATGCATGAAATGGATGTTTTGTATATGTATGTGTTGTGGGTGCTTTAATAAAATTGATGTGAAAAGAATTGATTTTTGATGACGTTGAGATTTTTGGGTAAATTTGTATGTGTAAGGGTACTATGAACATGTATAGTGAATTAGTTGATTTGAATGGAATTGAAAAGCAAGAAATGAATAGTGAAAGTGTTAGTTTTTAGAGAATCAGAAAGTCTGAAAACTTTTGGATGAATAGTAATAGTGTTGGATCTTTGATCAGAAACTTTTGTAAATTTTTCTGGGTTGATTTAGGCAGATTTTGATAAAATGATCTTCATGAAACTTGTAGCATTTCTTGATAGCTTTCTATCGCTATAAAGTATGACATTTTTCGACATTGGAGTTGAAAGTTATGATTAATTGAAATTTGGATTTGTTTAGGTGATTTTTTTAACAAGGCAGACACAAATATGTGGAGATTTGACTTAGTTAGAGGTACATTTCGCTTTTAAGTTCTTCATCAAAAGTTGTAGTTTTTCTTGATAGCTTTCTATCGCTATAAAGTATGACATTTTTCGATATCAGGGTTGAAAGTTATGATCTTTTAAATGTTTGGATGTTGTTCCAAAGATTATTTTGTTTAGTTTTTGAAAATGTCCATAAGGGTAGGTTTTGTGGATGCTATGCTTTGAGGTAAATTCTGGACTGATATGGTTTAAATTGGATAAAGTAGCTTTATTGAAAGTTATAGAGGAATTTCATAACTTTTCAATGATGTATAATATGCCATTTTTGGATGTGGGAAGTGAAAGATATGAATTGTTGAAGTTTGGATGTAGTTTAGGGTAAATTTATGGGGCAGAAACTTTGATTAAAATTTTGACCCATTTAGAGGTTGAAATTGCTTTTAACTTCTTCATGAAAGTTGTAGAATGTGTTTTTATATTTCCATTGACATAAAGCATGAAAATTTTGGACAATGGAATAGGAAGTTATGATTTTTAGAAATTGTGTTACTGTTTAGGATGACATTTATAAGATAGATAATTTGAAGTGAATTTTGACCCCTATAGAGTCCAAATTTGTTTTTGAGTTCTTCATGGAAATTGTAGAGATTTCTTTTCTCTTTCCATGGATACCAAATTTGAAAATTTTGGAGTTCTGAGTGAAAAGTTATGCATCTTAGAATTTCAGATGAAGAAAAGATGGAAAAAAAATTTTATACCGATTTGGATTGGTTTAGACCAAATGTGTCTTTACAGTTTCCAACGTTTTTCTAAAGTATGCATTTTTGGATGTCAAAGTTAAGAGTTTTGTCCTTAAGTGTTTTGTTTTCTTTGATTCCAAGCCTTTCGATTCCTTTGGTTTTCGATCTGAAGTTGGCCCACTTTCGGTTTTTGATTTCTTTCATTTTCTTCCTCACGCACTTTATTTGATTCCCCTTTTGATTTCTTTCATTTTTGCTCACTTTGTTTTTTGATTTATGATTCCGAGGTTGGGTTCTGGAAACGGATCCCAACACTAATTAATGCTTAATTGGAAGCCCAAATGTACATTTAGAAATGGGCTAGATTTTGGTTTAATATAATTGATTAGATTAATTATATTAAAACAATTTTTTTAAAGAGAGAAGTAGCAATTTCGATTTTGTTAGGGTAGAATGTGCAGCTGTACATTTGAGATTAAAATGCTAAATAAAGATGGTCTTTATTATGGTTTATCATCATTAAATAGAGTTATGAACTTACCATTAAATGGTTTAATGGTTATCTTTTAATGTTAGCATGTAACCTATTAGCAGTCATTGGATTAAAGAAGAAAGATGTACATTGGAGACCATCTTCCTTCTTCCATCTTCCAAAACCAAAATTGGCATATCAATATTAGGTGATTGGCCTTTTCATATAGTCATCTTAAAATAAATGAGAAGAGTCTAACTTATTGGCTTCTTTATGTTTGATTAAAGTAAGAAGTGATGCATTGGATGCTATTCTCTTCTTCTTTTCATGCATAATTGAAAATTAAGTGTGTAAGAAGGTGTTCTTGCATGGTTTAACTCTCTCTCTGCTTTGATGCATGAGTGAACCGAAATTAGCAAGAGAAGAGTCTCATTTGGTTCATTTTCTTCTAAGAAAAATCTCCTCCAAACATTTCTTCTCCTTTCCCACTAAAGGATCTTGTTGACCAAGTTGTCCAAGAAGAACAAGTGGTAAATAAAGTTGGTTAAGGATACAACAACAAGGAGAAGATAGATTGACAAAGGAAAGGATTCAAAAGTAAAGGCTTTGGATACAAGATGAAGGAGAGAATAGCGCTGCGAGGAATTAAAGTTGTAGCAAAGGAGTCAGTAATACTCTTCATCTTGTTTATGTTTATTATTATGCTTATACCATATCATGTATGGATTGGCATGATGATTTGGATATATTGCTTCTGTTGCAAATATGATTTCTAAAAGTTTTGAAATCTACTAGTTCTCCAAATATAGCATGCTTTCATTTTCTGATCCAACAAGGTGTTTGTTAAAATGCCTCTTCTTTGTTGTGATTGTATTAATTAGAAGATGAAGTTGGTTAATTCTTCCTAATAGGTGTCCTTAATTGTTTGGTTTGGCTTGGTCCATTTTGAAGTAGTTGAATAATTCTTTAGTGTAATTTTCTTCATTTATAAACATACCTTCCTTCATTTTCTTGATCTGGAGTCCAATTGATTAAACTCCTCATTTATAGCAAGAACCAAACTTTCATCATTAAGGGCCTCTTTTATTGTCTTAGATTCAATTTAATAAATTAAGGTAATATGATAAAAATCTTTAAGTTGAGGTCTAGTGCTTACCCCTTATTAAACATCATGTGAAATTTGATTTGGATGATGACTTTTCTTTAAATTTCTAACCTTTTGGTAGTTTCTCATCCTTCATGTTTCCCTCACTTAGTTCAATAA
Organism: Erythroxylum williamsii; assembly: GCA_027564335.1. NCBI lineage: Eukaryota > Viridiplantae > Streptophyta > Magnoliopsida > Malpighiales > Erythroxylaceae > Erythroxylum > Erythroxylum williamsii. The sequence continues at coordinate 37,691,848 of JANITW010000236.1, read as the reverse complement.
TATATTCGTGATTGATTTTTTGGTGATCACTTTTAATTACAAGAAAGGCTAATGACTTTAGATCTTTACATATACCTATCTCATCTTTTCAAAATATTTCATAGAAAAGACATGCATAGATTCTTCAATTGTAATTTCTTTCTATTAAATGCCCTATTAAATCCTCACATTAAATTCCCTACTATAGTCCCTCCTAATAAAAGAAACAAAATGTTCATTTTCATTTTATACCCTTTTCATAAATTTGACAAACACCCTGTAGCCTTCATCTTTGTTTGGTAAGCATAAGACCATAGTAAATCTACTAAAATTATCATTAATTATGATGAAAGTAAAAAATTTACGACCTAAACGAGCAATTGATTTAATATATCCCGCTTCATAAAATGTGAACATTTTTGGGAATTGGTTGTAAGAATTCAATTGTTAGCAGTATTAATATTTTGAAGGAGATTGAAGAGAAGCCTTAGCAAGTATTCAAATGATGTTCATATCCTTATAACTATGGATGTCAACAATGATTTTCCACACATGGTGAATGACATTTGTGTCAGTTACTATATTTCTCATTCTAGGTCCATCATCATCATCTTCCTTCACGTACTTTAGGAAGATCCTTTTATGTGTCGATTGAGGTTAGTGATTTTTTTTTTACTATGTTTTCTTAAACTTACCTTTATTTGGGTTGTTTGTAGTTTGAACTTCCCATATGAACTTCTTACATTTTTAATTGAAATGTCCTGCACGATATGAAAGTTGTTTGTGTTATGAACTTCGGTTTATCATTGAATTAATATCTCTTTACCTTTCATGTTCAAATTTTTGCACATATCTTTTTAAAATTGCATATGTTAAAACAATTTATTAAAATAAGTGTTCATATTTTTATGAATACTTATTATATTTGACACTAGCATATATTTAATGTAGGAGTTTTAACATTAATTATCTTCTAACGTTTATGATTACAAACATATATGTTCGATCTTAAGTTTACAAATATTTTAGATCTCAACCCATAAACCTTATCCTATAACTTGTGATCCATATTAACTGTGAGGCTTTTCGGGGAAAAATACGAGAAGTGTAGGAGTCACAACGAGAGCTTGTGATCTTGATTCACATGTCTTATCTTAGATGTTTTGAAATCTTTCGGTAACATGAATGATACTAACTATGGATTCACTATTTTAAATTAACATTTGTCTAGAAATGAGTTTTTGGGATAGATCTTGGATGTGTAGACGATTAACCGTTGATGGTTTCATTAATCTTGAATTTGTTGAGAGAGTTCAAGCTTTTATTCATTATGCATGTTCTCAACCTGCATATATGGGTGGGCCAAAGATCAGATGTTCATGCAAAAAGTGAAAATATAAATGCTTCCTCACTATTGATGAAGTTAATGGATATGCTAAGAAAAGGGTTTGTTCGCAATTATTTTTAGTGGACATGACATGTGGAACCTAGCATTTGTTGCACCTTAAGGGGTAATCAATCATAATCATCTGTCAACCTAAATGAGTATGAAGGGGAAATTGGGTTTACAACAAATTATATGGATGAACCTGAAAATCCATACGTGCGAATGATTTATAACGTTGAAGAAGAACCTAACCCATAAGCAAAATAGTTTTTTGACTTACTACAGTCAACTGACCGAGAATTGTGGCCAAATTATGAGACAATGACCAAATTGCATTCAATTGCTTGAATATTGAACATAAAGTCTAAAGGCATATTTCAGACTATAGTTTTGATAAGATTATTGAATGGTATAATGAGTCATTACTTGCTGATTATACAATGGTTGACAGTTTTTACAATATGAAGAAACTTATTAGGGGTCTTGGTTTGCTTATTGAAAAGATTGTTTGTTGCAAATTGGAATGTAGATTATATTGGGGAGATGATGTGGACTTAGAAGAGTGCAAATTTCATGGTCAATATAGGTTTAAGCCTATAAAGCGTTCAATGAAATAAAAATTAATACCATTGAAGGATGTATTATTTCCCGCTAACTCCGAGACTTCAAAGACTATGCTTTTTATGTTACTGCATCTCACATAAGACAGCATGCTGAACACGAAGAGGAAGATGGAGTAAAGAGTCATCCATCAGATGCACTGACATTGAAACATTTCAATGACACCCATCTAGATTTTGCAGTTGAATGCCGAAATATTAGGTTGGGATTATCGATAGATGGATTCTAACCTTTTGGTCAATCCGAGCAGCAATATTCATCATGGCCAATCATATTTACTCCTTATAATTTTTCTCCTTCGATGTGTATGAAAGAGGCATATATATTCTTGATAGTGATTGTGCTAGGGCCTATAAATTTGAAGCGTAAAATTGATGTTTTCTTACAACCATTGATATCTGAATTGCATCATCTTTTAGAATATGGTGTTCAAACATATGATATTTCTTTGAAGAAAAGTTTTGTATTGAGGGTGGCTTTGATGTGGACCATTAGTGGTTTTCCAATATTTTCCATGTTATCTAGATGGAGCACAGCTGGAAAATTGGCTTGTCCTTATTGTGGCAATGATTCTAATGTGTTTTATCTTCCAAACAAGGGCAAAATATGTTGGTTTGACAATCATAGGAAATTTCTTCCTCAAGATCATCCTTTTAGGGACAATAAACATAAGTTCATTAAGAATAGGATGGTAAAAACATGTCCTCCTCCTCTAAAAGTTGGTGAAGAGATTTTTTAAGAGATTGAGGAATTAGGCTTGCTGAAAGTAACAGAATTTGAAGCCAATAAAGTTAATACAAACATTATTCAAAACTTTGGTTGGAGAAAAAGAAGAATATTTTAGGATTTGCTATATTGGAAAACGAATTTGATACATTATAATCTAGATGTGATGCATATTAAGAAAAACATTTTTGATAACTTGTTCAATACCATTATGAACATTAAAGGGAGGACGAAAGACAATGAAAAATCATAACCTGATTTGTAATTTTTTGTAGAAGGAATGACTTACATAAAGATCTTTGAATCGGTAAATATCCAAAAGCATGTTACGCTTTGTACAAAAAATAGAAGGAGCTTTTGTGTGAATGGTTGAAAAGTCCAAAATATCCCGATGGTTTTGTTTCAAACTTGGCTAGATGTGTGGACCTGAGGAAGTACAAACTATTTGGAATGAAAAGTTATGATTGTCATATGTTTATATAAAGGCTAATTTCAATTGCATTTCAGGAGTTGCTACCAAATAAGGTTTGGGAAGTAATAATAGAATTAAAAATGTTTTTCAAAAGTTTAACATGATCTGTTTTCAAGTTAGCTGAAATGGAAAAACTAGAAATGGAAATTTCAGTAATTTTGTGCAAGTTAGAAGGGATTTTTCCTCCAAACTTCTTTGACTGCATGGAGCATCTACTTGTGCATTTAACACATGAGGCAAAACTAGCCAGAAGTTCAATATCGATGGATGTATCCATTTGAGAGGTAAGTCAACAAACATTATTGCAATAACCATATTACTATGTTTTTACTACAAAATTGTAATAACAATTTTCTCCAATATAGGTATTTGCATCACTTGAAAAAAATCTAAAAAACAAGGCCAGAGCTGAAAGATCGATATGTAATGCTTATTTAGTAGAAGAAGCTAGTACATTTTGTGGACATTATTTTGAGTTGTATATTCACGCAAGAGAAAGAAAAGTTCCTTGTAATGATGATGGGGGAGGAACGGGTGATGCTGGTGGTAACTTGTCCATTTTCACATATGTTAGACAAACATATGGATGCCCAATAAGAAGAATGTTAATAGAGGAAGAAATTGAGGCTGCAAATGGATACATTTTATTGAACTATCAAGAGGTTCTACCTTTCTTTTAGTAAGTTGAACATGATTATTTCTTCCTTTAAATTTCTATGTTTTTCATTAGTGAAATACATAATAATGTATTTAGATTATACGAGGCATTGTTACGCGAGATAATACTGGACATCACACAGGATGATATAAATAAAGAAGTTGGAAGACACTTTCCTTAATGGTTCGAGAGATATGTAAGTTTTCACTTAAAAATATTCTTATAGTTCAATACCATATTTAAGTGTTCTCATGACATTATACATTAATTGTATGATAATTTCTTTTATGTAGGATTTAGAAAATCCAATAGAGAACAAGTTCATTTGTGATCTTGCAAAGGGACCTCTGCAAACTATTAAATCATATCCGATGTATTTCGTGAATGGATACAAATACCATACAGAATATCATGGGCATAGCATGGTAGCAATAAACAATGAAGTTGCCGTAGAGGGAGAATTGATGGATTATTATGGTAAAATTATTGAAATACTTGAAGTTGAGTACCTTACTTTACCAATTAAGCGATGTGTGATATTTAAATGTGAAAAGTATGACCCGAATCCAAATGTTGGAACAAAAGTGCATAGCTGATATAATCTAGTTGAAATCAACTACCTAAGAAGATTAAGACAATTTGAACTTTTTATGTTGGCAATGCAAATGAAATAGGCATGTTATGTCCCTTTTCCAAGCTTACGACGAGAAAAGACAAATTGGATGGTGGTTTGCAAAGTTAAACCTAGAGGTGTTTTTCAATCACATAGAAAAAGAGAGCATAGAATTGAAAGTGAAGCGTTTTAGGAAGATGCCACTTTTATAAATGCATCTGTCACTTTTAAAGGCATGTTTGGAGGTACTTACTGCGAAGGTCGATCGTCACAATCTGCAGCTCACACCGACTCACCTCCTTCCCTTCTAGGGCCTACAGTTGCAGATGAGGCATCACCTACTGCTCGTCATGCTACACCATCCCCATCCCCAACTCATATATCGTCCAATACTGCTTTATCGAATGGAGGAGACATCCGCCATCCTGGAGCTGAGGGGCCTGATGGAAGAAAGTATATAACAATTATCAATAATCTATAAGTGAAATCACATTAATCACTATTTGTTTTTAATTAAGTTATAGGTTTATCACTTTTTTCATTGTATAAAATAAATTTTTATATTAGGTTCGTTTCGTATAGATCGTCTTCTAGAAATATGACTTCTAAATTTATAGAAAGGATTAATCCTAAAGGTTATGTATGGAAGAATATCTCTTAGGCGACAAAGGAATTTTACTTTCAAGAGTTTGAGGTACAATAAAGATTTATTTTCTCTTTATATTGATTTATATACACTAATTAAATAAATATTATTACATTATAGTAGTTTTAAATTTTTTCTTCTTATTAAATTTTTTTTTAAGATTCTGGTATCAATGCCATCATACATAGACTACGGGAGAGGAAAGCTCGTACACGTTATCGTGATTTTATTGGTGCGATACACAAGGCGAGTGTACGCTCACCTTATATACGACCGCTTTATATTTCGGAGGAAATATAGAGTCGTTGGCAAGAGTATTGGAGAAGCCCTGAGGCTATGTCCATCACAGGGAGTAACTCCACCAACAGACGTAGAGGCTTAGGGGGAGGGAGTCTTTCTGTACATATGGGAGGATCAATAACCCACCACAAGCATGCATAGAGACTTGTAAGTATCTAAACTTCACACTTATATTGTAAATGTTTTACTTTGCTATATTATAGATAATGATAATGGTATAAATGTCTAGTGCCTTATATGGTTGTGCTGAGTTATTTTCTTGTTCAATAGGGAAATATCATAAAAATAGAGGAAATTTTTTCAAAATTTTAATAAAGTGTAGTTCACATCTAACAATTTAAGTTAAATATGCAGGAACAGTCTTTAGGCATGAGGCATACATGTACTCAATTTTTTTCACACTCATGCGAAGAAGCATGATAGTGTGACATTCATCAACAGTCGATGTACAGAGCTAAATGTATAGGAAATTAATGCATTATTATTATTTCTTAATAGTAACCCCTTACTAATATACACATTACTTCCTAATAGGACCAAATACAACATGTCATTCAGCGACAGTCTCAGAAGGAACAACCCTTTAATGAGACTCAGACGTAACTTGAGGTTGTCAATGGTAGGGACCATCATGGATATATATTCAGGCTAGGTTTATTTGCCAACACATGTTATTCGTAATTCTCCGTGTCCAGTACAGCAACGTCTAATAAACCAGTGCAAACCAGTGAAGTCATTGAGCTTCGAACATGTATGCAAACATTGATGGAGTAGAAGCCTAAGTTGAGACAGGAGATGGAGTAGTTGAAGGGGAGGGGTAACAGTTCAGAGCACCTGCGATCATCAACACATTAGGAATGTTGTAGTCATTTGTTTTCAATTACTAAGACTAATTATGTACACTGTAATATGTTTATTATAAATTAAGAAAATTTTAACTTTATAAAATCAATCAACTTTTAATTTAAATAAATTAAATATATAAACAAATAAATTTATTATGCATAGATAATTTATAACTGTTGAAATTATGCATTTTTCACAAGGTTATCAAATAAAAATTCATGTCGAGATTTTTTTAAAAAAATTTCTTACTTTAAATTAACGGCAAAATATAGGTCGTCATAAAAATGCATATAATTTTGACATAATACAATAAACCGTTGGGAATTATTTGACGTATTTACTGATAGTTCTTCTTTTTTCGTTAGCATAGCAATTATTTTAATGACAGTTTACCAATAGTTACATTTGTCTATCGGTATATTTTATCAAAGGAATGACATATAATTTTCGTCATTAAATTTACTTACGACTGTATTAACAACGCCTTTGTCCGCCATTTTATTTTGTTGGAAATTATTATTACCGACGAAATTCTATCATTTACTAGTAGTTTTTTCCATTGGTAAATGACAAATTTCTTATAGTGGGAGACATCACCTATAATTAAGAGCCACCACCACCCTTGCAAGTCTTGCCTTTTGTCTCCGGTCTCCACCTTGATAGATAACTTCCAGAACCACCTTTGTGACACTGCCTTTCCTCACATAAAACCTCTGATAGGGATGGAGCATGAACAACATATAAAATTCCAATATAAGCATAGGCAACCACAAAAGCAAGATTGTCTTTGGTTCAAATTGTTGTTGAATTTAAGTCATTTATCACTAAAAAAGAATGGTGAAACCTCCACCACGAGAGGGAGACAATAGATTTGTTTTTCCCATACTAAGTTGATAGTTTATTGTGTACTCTTCCTTCACCTAGAGAGGTTGCAGAAGGGCATATGCAATCTATTTCTTCTGATATTTTTGGTGGTTAAACTGTTAACTATTGACATTAGATTCTTGATGATTAGAGAAAAGCCTCAAAGCTTTGCAATTAGCCTTAATGAATCTTCAGTTTCCAAATTCATTAATTTAGCCTTTTACATTATTGTGATTCTAGAACGGATGCTATTATAAACATTGATTCTTTTAGTATTTTATTGTGGTTCTTATTAAGGAAGAGGATTGTAATTTTTTTGTAAGAAAAACATATTATTTATGTTAGTTAAATTTTATAATTATGACTATGAATTTTTAATATTAAGTAATTTAGGATTCTAACCTTTTATAAGAAATTAATATGAACTTTTTAGATTTAATTATTTATGGCTTGTAATTTTCAATTCAAAAATTAAATAATATAAAAATCAAACATAAAATCAAGTTGTAAAATTAAAATGGTTTTGAAACCACTGTCAGAAAATCAATGCAAGGATTTATGTAGCACATAACAAAATAATAAAAAACTTTTCTTTGATTTTCTGAAAGATAAGATCACTTAAAATCTATAATATAATTAACACATAAAAATAATAAAGCATGAATTACGATTTATACCTTATTATGAAACTTGATTTTTTCTTGTTGTTTCCTCGAATTATTTTTAAAATCGGCTTATTTTAACCACCATACATGTAACTGTAATCTAATAGTATCCACGTAACATATTGAGAGACCTCTACAATTATTGTAGAGAGATGTAGGAAAGAAGTGCTAGCTCTCTTAGAGCTTAAGCTTATTTATAAAAAGTTTTGGTTTCTTTTAGTAATTTAATTAAAATAAGATTCTAATTTTAATTAAACTTTAATTAGAATTAGAATTAATTCTAATTAAATACCAATTTGCCCTAAATAAGATACAATATTTCATATTGGTTCTTATTTATTTAGTTTCTCATCTTTAATCCTAAAGTTTCTCAAACATTACAATCAAGTACAACTTGATTAAAACACTTTTTTTCTCTTTAACTTGTAATTTGTGTGTGAGGTTCCTAAATATATTGACAATGAATATAAATTATAACTCTCAATTATATTTAGGATTAGATAATTAACTCTTTTAATTAATTTTTATTTTTAATTAAATAATTTATATTTATAGATCAACATTACTGTCCAATAATGCCTTATGACCGCTTAAATATTTTGGAATATCAAAGTAATTTTAATTAATATTTTTATGCATGACTTTTTCTTTTGTTTAAATCCTTTATTTATACAATATTTTGATTGGCCATCAAGTATGAAATTATTGTCTACTTTATTTGAGTTTAATCATGTTAGTTTGTTAACATTAGCAATTGATTTTAGAAATGAAATTTGTAACTTATTTTACAAAGTATTATCCCTTGATCAAGGATTTTTCAAATCTATACTAATTGAGAACAATCTTTTTATTCACTTTAGGGTGAATAGTCCTATATTGATCACTTAACTACTTTAATATAATTCATGATATATTCAATTACTATCGATTGAGCTACCTTTAACTAAAGTAGGTCATATGTAGAATCAAAATATATCAATCTTACCTAAGATATATTGGAGATCCCAAGTCAAATGATCACTTATACAATTATCAAAATGAGAATTTTTATAGTCATACAAGTAGTATTCCAAATAGAATTCTTATACAGGGTTAGTTCAACACTCACTTATATGTTTAAATATCTCTATACTTTAGTCTATAAGATTGACTACTTCCTTTATAAGATAGAAATATAACATGTGTTAATTTTTTAACATTATATTAATATCCAGTATTAATATAACAATCATTATGAATAATTTAGAGATACTATAAACTGAAGCTTGCATCTTAAAATATAAGATTATTTATTTATAAACAAGATACATGCATGTTAAGCTAAATGTTCAGCAGGCAAAAGCATAACAGAAGAATACCTCCAACCATTGCACCCAAGTTCTATCCATCAATGATTTAAGAAAGTTTTTGAATCTTTTAGCCTCTGATCTCCAAAACTCGATGATGTCCAGTTCTAGTTATGTGAAGCCGAGGATAGGGACCCAAAAATATATGTTTCATCGCTTCATCATCTCTGCCCATCATAGAAGATGAAAATTATGATGTATGGGCATTTACGTTATTAATGTAAACCATTAAATGGACCAGATTTTGGGAAAAAATTTTACATTATCCCACTTGATCCATTTAACCCTACATCAAACATAACAAGAAACTAAAAATATGAATCATGGCGATAGGTCCTCCTATAGCAAGTATTATTTTCCATGTATTACAATATATAAAGTCTCTCATTACTAGCCCTTAAGCTTAATGAATAAATCATATGTTTATTCTAGGTCCAAACTGAATGATATTTCTCAAAACAATCAATTATATGTGCACAAAACCATATGAGAAGACATCAAATTAAATAGGAGTTCAATTAAAGCAACAAATGTACAATAAAAATCACATTATGGAACCAAATCCCATTAGTACTACGTGATCCTTAAACTACTTAGGTGGTATACCTTTAGTTAAAGGATTCGTAATCATCAACTTAGTGTTAATGTGTTCATTGACAACTTTCCTTTCCTTAACATGTTCTTTTATGGATAAATACTTAATGTCTATATGCTTACTTCAACTTCCACTCTTATTATTTTTAGCCACAAAAACCACAACTGAGATGTCTCAGTACAACTTTAATGGCTTAGAAATTGAATCGACAACTCTAAGCTCAGATATAAAACTCTTCAACCATACACCATATGAGGTGGCCTCAAAACATGATATGAACTCAGCCTCTATAGTAGAAGTAGCAATCTAGGTCTACTTCGCACTTTTCTAAGATATAACTCCAACAGCTAGCATGAAAATATAATCAGATGATGACTTTCTTCAATCAATGTACCCAGTAAAGTCTGAGTCGGAGTATTCAATTACTTCCAAGTTTTTAGTTCACCTATACATAAGCATGTAGTCTTTTGTGCCTTGAAGATATCTCATAATCTTCTTTACAGCTTTCTAGTGGTGAACACCAAGGTTACTCTGATATCTACCCAATATTCCAACAACATATGCAGTGTCAGGTCTAGTGCAAATCTGAGCATACATAAAGCTTCCAGCATTTGAAGCATATGGAATGTTTTTCATATGTTCCCGTTCAAAATCAATTTTTGGGCATTAATTCAAATTGAATCTATCACCCTTCACTATGGGTGCTACACTTGGTGCATAATCTTTCATCCAAAGTCTCTCTAAAACTTTGTTGATATAGGTCTCTTGAGACAAACCCAAAATGCCTTGAGATCTTTCTCTATGGATCTTGATGCCAATGACATAAGATGTAACACTCTAATACCCCCCTAAGAGGATATACGGATGCCACACAAAACAAACGTAGAATATATCAAGATATTCCAGGAAAGCCTAAAAATAAGGGAACATACTTCACAATTCATTCGAATGTTGAGCTATAAACATATCAAAATTTACACATTGTACTTATCAAAATATGCCTTAAATTCAAATCTATCCTGTCTTATAGACATTACAAACCATTTACATAAAATACTAATATGTCTAATAATTTTAAATACAACTTAAAAACTTAAACATAACATCTTCTAAACTATAACACAACCTTTTTTGGCCACTATGGTTATCCCAGCCTTAATCTTTTTTATTGAGACCCACTTGGGGTAAAAACCACTATGCTAAGCATATAGCTCGGTGGGGAATAACTAAATGTGATACAAGATGGCGACTGCTTCTAAAAATCGTCTAGCATTTATAGGTAAATGAATCATGGCTTATCACATACAATCTTTAATTATTCAAATCAGAGAGTAATTAGGCTATTAATTTCATAAGAACAGAACATAAATGCATTATAACAGAATATGCTTACATCATAATAGAATATAAAAGTATCAGATCACGATATAATTGTTTTAGATTAGAACTAATATCAAAACACAGACAGAATTGCCTACTAATCCTTTTTATAGAAGTGGGTAACTGGAATAAAATAGAAGATACCTATGATTGTTATCTACAGAAACAGAAGAGACTTGAGTCTTTAAAATGGAAGACACTGTAGTGTCTAAGAACAGAAGACACCTTAGTGTCTAAGTACAGAAGTAGTTGACCTTTTTAGGTATGCCTTTTTACCCACAACTAGGACTTGGCAGGTTTAAAGTAACACATATCACATTTTAGAATCACATGTAAGAGAAATAATGCATAACGTAGGAATTTATTTCCTTATGCTCAAATTGAATACACTCTTTCGCACCTGAACAACTTAATATTCCTTATGAATTTATGCATTTGTAACAATGCATCAATAATAACATTAATTAACTACACATCATATATGTTCATACAAATTCCCAATTCCTAAACATTCCTAACTAATATAACATTACTTAAATCCCTTGGATTACATTTGTGTTCATAAGAACACCTTCATCCCTTGAGCAATTCAAATATTCTAAAATTGGATACATTGATATCAAACATTCCATTCCTTAAGTTATCACCTTAATTAGCATTTTAAAACTTATTCAACCTTTAACCAACTAATTCAACATCAAAATAGGTTAATTTCAAACCTTAATCAAGCTCAAATATATCATTGTAAAGTGTCTTAACCTTATGTTGTTCAACAATTGCACAAAACCAAACTTTTCTGATTTCAAAGCATTTCCCACAACCATAGGAGGGAGCTAATGTAGCTCTCATGATCGTGGGATGAGTGAATACAAGGTTCACTATCAATGCCTTCAATTTGTTTCTAGATTTTAACACCTTCATACTTAATTCAATACAACTTCATCATAGTCCATTAATTACACCTCAATTATACCTTAATTATCCTTCAATTCCTCATCAAATTCACATCTAATTCTAATTCAAAATCATTCATTTGGAAGCTCATAAACCATTGTCTTTCTTGCTTTAAAAACCAAAACAGAATCTATCATACAGACATCATTTCCAGAACTCATTTTATCATAAACACAATAAATATTCTTTCCCAATTCAAACATCATATAATTTGTATTACCACATGCCATCAAGTTTAGAATTCCATTTATATATTTAACTTGAACTCCTACTTGAATGAACAAGCCAATCTAGCCTTCCATGCAATATGTATAATTCCAAGATCAAGGTCCAAGTAGGATGATCTTAAGAAGAAAACATCATAGAAGATAACTTGATGTAGCTTTCTTGATGTAGCATTTGGATAAGGTAATTAAACATAAACATAAGTAAGAACATAGAGAAGTGAGGGTACGATGTTTCAATGGTGAGAGGAATGGTGTAGAAAGAAGGTAGCAGAAACAACTAGAATGAAGGATGATTCTTCACTTGCCTAAACCCTTTAATGCAAGGTGTCCTTATTTTAAAAAGGAAAAGTGTTATTCTTAAAAGTGACCTACTTGTCCTTTTATCATGCTGCCAAATGTCATTTAACTTTACTACCATTTGTCTCTTATTTACTTATGCCACATTTCACTCAATGTATAGGCTTAATCATCCACAGTTTTCATATATGTACTTGTCTTGCCATTTGACATTTTTCCTAGTCCAAATGTACATTTTAATTCTTCAATTTTTGAATTGTAACAATAAATTCCAAGTTACTAATTATAATTTATGAAACCAAAATTCAAGGCTTAAGTAATATATAATCAAGTCATAATCATTAATTCCTATCACATATACTTTCATAGACATGTAACTTTCCTACAATGGTGTAATTTGGGGCCGCGCATTTCTCTCCCCCTTAAAAGAATTTCATTCAAACCTGATAAGAACAGCTGAGAATATTGAGTGCTAATGGTTGATTCCGGTTCCTACATTGCTTCCTCGAGTCCATGGTGTTGTTAAAGTACTTTCATTAGATGTATTTTTTATTTATTTTTGAGAACATATACTCTTCCTCATAAGAAAAATCTGGTTATACTTGAATTTCTTGAACAAGAATTTTATATACATCATCAGACCGATATCTTCTTAACATGGAAACATAAAACACATCATGCAAGTTGGCTAATTTTTTAAGAAGAGCTAATTGATAAGCTACTAGTCCGACTCTCTTAAGAATCTCATAGAGACCGATGTGTTGTGGACTGAGCTTACTTTTCTTCACAAATTGAAGTATATTCCTCCATGATGACACTTTCAAAATACCTTATCTCCTACCTGATACTAAATATCCTTCCTTTTTAAATCAATATAGGAGTTTTGCTTTTCATTAGACTTTGGATAACTTGAACTTTCTCTTTAATATCTTTCATAATATCAAGCCCGATCATCTTGTTTTCTCTTAATTCAGTCCAACAAACTAGAGTATTACACTTCCTACCATATAGGGCTTCATAAGGCACCATGCCAACACTAGTCTGATAACTGTTGTTATAAGCAAACTCATTCAAAGCAAGATATTTATCCCAACTTCCTAAAAATTTCAACATATAACCTCGAAGAATATTCTAACATCTGAATAACCTGTTCAGATTGTTCATCTGTCTAGAAAGCAGTACTAAATTTGACTTGAGTACCTAGAGCCTTTTGTAGACTTTTGCAGAATCTTAAAGTAAATTAAGGATCATGATTAGAAATAACAGATAGCGGTACCCCGTGTAACCTAACTATCTCATTCACTTATATATCTATAAACTTATCCAATGAATAGTTAGGACGAACACGCATAAAATGAGTAGAAGTGGTGAACTTATCTATAATCACCCATACACTATCATCCTTTCTTTGAGTGAGAGGTAGCCTAGTGACAAAATCCATAGTAATGTTATCCCGACTTTTCTATCAATTTCAAATTCTACTCTTCCCCCTCAATCTGATATTATTGCGCCGGTATAGACCAAAATTCTGTTTGAGCAATCGAAATAGGATTTAATAAACCAGATAGAATCTAGTGCTTAGCTTTAACCTTCTAACCTGTCAAACTTTTGGATATATAATCTACAACATCACATTTCATACTAGACTAGTAATAATGCTGCTTCAGATCTTGATACATTTTATTTCCACCAAGGTGTGTTGTAAACACAATATTATAAGCCTTAAACAATAAATTTTTCTTTAATTCATCACTAGCTGGTTCACACAATCAATCACAATCAATCTCTATAATAGAGATCACCATCTCCTTTCACAAAAATGTCGGGTTATTTACCTTCTTGAGTTGCCAAGATAAGTTGTTGTAGCTTATCATAAACTTTCTGAGTATCATAGATTTCTTATCTAAAGGTAGGCCTAGCTTTCAATTGAGTTATTAAAGCCCGATCAGATGCAAGTCCCCACTCACCCTGTTGCACTAACAATGCTGAAAAGGTCTTCCAACTTAAGGCATCAGTGATGACACTAGCCTTACCAAGATGATAGTCCACAATATAGTTATAATCTTTAAGCAGTTCCAACCAATACAATTGTCTCATATTAAGCTCTTTCTATATAAGTAGGTATTTCAAACATTTATGATTAGTGAAAATCCTAGACTTTTCACCATATAAGTAGTGTCATCAAATCTTCAAAGCAAACACTACTATTGTAAGCTCAAGATTATATATATATGGTAGTTTTGTTCACGTGGCTTTAGTTGCTTAGAAGCATATGCAACCAACATACCATCCTGCCTCAAAACACAGCCTAAACTGTTTCTGAATGCATCACTAAACATAACATATTCTTTACCAGTAGTAGGTTGAGCCAATACAGGAGATTTAGTAAGCATTTTTTTTAGTTGATCAAAACTAGTTTGACATCTAGCAAACCACTCATATTTCACTTTTTTTTATAACAATTTAGTTAAAGGGAATGCTACCACTGAAAACCCCTTAACAAACTAGAAATAGTAACTAGCCAAACTCAGAAAACTTCTTACTTATGTCACACTCCGTGGCAGCTTCTAGTTGATAATTGCTTTAATTTAACTAGGATCAACTCTAATTCCTTGAGAAGAGACAACATGTCCAAGAAAAGTTGCTTCTTAAAGCCATAAATCACACTTGCTTTGCTTGACATACAACTGTTTTTATCGCTGGGTTTATAATATAATCCGAAGATGTGGAGTATAATCGTGCTCATTCTTCGAATATACAAAGATAACATCTATGAATATCACAAAAAATTGGTCTAAGTAGGGCCTAAATATTCTATTCATCAAATCCATGAATGCAACTAGAGCTTTAGTTAGCCTAAATGAGATTACCAAGAATTTATAGTGCCTATAACAGAACCTGAATGCAATTACCATATTTTTTCTTTACAAATAGAACCGGTGCTCCCAGAGTGAGATATTGGGTCTAATGAACCCCTTATCTAGTAGCTCCTATAGCTGAACTTTCAAATCTTTTAATTCAGAAGGAGCCATCCTGTACGGTGCTCTGGACATAGGAACAGTGCCAGGTATAACTCAACAAATAGATCCACTTCCCTTTTAGGAGGAAGTCTAAGTAGCTCTTTAGGAAACACATCTAAAAATTTGGTCACCACTGAAATGTCTTGCAGGTTAACACTCTCCTTATTAAAATGAAGTACAAAAGATAAATACCCCTTCCTAAGGAACCTTTAAGCTTGCATAGTGTTAAATGCAAAACACACTACTAGTCTTACGCTCAAAATCGCAAGTATAAGGGTCGTACTTGTAGTTTAAAGGGGATATCAATCCCACGAGGATTGTGCCTAGGCACCACTTAATTTTAGGATGTTCTTTGTTTAAGAAATCGTTTCAATCAAATTAAAAAAGTAAACTAAAGACAAGCTAAAAGTAACAGGGAACAACGCAACCTAAACTAAAATCAAGATTAAACATTAAGACTTGTCGTTATCCCTATTTTCTCCCCTCTTATTAATTGATTGAATTTATGTCTGGCCCAAGATTTCCTAAAATTCTAGCTACCCTCTCTCAAGATGTAACTGAATGTCACTAGTTAAATAAATTAGAATTAACTTTGGAATCTCTTGATCTATAAAGCCTTTCCTAAACTTTCAACTAGATATAAAGCTATCGTATAGGCAGTGTATTGATCTATTGAAATGTATTCCTAATAATCAATACCGTATTATTTATAGGTCTATTAATCACCAACTCTCATTGTACAATTAAGACAGATTACCAAGCTCACTCTCTCGATATATTGCAAGGTTTAAGCACAATAAATAACCAAATATGTATATCGTTAAATCAATAACAAAAGGTTCACAAATAGTTCAACAACAAACCTTAAAAATTGTTTTAGCGAATCATAATATCCATAACATCCCAAACAATCCAATAATCCATGATAAACATACTAGAAGAGAAAGAAATTGAAATAAGACTAGACAGGGCAACTCTTCCTCTTCTTTGCTCAATCTAGAAAATCTGGATGATAGGGTGTTCTTTGCCCAATCGGAAATGAAACCTTGAATCTCCCTCTATCTCTAGGCTTTCAATCTGTCTTTTAGCTACAAGAAACAAATTCCATGACCCTCTTACAGCTCAGGATTCTGTGTCTTATGAAGTCATGAAAACCTAAAAATATATATCAAATCTACATGTCTCTTTGACTTTTAGTTCCCACTATCATAGAAATTGTACTTATGATTCCCACGATTGTTAGTTAACTTAATAGAAAATTTTTCCATAGATTTCTCACAATCGTGGAAAACACACCCTTTTAAATGGTTGTGGATTCTTTTTTTTTTCAGTAGCTCCACTTCTCTTCTCTTCTTTTAGCCCCTATCTTAATCACAAAGGTGTCCACCCTCCATTCCTACACCAAAATGATCAATTCGAACCCTAAACTAATATCAAACACAAAAGAACAACCATGAAGAAGATCAAACTAAATATAAACACACAAAACAAGTCCTAAAACACAATAATACTAACTTATCATGCAAGAAACACATGACAAATACTTAGAAAAACACATAATAATGCACAGCTATCAACTTCCCCACACTTAAATCCTTACTTGTCCTCAAGCAAATTCAAACGCAACTAATCAATTCCTTCACTTCATTTCCACAAAGATCAAAGCACGTAATCCCTCAAAATTTGGCCAACTCAAATGTCAAGCTATTACATATATGATGGCTACTTTTCATTAGTGTACATAAGCAAACTCAATTTATGGCACTGTCACTCAAAGATAAGTATAAACATAAAATGAATCTACCTCACGGTTTCACTCATTTCTATCAAGTGTTTGATGGTTAGTGCTTCACTTAAGCTACCTATAAACTACACTACTATAGGCTTGGTAATACACCAATTCTCCTTTATAATGATCACATGCATTAATAGATCAAAAAGACTTGTTTCGTGTTGTAATGTAGTAAGGGGTGGGTTAAAAGAGGTAAAGGGTTTAACACAAGCATTCATAAAGTAATAATTAAACAAATGTAAATATGCTACTACTCTACATTTATTGATGCTGCCCAAAATGTTCTTCCTTCCTCTTTTCTTTTCTTTTTTATTTTATTTTATTTTTTATTTTTCTCTTTCTCTTATTTTTATATAATTGATGAAAAAACAAACAACATAGCAACTAGATATAATGGGATCAAAGAGTAGAAGTATAATTCAATTTATCTTAGAAAGAAGAAAAAATATGTACCAAAAATCTCAAACTAATGCACCACTTAATACTTTACTAAGTTTGTTAATGGGTAGGCTAATGAGATTTTGGGTTTTAAAATATGAGGTGTTTTCAAGAAACAAAAGGGTTAAGGCGCAACAGGGCTAACAAGGGATAATAACAAGGGTAGGTCATTTAAGCCAAGGGTTATCACCATAAGGGCCTTAATCATTTCTATTAAGCATGCATCCAGTAGACTCAAACCAATTTAAAGCAAGTTCTGAAAGAAATAAGACGACTATAGATAGAGTCATATAATCTCGATCCTCACATTGGCTTAAATGAAAATTCATTATGCATCTCTACACTACCTCATTGGTAAGTGTCACATTTTGAGTAAACTTATGCAACCAACTACCTTTCGTCACTCAACATGATTCACTCTCTACTCAAGTATCTTAATATAAGTTCAAGCATGCATTCAATCTTATTCCAACTAGCATTATAAAATATCATGGAAAAACACATTAAAAATGATTTAAGTGGCGCTCCATTGCTTAACACAACACCACATAAAACAATAACCTAATATGCCTAAACATGCATCCTAAATAGTAAATAAAACAAATTTAAGAGATCCAATTAACAAGGAAAATGTCACCTTCCCACACTTGGATAGAATATTGTCCTCAATAGACAAGGCAACCACAAAATGAAATCAAAACATCAAACACAACATCAACCAAGCAAACAAATAACACAGTTAACAATGTAAATAAAATAATATAAAAAGTGAAGGGTAAGAAGGCTTATGAGGATTGAGGTGGTGATTGCATAAGAGAGGGGAATTCAATATTCTTTGTCTGGATGAACTTGAGGAACTTCTTTTTCATGTACCGTTGCTTCTTGTCTACTTGTCACATTTGTTTTCTAAGCTCATTGATCAGTAGTGACATTTGCTATTGATTTGCGGCCATCTAATCAAGAATTTGCTAAAACTGATCAACATTTGTTGCTACTGTTGGTTCCTATTTGGCAGCTTCTTCTTAGGGCTTAAGTGGTTCTTGAGAGATGGATGGTTAAGACATGGCTGAATTCTAGCCCTTCTTATTCTTAACCGTAGTATGCATCTAAAGATTTTGGAGATCCTTAAAATGGAGCTCTAAAATTTCAAAGCATCTTAAATATGATACATCAAAGGCATCATAATTAGTAACACACACATTATCTACATCAAGATGATAAAATGAAGCTAAGGCACAATATAAGACATACCAAAATATGAGGTTTTCATATTAACGCAACTCACAATAGACATAAAAGTGCAATACAGGGTATTTATTTTAACTTTGCGATCCATATACTAAAGAAAGAAACGTTCTTTAGCAAAAAACTTATTGCTTTCAATTTTATTAAAGACAATTAAGCACATAAATTTGTGAAGCAATAAGTGCTCAATGCTACAAATTAAGGTGTTTGGTGCATTCCTAAAATCAAACATGTTTTCACCTATAAGGCTTTTCCAATAGTCATCCACAAAGAAGTCATCATGATCATCTAAAATTTTAGTGTTTGACAAGTCAAAAAGTGCATGAAAGATTGTATATTCAAGCTTATAAATATGACCACCTATTCTAAACCAAAATGTATCTATTTTAGGATTATAATACATAATGGTAAAAAATTCAACAGTCATCATAGGGTATATTGGTATATCACAACAAATTTACCAACGCCAATAATATTCGCAACTAATCGTTCAATACTACACCTTAAACCTAGAGTTTCTAATAATTTAAAATCAAGGTATCTCGGAGGTAGTAATTCTCTATCTTTAAAGTTGAAAAATCACATACCTTCTTCTTCCAAAAAAATTGGGAATAGGGCATGAAAATTTTCTGCTATTAGTTTTACCTATATGGGAGACTTGTTGATGTAATTGGTTGATGGGTTTCCAAGAGACAACCTTCTTTTGAGCCATTGAAGAAGAAAAATCTGAAAAAATAGGCAAAAGAGAGAGTGAGTATGTTTTAGAGAGAGAACAAAATAAGAACTCACCAAATCCTTCTATTCTTGATGGTGTAGTGTGAAATAAGTGTAAAAGAAGTGATTAATGATGTAAAAGATAAAGAAAATACCAAAGTTTGGGAGAAAAATGAAAGATTTTTGAAGCTATGTTTATGAAAGAGTCGGTTGCAAAGAGAAAAAGTGAGGAAAAGTGAAGAAAGAAGGAAAAAAAAGAGGTTTTTAAAAAGTTTATGTCCAAGGATCCCATGGAAATCACTATGATTTGGTTAAGGCTCTAGAAAGTTTCTGGAGAGCTTTCACATGCTCATAGAGAATGAGTTCATTTCCACGAGCGTGAGTTAAGTCTCCATAAAGTTTTTGGAAAGCCTTCCCACATTTGTGGGAATCAACCCAATTCCCATGATCGTGGATTATCCATTTTTTTCAATTTCTTATTCTTCTTCCAAGCTTAACACGTATTCCCAATATTCAATCAACCTACTAATACATCAAAATCAACTATCTAACAAGAAATTTGAAAATAACATAAGTTTAAACTCAAAAAAATTCAAACCAAACAAATCAAACACACAAGTACACAAAAGCATGCAAAAGAAAGGTAAGCATGCTAAGTTAAGGTCATTAGCTTGACCACTTCATATACTTTCATAAAGACGTGGAAGAAAGGAAAGAGATGATTTCCTATTCTTCTAAGTATGGCCCTTCATAGATGGCTTGCATCTATGCCCATTAACCTTGAATGCTTAATCCTTGTCATTTTCTAACTCCAAAGCTCTATGGAGAAATGCCTGAATAACCTTGAAGAGTCCACTCCATCTTGACTTGAGCTTTTCAGGAAATAATCAAGGTCTTGAATTAAACAAAAGCACTAAGTGCCCACTTTTGAACTCCTTCTTCTTGATGTGAACATTATGCCACTTCTTTGTCCTTTCCTTATACAACTTGGCATTTTCATAAACATCAAACCTCAATTCTTCTAATTCGTTAAGTTGTAACAATCTTTTCTCGCCCTCAACTTCTTAACAGTGCAATAAACCTGATGCTTCAACACCAAAGATAAATGGCATGCCTTGCCATACCCAAGTCTATATGGAGTAGTTCCTACAGGTTTCTTGAAAGCTGTCCTATAAGCATAAAGGGTGTCATCTAGCTTCAATGTCTAATACTTTATTAAAGTGGTCACTAGCTTCTCCAAAATCTTCTTCAGCTCTCTATTCACTACCTTCACTTGACCACTGGTTTGTTGTTGGTAAGAAGTTGCCACTCTATGATGAACGTTGTATCTTTCAGAAGAGCCTGAAATGATTTATTGCAAAAATGGCTCGCTCCATCACTTATAATCATTTTGGGCACTCCAAATCTTGTAAAGATTTTCTTGATGAACTTTTGAACCACCTTGTCATCATTAGTTGGAGTAGCTACAGCCTCATCCAACCTTGAAACATAGTCAACCGCAACTAATATGTAATTGAAAGAAGCATCTTATCCTTCTTCGAGATGTTTGAAAGAAGCATCTTATCCTTCTTCGATATGTTTCCCAATCTTTGACACCTATCACGCTTTAGCATAAAGTCTCAAACATCCTTGAACAAAGTCAGATAATAAAATCCTACAGTCCTGTGAGCTCCATAATGCCCTGCATAAGGTGAACTATGACCTTGCATCAGAGTCTCAGGCATTTCATCTTTGGGGATACACCTGCAAATCACATTGTCAGCATATATCTTATATAGTACATGTTCATCCCAAATATAACGAGAACATTAAAATACAAGCTGCTTCTTTGTTGATAAGAAAGATCGGAAGGAAGAACACGATCTGAGAGGTCGTTTGCAATATTTGCAAACCAAGGATGAAAAGGATTATCTACCATCATTAAAGCCTCATTAGGAAAGCTCTCCTCAATTTCATCTTCTTCTTTATGGTGTTGTCCTTCAAGTCTAGGTAGTTAGCTACAACATTTTCTGCCCCCTTCTTGTCTTTAATCTTGATTTTGGATTCTTAGAGCAAAAGTACCCACTAGATAAGCCTAGCCTTGTCCATGCTACATGATCTATAAAAACAATGACTTGTGAGCCTAAAAGATATGAACAAAATTTTTCACATGCAAATACCACAACAAGTCACTCCTTTTCTATAGTTTTGTAATTCAATTGGACTCCCGTCAAGGTTTTGCTTGCCTAATAAATGACATATAGCCTCTTTTTCTTCCATTGACCAAAGACACAACCAATGGCATGATTGCTTGCATCACTCATAATCTTCAAAGGAAGAGACCAATCCAGTGATTTCAAAATAGGTGCTGATATAGATGTCTTCTTCAACTATTAAAAGCGTCCAAACAAGCATCATTAAAAACAAAAGGCACGTATTTAACTAATAAATGAGTTAAGGGCTAACAATAAGAGAAAAATCCTTGATGACTCATTTGTATAACCCTACATGATCAAGGAAGGCTCGGATTCCCTTAATATTAATGGGAGGTGGTAATTTTTCAATTACTTCGATCTTAGCTCGATCCACCTCAATCCCCTTGCATAAGATCTTATGGCCTAATATAATTCCCTTTTAGACCATGAAGTGACACTTTTCCCAGTTCAAGACTCGATGAGACTACTCACATATTTGAAACACTCTGTCTAAATTAAACAAATAATGATCAAAAGAATCTCCAAAGATAGAGAAATCATCCATAAATACCTCCATGAAGTTCTGATCCATGTTTACGAATATGGCCATCATGAACATTTGGAATGTAGCAGATGCATTGCATAAATTGAATGGCATCCTTTGATAAGTCAAAGCCTATAAGGACAAGTGAAAGTGGTCTTCTCCTGATCTTGTAGGTATATGACCACCTAATTGTACCCTAAATATCCACCAAGAACATGGTCAACCACCTTCTCAATCATTTGGTCCGCAAAAGGTAAAGGGAAGTGATCTTTCTTAGTGGCCAAATTGAGCTTACGATAGTCAATACATACTCTTCAACCTATGATGGTCATAGCGGAAATCTTTTCACCTTTTTTATTTTCCATCACTGTCATACCTCCCTTCTTAGGCACACACTATACCAGACTCACCCACTCACTATTTGAAATGGGATAAATAATCCTTGCATCCAATAGCTTTACTACCTCCTTCTTTATAACATCTTGCATGTTTGGATTTAACCTTCTCTGTCACTCTCACAAATTTACACGCTTCTTCAAGGTTAATCCTCTGCATCACCACATTGAGGCTAATCTCCCTAATTTCATAAATTTGCCACCCTACACCTCTAATCCTCTTTCTAATTGCCTCTACGACTTTCCCTTCTTGCTCAAAATCTAATTGGTTGGAGATAATAATAGGTAGGGTATGGTTCTTACCTAAAAAGATGTATCTGAAATGGGGAGGTAAGGGTTTAAGCTCTAAAATGGGGGCTTAATGAAAGAAGGTGTTTTAGGTGTATATGTTCTCTCCAACTTCTCTAACTCAACTTCCTCACATAAATCCTCTTCTCTCACACTCTCATCCTTTTGTACTTCAGTAACTTCATTAACTTCCTCTTCAACATCCTTCACACATTCATCTACAACATCAATCTTCATACATACATTACCATCCATCAGTTTCTTCAATGATTTAGACATATTAAACTCAACTTGCTTATCACCAATTATTGGACCCCAGAAAATTTTTCTTTAAAGTAAGCATGATTTAAAATAATTTTGGATTTTTGATAGATTTAAATTTTAGAGCTATAATTATGCCAAGGTTAGTGGGCTTTGTGGAATGGGTAAGTGGAATTAAAGTGTTAATATAACAAGCATGTTTAAGGACGTTTTTGGGAGATCACTTTGGCATAGAAGAACATAAGCTTATAATTAAGGGTAAGATGGACTTTTTGGGCTCATTAAAGGTAGAAATATGATAAGTATGGGTTGTTTTGCTTGTGAAGAGGAGAAAATTGTGAAATGAAGAGGGAGAAGAGAGAGAAAATGAAATTAAAAGAGAGAGGGGAAAGGTTTCGGAGAAAGAAGGAAAGAAGATAAATCAAACTTGTTGAGGTAGGTTAACCATCTTTCCTTCTTGCTTTATTGAATGGAAAGAGTTAGTGTAGAGAATGGAAAAGTTGATGAGGGAAGAAGATGGAGTAGGAGAACCTAATTGATTTTAGGGTTCCTAAACTAGGTCTTGGGTTTTTCTAACCTAGATGGGTTATGGGAAGGTTAGATTTGAGTTCAGTTTGTGTGTGGTTGAAATATTTTTGTAATTTTTGAAGTTTTTGAATTTTATTAGAATGTTGTTTAGAATGGAACCTTGGTTATTGTAGGGGACCAAGGAAACCCTAACCAAGAGCAAAGGGAAAGGCAAGCTTGACTTGCTATTCGTGAGCTAATTAGGTGGGTAATGTATTTATAGTTAACGTGTAATTGGGAAAATTCTTGCCTATGTATGTGTATGTTATTCTTTGCTTGAAATTAATTGTGAATGTTTAGGGAAGAAAAAGAAAAGCGTGAAAGTTTGAGAAGTTGCTAAAATGATTCTGAACATGATTATATTCTTTTGTTGGGAAAGAGAAGAACCGTTTCGTTAGTCACGTGTACGTTGACCCAATAGCCTTCTCCCCATTGCCTGCTTTAGGCCACGAGATCCTAAGAATTTGGACTCGTTTTGCTCACGGAGCAAACTTTGGTTTCTCTGTTTTGTTTCACAGAACTGTCGAGCCATTTGGGTGTGCATTTCATAATTAAATTGTTAAGCCTGAGTCATTTTGAGTGTGATATGTTACGAATTTTTGAACTAAATTAATGAATGCTTAAACTGCTGTATATATATATCTATTCATGTTTATATGCTTGACTTTGGTCAATTACTAATGGCTATGAATATATATTAGCCACTGAGCCATATAGCTCACCCCACTACTCCCTCCTTAGGTGCAGAATAAGAAGGTTAGCAATCCTTACAAGACATCAGAAGCTCCAAGATATTAGAGTATTTTGTAATTAAGTTAGTTCAACCATTTTTGCATAGCTTCATAACATGTTAAAAACATTGAGTATCTTATACGTTGTATTTTTGTGTCAAGCCTTTGTTTATAATGTTAATAATGTAATTAAAGATTATGTATGAGCTTTTGGATGTTTTGGTAAAAGAGCTCGAACTGAAAAATTCCATAGGTGTACATGCACGTTTCTTTATGGTGATTCATTTCAAATCTAAGTCTTTTCTAGGTGTAGAAATTGTGTGCCATCTTCAGGGCAAATTATGGCTTAATTAAGGAAATTTTGTTAAAGTCGTCTACCGCAAAGTTGTAGCTTATCCTACTAGCTTTCCAATGATATATAGTACGAAATTTTTTGATTTCTAAGCACAAAGTGAGGGTCCTTGTAAAGGAAGAAGTATCTTCTATCTTTCACATCTTCTGCCTTTTTGCTTCTTCTGTGATGACGTCGTTGATGACATCATCTTCTTTTGTGTTTTGTATTGTCTGTATTTTACTTCTTCTTAGTTTTGCTTCTTCTGCTTTTTTACTTGTCTGTGTTTTACTTCTTCTTAGTTTTGCTTCTTCTTCTTTTTTGCTTCTTCTGTGATGACGTCATTGATGACATCATCTTCTTTTGTGTTTTGTATCGTCTGTGTTTTGCTTCTTCTACCTTTTGCTTCTTCTGTGGTGACGTCATTGATGACATCATCATCTTATGTGTTTTGTATCGTCTATTCTTTGCTTCTTCTTGGTTTTGTTTCTTCTGCCTTTTTGCTTCTTTTGTGATGACGCCATGACGTCATCTTCTTCTGTGTTTTGTATCGTCTATGTTTTGTTTCTTCTTAGTTTTGCTTCTTCTATGATGACGTAATTGATGATGTCACCTTTTTCTGTGTTTTGTATCGGCTGTGTTTTGCTTCTTCTTAGTTTTGCTTCTTCTCAGTTTTGCTTCTTTTCAGTTTTTCTTCTTCTCAGTTTTGCTCCTCTTCTTCTTAGTTTTGCTTCTTCTCAGTTTTGCTTCCTCTTAGTTTTGCTTCTTCTCAATTCGCTTCTTCTGTACCTATCTTCTGTGTTTGATTTCAAATGCTGGGCTCTGGAACCGGGGTCCAGAACCAATCCTCAAAACAAGTTTTCCCTTATGCACATCAACTAATGCCCTACCAATTTCATAAAGGGTCTACCCAAAATAAATGGAAAATTTTTATCAACTTCAAAATCCAATACAACAAAATCTACAGGAATAAGCAATTTATCTACTTTTACTAACACATCTTCTATAATTCCATATGGCCTCCTTATGAATTGATCTACAAGCTAAATCAGTATAGATGTTGGCTTGACCTTTTAAAGTCCTAATTTCTTAAAAACAAACCAAGCATCAAGTTAATGCTTGAACGTAAATCACATAAGCATTTAAAAAATTCAAAGTCACCAACAACACATGGAATTGTAAAACTCCTTAGATCTTATGGTTTTGAAGGCATCATGCTTAAGATAATCGAACTACAATTCTCTATCAAAGTGACTGTCTAAATGTCCTCCTAAGTATGTTTGTATGTCCGTATATCGTTGAGAAAGTTCACATACTTAGGCATGCACTCCAAAGCTTCCAGCAATGATAGATTGATTTGAAGGCTCCTCGGTTTGTCTAGAAACTTGAAAACCTAAGAGTCCACCTGATGTTGTCTCACCCTTTATGGATATGGAAGTTTGGGCTTATATGGTGGTGGTGGCACATGTAACCTCCCTTCTTCTTTCTCCACTTAAATCTCCTTGCCTTTTTCCTTTTCTTGGCTATCCTTTTTCACATTTAGTTCCTTCATCTACTTGCCACTTCAAAGTGTGATAGCCTTCAATTCTAGAAGACAAAACATTAGAAAGTTGACCTACCTATAACTCTAAATTGTGGATGGATGAGGCATGGTTCTTCACTATCTAATCAAACTTTGCCTCCATCCTCTTTTGACCTTCCTACTGGCTCAAAAACATTCTCGTTTGGTTCTCTTATTGATTTTCCATTCTGTACCCCAAAATATCCATGAATTTGTCCTTTTTGTTCTCAAAATATCCAATTTGGTCATGTTGAAATCGTAGAGGTCCTTGCGGTCTTGCTTAGCCACTTGCATTGTTAGTACTCCAAGAAAAATTTGGGTGGTTTTTCCAATCGGATTATAAGTATTTAAGTACGGATTGTTACCTTGCTGTGGTTGGCCCAAGTAACTTACCTGTTTAGTGCTCCTAGCTCCCAGCAAAAAGCATTCTATTATGTAATGGTTGTCCCGCCCACACAACTCACAGTGGATTGCATAGCTTTGGCTATAGATGTAAATGCTCCTTGCATATTGTTCAACTGCTTAGTAAGGGCTATGATTTGTGCTTGGAAAGCAGTAATAAAGTCAATTGGGATCACACCTTTTTGCTCCTTTTGCCCCTATCTACTCCTCTTGCTTGACCATATACAACTGCTGCTTGCCAACTCTTCCAAAAGGTCATGCGTTGCATCAATAGTTTTCCAAATCAAAGATCCTCCCGTAGTTTCATCTATGGTCCCTCTTATGCTTTGATTTACACCATTGTAGATGTTTGTATGAGGAATTCCCTCATAATATTATGGTGGGGACAAATTTTCCGTAGTTCTTTATACCTCTCCCAAGCTGATATAAAGACTCTCCATCTCTTTATTGAAAATTTGTGATTTCCTTAATGATTCTTGTTTTCTTGGTCAATGGAAAGTATTTAGCAAGAAATGCTTGGGCTAGCTTTTCCCAAGTAGTAATCTGCCCTGAACTGAGTGAATTGTACCATGCATTCGCTTAATCTCTCAAAGTGAAAGAAAATAGTCCTAACCTTACGGCATCATCAGACATCCTATTAAATCAAAAAGTGTTGTATATCTCTAAAAAATTGTCGAGATAGGCATAGGATCTTCATTAGACAATCCATAAAACTGAATACTACTCTGAAAAATGTTGAGGAGTGTCGGCTTGATCTCAAAATTGTTAGCTTAAATCGCTAGCCTCGCAACTCCATGAGGATTGAATCCTAGTCTTATAAAGCCCATTAATGTCCTTTCGACCTTTCCTTGTTCTCCTTCTTCGCCATGTTTTCTTGTATAATGTCTTCGCGCTTTGCTTTTCTCAATTTTCATTTGTGCCTTGTGTTATCTACCAACTCTTAGTCACGAAGTTCAGTATTCCTTCACGTGTTCCTTGTGTTCATGCATTTGTAAAACAAGGAAAAGTATTAAAATTTTTTTAAATCAAAGTAACCCAAACTAAACAAGATGCTAAATAATCAATCCCCAGCTATGGTGCCAAAAACTTATTGAATGCAAAACACACTACTTGTCTTACGCTCAAAATCATAATTATATAGATCATACTTGTAGTTGAAAGTGAATATTGATCCCACAAGGATTATGCTTCGGCACCACTTAATTCAGGTTGTTCCTTGTTTAATAAATTGTTTGAATCAAATTTCAAAAGATAAGTAAAATAAAGGCAAACCAAAAGTAAAAGGGAACAATGCAACCCAAACTAAAATTATAAACTAAGACTAGGAGAAAATCAAGATTAAACATTAGGACTTGTCATTGTCCCTATTTGCTCCCTTTTGATTAGTTTATTCAATTTATGTTTGGCCTAAGATTTTCTAAAATTTGAGCTACTCTCTCTCAAGTTGTAACTAAATGTCACTAGTTAAATAAATTAGAATTAACTTTTGGATCTCTTGATTTGCAAAGCCTTTCGTAAACTTTTAACTAGATATGAAGCTATCCTATAGGCAGTGTATTGATATATTGAAATCTCTTCCAAATAAATCAATAACTTGTTATTTATAGGTGTATTAATCATCAACTCTTGTTGTACAATTAAGTAATTTCCACAACCCTCCTATGGTTCTCAGGATTCTATGTCTTATAAAGTCAAGAAAACCATAAAAAATATATGAAACCTGATAAGTGTGAAGTGCATCATGTTATGGGTTATAGTTTGACATTTGTTTATCCATTTATTCAATTGTTTAGTATGTGTTTTTGGTATAATTATGTTAGTTTGTGAATTATTTTTGTTCAAGTGTTTTTGTGAGTTAGTACAAGCATTTGAGCTTAATTATTATGTTTTTGAGATACCTTGATGAGTTTGTTAGTGTTTTAGGGTTAATAGTGAAGAACAAAGAAGTTTCAGAAAGACTTGGACCTAAGCAACAACCCATGATTGTGATATAAGTGAGAGAAGATAGCCCACGATCGTGGCCAAATTGTCATGATCGTGATAGAAGCATCATACTTGGCCCACGATCATGGCCTTTCTGATATGACATGATCATGATAGAAGCATTAGACTTGGCCCACGATCATGGCCTTCCTGATATGATCATGATAGAGTGTTTACATGTGGCCTACTATCGTGGCCTGCATCGGATAGAGGTGCAGATACATAAAAAAGTCAGTTCGACATTGAAAAAACCGTAAGGTTGCCACAAACGTGTCAAGTATAAAAGGAATAAGATGAAAGAGGAAAGAGGAAATTTTGATAAGCCACCACAACGAAACCATAAAGGAGAGAACTTTGAGAGATCAAGAAAGAGAAGAAGGAAGGGAAAAGAGGAAGATGATGCAGACTCGACGTGCTTACCGAAATAAGAAGCTTTCCGAAGTCACAGCCTCCCATCATCCATTGAAGTTCTATTTCCTATGTATTTTAGTTTTATTTCATTGTATCATTGGGATCTATAGTTTGATGATAGAATTGAATTATTGATTGATGCTCTATATTCACTTTTGGACCATAATAGGATGTTTGTATAAACTTGGTTAACTGGCACACTAGTACCTATTATCTTAGAGGGTCCAGATATAAACAGACAAGATAGCGTAGGATTATTACTGTCAGCAACCTCATCAATAGCCTAATCAGATCTTTCCATACTTAAATCTAAAATCGAAATGTGGGACAAACATCATTAGGCCAAACACAACTTTTATATTCAAGTACAAGCAATATTTAAGTGTTGGTTAAACTAGAATCACCTAAACCATACTCTGATACCAAATATTGAAACACCCTAATACCCTTTAAGAGGATATAAGGATGCCACACAAAATAAGCCTAGAGCATACTAAGATATTTCTGCAAAGCCTAAAAATAAGGTAACATACTTCAGAATTCAATTGAATGTTGAGTTATAAACAGAGTATAATTAACATATTGTATTTATGAAATACAAGCCTTAAATTCAAATCCATCTTGTATTATAGACATTACAAACCATTTACAAAAAAATACAAATATGTCTCATAATTTTAAATATAACTCAAAAACTTAAGCATAACATCTTCTAAACCATAACACATCCTTCTTTGCCTATTGTGGTTGTCCGGCCTTAATCCATCTTTTTGAGAGCTATAAGGAGGAAAAACTACCATCCTAAGCATATAGCTTAGTAGGGAATCACTAAACATGATACAAGAAGGCAATTGCTTCTAACATTCGTCTGGCATTTATAAGTAAATGAATCATGGCTTATCATACGCAATCATTAATTATTTAAATATAAGAGTAATTAGAT
This sequence comes from Erythroxylum williamsii, assembly GCA_027564335.1. Taxonomy (NCBI): domain Eukaryota; kingdom Viridiplantae; phylum Streptophyta; class Magnoliopsida; order Malpighiales; family Erythroxylaceae; genus Erythroxylum; species Erythroxylum williamsii. The sequence continues at coordinate 37,661,472 of JANITW010000236.1, read as the reverse complement.
TATTAATTGCATGAGAAAAGAACATAAATGCATTATAATAGAATACACTAACATCAGAACAGAATATAAAAATATCATAATAGGATACGATTGTTTCAGAGCAGAACCAATATCAAAACACATATAGAATTACTTGCTAATCCTTTTTACAAAAGTGAGTAAAATGAATAGAACAAAAGATACCTATGATTAGTATGTACAGAAATAGAAGAGACTTGAGTCTTAAAAGTAGAAGCATTGTAGTGCTTAGAAATAGGAGACACCATAGTGTCTAAGTATAGAAGCAGTTACAGACCCTTCTAAGCATGCCTATTTAGCCACAACTAGAACTTGGCAGGTTTAAAGTAACATATATCACATTTTAGAATCACATGTAAGATAAAATAATGCATAACATAGGAATTTATTTCCTTATGCTCAAATTGAATAGACTCTTTCACCCCTGAACAACTTAATATGCCTTATTAATTTAAGCATTTGTAACAATGCATCAATAATAGCATTAAGTAATTACACATCATATATGTTCACATAAATTCCTAATTCTCAAACATTCATAACTAAATCACATTACTTAAATCCTTTGGATCACATTTATGTTCTAAGAACACCTTCATCCCTTGAATTGTTGGGCCCCAAAATTTTTCTTTGATTTATGTCACTAAGCATGAATTGTTGATTGTAGGGTTTATTGCATAGTTTGACTTAATTGGAGGTATTAAAGGAAAATTAAGAGTTATTTGAGTTTAGTATGGAATAAATGTTTATGGAAGAGTAAATTTGTACAAGGGCAAAATGGGCAAGGCACTTAAGTTATGATGTTTAAGGCTTAGCAAGGATGGGTAATATGGTACTTGTGTCCATTTAAGCTTAAGGAATAGAATTAGAAGAAGAAAAGAAAGGGAAAGAAGAGAGAAAGAGAAGAGAGTATCGTTGGAGGAGAGGAAGAAGAAGAAGAAAGGAGGAAAGCTAGAGTTAAGGATTTTCGAAGTTTTGAAGCATTCATCAGGTATGTTAAG
>JANITW010000236.1:37602854-37615833 GCA_027564335.1 Erythroxylum williamsii | reverse complement strand
TAGTTGTGTTTGATATTGAGTTGATTCTAGATCCCAAAGTGACTTATTGCATTGACTTACCCATTACACACACTAAGAGCATTCAACAAGGTCTTAAGAAATGGAGTTCATTGATTAAGACCTTGGACTTAAAGAGTTCTTTAAAGTTTACCATTTGAAACTTAATGATTCACTCCCATTAAAATTCATTTCGAACTATGATAGCTAAAGCTCGTTTTTAAGAGGATACTATCATCATTTGAACATTGTTTTTATCTTATAGTTTTTTTATTCCCAAAATCCAAAAAAAAACTTTTCATTACATGCTCTCACAATTCATTTATTTTTGTCCAAATTTCCAAAGATTAAAACCCCCCTTTCCTTGCTAATTTGGTTTGCATATTATGGCATATAGGCTAGCTCAGATCCATTCATCAGGTTCCGATTAAGTGAAACGACCCAATGTTGCATTCTATACTGCAATCCTTGGAATTAAAATTTTTGATTTGACCTCCAAGGGTAAGAACAAAAGGCTTCGAATTAAAATGACGTCGTTGTCGGGGAACCAAACAATTAGTTCTTTAGGTTAGTTGTTGTCATTTTTGCTGCTAAGTGAGGAACCTTGGTTTAGATTGCATTTTAGATAGTTTAGTGTTATACTTGTCAACAGTATAAGATTTCATTTTCTTTCCTTAGCATAAAATTTTGAAAACTCAAACAAATAGGATTCCGAAATTTTTGCATTTTTCATACTTAGATTTCTTACACCCTCACAATTTGAACATTTCTTTGTTGCTTTTTCATACATACATACTTTACTTGCATGCATACTCTCACAGATACTTCCACACATCTATAAACTTGCATCCATTGCATCTCACCTTTTATTTGACTTTGTGTGTTTGTAAGTAAATTTTGTTACATTTTATTTTCAGTTGAATTATTCCCGTGCATACCCAGGAGAGTTAAACTCCTACCTTTCTACCCTAAAATTGAGAGGCGTTTGAGAAAGATTAGAAAGGAGAGGAGAGAAAAAGAGAAAAGTCAAGTAGTTGTCGAAGAAGAGTCTAGTCGGCCAAGGACTGAGAGTAAGTCGATAGAAAGAGTTATCATGACTGAGAACCCAGCTTTTCTGCAAAACCCTAACTATCATGCTAACCAACCTAGGAATGGTGATAATGGAGGTAATGGGAAACATAAGCGAGTTGGGGAGAATACTGGGAATCAAAGAAGGAGAACCATTAGGGAAGCAACTACCTCTTATGTTAATTATGATCTATTTACTGCTACTTGTCCTAATTTTGATGTTAATTTTGAAGCTAAAGGATTACTCATTAACTTTCTTCCTAAATTTCATGGATTGATAGGAGAGGATGCCTACATGTTTTTGCAATCTTTGTCCATGATCTGTCAGAGTATGAAGCCGGTGGGAGCCTCACTTGTTCAAGTACTATAAAAGTTTTTTCACTTATCACTAGAAGGAAAAGCTCAAGAGTGGTATATGAGCCTCCCAAGAAACGTGGCAAACATCTACCATAGTTGGGTCAATTTGAGGAAAGCATTATTGGAAAAATATTTTCTGGCCTCTAGAACTTCATCGATTAGGAAAGAGATCTATTTAGCATGACAGGATTATGATAAGTCCCTTTATGATTATTGGAACCACTTCCAAGATCTATTATCCAAATGCCCCTATCACCAGATACCTGATGAGCAGTTAGTGTAGTATTTTTATGATGGGCTGAAAAGTTAAGATAAAGGTATGTTTGATGCGGCATTGGGAGTTTCTTTAATTGATCTTACAGCTGCGGAAGAGTGGGATATAATCAAGAAGATGGCCTTAAATCATCAACAATACAGTGTGAGAGATACTAAAGGTGTACATGAGTTGGGAGCCTCAACAGCCCAATCCAAAAGAATGGGGAGTTTGGAATCTCAAGTTGACTATTTGGAGAATAGAGTGACCTCACAGTTGTCCTTCATCACTGCAGAACTGAAGAATATGAATGTGCATCGCCCGACATCTTTATGGATCTTACTGCGCCCAGTTGTGATACTTATGGATCAGTAATGCATATATCTAGTGTTTGCCCTAGTTGGTATGAAGAGCTATCTGCAGTGTATCCAGGTCGGACCAATCAGAAATGACACCCCTACTCCAACACTTATAACAAGGGATGGAAGGCAAACCCTAGGTTCAGTTGGAGAAATGAAGAAGGAAGTGTCCCAAACAGATTTCAACAAGGAGGACGAGCTAGTACTTCCACTAATCAGTTCCCCAACCAACAACAAGCCCTGACTGTTCCACTAAAGGAAGACATAAACCAACTTCTGCACAATATGGTGGCTATGATTAAGGAGGAAAGGACTTCGAACAATAACCAGTTTAATGCAATAGCCTCTCTCATTCAACAAGATTCCTCTAAGACCACTGCTCGGTTCAATGCTCTACAAAAGAGAATGGAGCAATGGAAGACGAAAGCCAAGAACATCAATTCCTATGTCACCCAATTGTCCAACAATATGAGTAAGAATCAAGCATGAAGCAGTGGAGTTATTCCCTCCAATACCATTATGAACCACAAAAGTTTAAATGCAATAGCTCTCCGCAGTGGGAAACAAGTGATGTTCAAAAATCAAGATGAGGGAGAAGGCGAAGAGGAGATTGAGAGTAGAGAATTACCTTTAACAAAGGACAAGGTTAAGAAGTCTAAAAGTTTCAAAAAAAAATCACTTTTGACTGAAAAGATGTCTGAATCATGGAGCAAAGGAGTTAATTCCGACAACTACAAGGAACAAGCAACAACAAGGGATTATGTGGAATCTAGTAAGCATGGAGCTAATGAAGCCAATGGTAAGGAGGTAAATCTTCAAGACCTTCCTTTTCATAATTCATATTCGATAAGCAAACGAATGACTGATACTAAGCATGAAAAAGATATCATTGATTTGTTTAGCAAAATAGAAGTCAATATTCCTTTGCTTGATCTTGTGAAACGGGTTCCTGTTTATGCCAAATACCTTAAAGACCTGTGTACCCATAAGAGGAAGTTTAGGCCAAATGAAAGAGTTCAAGTAAGCTCGAATGTTTCCGCCTTATTCAAACCTCAAATCCCTGTAAGATGTCAAAACCCTAGATCTTTCACTCGAATGTTTCCGCCTTATTCAAACCTCAAATCCTTGTAAGATGTCAAAACCCTAGATCTTTCACTATCCCTTGCACTATAGGTTAAGTTATCATAAGGGGAGCCTTGTTAGATATAGGGGTAACCATTAATGTTGTGCCTAAGTCTGTCTATTAATCATTGGAAGTCAAGAATCTTAAGCCTACATCTATAGTTTTCCAATTGGCGGATAGGTCTATTAGGCATCCTGTGGGCATTATAGAGGATATTTTGGTCCAGGTTAAAGATTTGGTCTTTCTAGCTGATTTTTATGTGCTTGATATGTCTTCATAAGTTGTGTAGGACACTTCCTTGATTCTCGGTCGACCCTTCTTAAGGATTACTAGTATAATGATTAGCATGAAAGAAGGTACAATCACCATGAAGGTAGGAGATCAACAGGTGAATTTTAACATGTACGAAGCTATGAAGCACCCTCATGAGGATTATTCGCTCGTAGGAGTTAACATGCTTGATATTGTTATTGATGATGCATGCTCTGAGTTTGAACTCCAACACGTTTATTGTAACTCCGCAATGAACCCATTGAATGCTACGATTGTCACTGATGACTCCTTGGAAGAAGGATTTTTTGCTAATGTTTAAGGTAAACTGAGAAATGTGGACGTTAACACCAAAATGGCAATTGGTCAAGTTGCCTCACCACAGCATAGCTATCTGCCAAACATCCACCAAGAGACATAGGATCCACCGTAGTCATCAGGTCATTTCTCATCCTTCACTTACCACTTACTTCTGCTCTGAGATTAAATATGATATTGTGGACACATTAGTATGTTGAATAAGTGTGGGGGAGAAACCACTTCAGTAGGACCTAGGTTTAATTTTTAGTTTATGCAATTTTAATTCAATAATTCATCTCCCTTTTATGTTCGCTGTGTTTTAGCTTGATGCATGATACATCTTCCATGTTTGAGGAAATTGGTGTAAATGGCTACATTGCATTTTGTTTTCTGATGCTTCACGACTTTGCATATACACTCTAAGTGAGCTAAGTATCTACTTTAGTCTTTTTCAGTAAAATTTTCATTTCTGTCTTGCTCATTTTGCTCTCGGAAAAACTTTGCCTCGATGACAATTCCTTAGAAATCTCTCAAGCCAATTCGCAGTGGCGTGAATTAATTCTGTCGTCGTGGCGAATACTTTCGAGCAACATTCACCATGGCATGAAGTAATTATGTCATCACGGCAAACACCTTCGGACAACTTTCGTCGCGGTGAAAGTTCAATCTGCACGAAGATACTTGGGTGAAATTTCCCTTCTACCCTTATTTTCTTTTGATCTTTCATCTTCCTTCTGTCCAGTTTTGTAATTTCCCTCTTCACACATATATCAACTCGACTTCCCCTTCTTCCTTTTTATATATTTCCCTCTAGTTTGTCATGGACATCTGACCCATTCTTCACCAAATATCTCTCTTTTCATTCTCCTCATTTCATTTCGCATTCGTTGGTCATCTCTATGCGGCTCTCTTTCTCCTTCATAAGTATTTCTAGCCCTCGACTTTGTCTAGTTTCTACCTCATTGTTTTTGTTGTATTTAGGGCACGTTCACCGCGGCGATGAATCTGTTTCGTCGCGGTATGGTAAGTTGTAGCTTTCATTGCGGCAATGCACCCTTTCACTGCTGTGACACATCAATTTCGCCGCAGTGAACTTAGTAGGTTATGAATTTCAGTCAATTTTGTGTAGTCCATTCGTTTATTTTTTGTGTTTGTTTTTTACAGGAAAATACCTTGAACTAAAAACCCTACCCATAATTTCCCCACTATCCCGTCTAGTTCATCCAGTGATTCCAGTCCTCCAAATAGTGATAATTTTGATTTTGCCGACCTAGCCAAAAAAATAAGCACTAGGTCGTTCATTAAAGAGCGCCAATTTCCTTTAAATCCACACAACAATCCCTTTATTCGTCAACTGGTACACTCTCAGCTTACGGGATTAGTCCAACCACTGGCTCAGGACAACGATAAATTCGTTCTCCATTTCTATACTTATGCCCGATTTCATAACACCATGGAAATTAATTTTCGTGGTGTGAAAGCCCCCACTGCATTCACCACAGCAAGCATTCGTGAATATTACAACCTCCCTCCTATTTTTCACTACCATTACGATCAGCTGATCCACCATTATCCTTGGGACAATGTTATTCGTACCTTCTGTCCAGAGGGCGTTGTTTGACATAAGACCTGAATCTATCAACGTTATCTTAAATGTTTTGATCTCCAACCCGAAACTTGTCCTTGACTCCATCTTGTCAGTAACAACATCATTCCAACCACCCATCTTACCTTCGTTACAAAACAACAAGCCTTGTACCCTTACCTTTTAATGACTAGTCGCCCAATCGACATAGCTAATGCCATTGCTTCCGCCCTCTATGACTCCTTTACCATCGCCAAACTCACCAACGCCATTATTTTTCACCACCTCATCATAGACATATTTCGGGCTCACAACGTTCCAGAATTTAACAATGACAACTATTTTGACCCAGCTCCTATGTTTCGATATGCCCGCCTCAAACAACCCCTCCTCCACCCTTCTCACCCCTCCACCCAAATTCCTGATGTTGTTACAACCCCTGCCGTTGCAGTGCCAAGTAAGGACGATCCTTCGACTCTGGGCCCTCCTGGGCCCGTCACCTTGTAGACCCTCGCAGGCTGAGTCGATGACCTCTCTGCAGACCTGGCTACTCTTCGGGACACCCTCCTTTAGGCAATCGCCTGGCAGGATCGAGATTGACGGTATCGCCGGTGGATAGATGCATTGCTCGTCGGGCACTTTCACTTCCAACTTCCTTCTGATGAAGATTACCCACTTAGCAGTGCTGGCACATCGGGAATAGGTCCCTCAGACGCTAGGGATGATCACCCTATAGAGTAGTTCGAGTTGTTTGTTCTTGTGTTTTCTTTCCTTTTGTTTTACTTTTTAGTTTGTCAAATACTCAGTTCCATTTTGTAATGTCCAAACTTATTGATCGGATTTTTATATACTTCTCTTTGTACTTTTGATGTGTTGTTATTTTCATCCGCCTTACACTTCCCCTTCACTGCTTACTTGTTTTAATTGTTCTTCATATTGGGGACCATATGATGTTTAAGTGTGGGGGATGTTTCAATTTGCAATTCTTGTTTGTGCATTGTGCATCATTTTCGGCCATTTAACCGCTTGTGCAAGTTAATTGCGCATAATGTTAAAATTTTAAACTTGGTGATTGAGGGCACTTGCTTGTTTCAAACGTTTCTGTAATTTTTTACCACGACGAACTCTTTCTTCGCTGTGGCAATGTTGCGAAATTAATATTTCACCACAGCAAACTCTTTCTTCACCACGGTGAAGTTGCGAAAGCGGCGATGCCATACTCTTTGCAAAAACTGTTTTAAAATTGTCTCATTTCAATAATTCTCCCTAATTAGATTCTTGTCACTCTTGTTTCTCAAAGATTTTATAAGTTTCAAAGCGGTCTTTGTGTTTTTGAAAATACCTTTTATTTTTCTAAAGATAGTCAATTTTGGATAATTTTATTTTCAATGTTTTCAATACAAAGTAAGTGAGGGTACGCTGATAAAGTAGCACTTTATGTTTTTTAAACCTTGAGATTGTTAATTAAGATATTAACCTTGTTGGAAGGATATTTGGGCCTGAATTCTTTCATTGTTGTGTGTATCTACTTAATTTCATATCTCTCTAAAACTTGTTTTAATTCTTGATCAAAGCTTGATGAACTAGAATTTTGTTAACATGACAGAGGCATTCTTTCAAAAACCCTGTTTACCCAAACACAAACCCCCTAAACACTTATCTATTGCTAGCCCACTGAGCCATATTTTTGAGTACATGCACATATCTTCTTATGGGCATGAATATTTTACTTCCCGCTCCTTTCAAGTTTATCCTTGTAAAAATTTTTCTCCCAAGAAATTAGTTTTTGAGAAAAACAAAAGAAAAAAAGAAAGTAAAAAATTCAACAGAATTAAATAAAAGAAGAAAACAAAAAAAAAGAAAAAACTATATCTCAAAAGAAAAAAATGGTTAAGTGGTAGATTATGTTGTTGTTTGTGTAAATATTGTCGTACTCACAGTTGACTTTTATTTCATAATTGTGGTGCATGTACTCATTTTTCTTTATTCTGTTCCATCCATTTCATTTAGCCTTCCATACATTATAACCTTAAAAAGTCCTCTTGATTTTCAAAATTATAGTTCTTGTAGTGCAAAGGTAAAACTATCATAAGCTTATAGTAGAGAGTGGACTAAGCAAATTTTAGAATGAAATTATCCCAAAAACAAGTGAGTTAAGAGTAAACACCTTGCCTTGAGTGAAATCTCCTTTGCTCAATCTCTTGGATTAAATTCTTATAGTGTTTATTTTCTTGGCTCTCTTTGAGTCTGCTTTGATTAATTTATGAGAAAGTGATTTTACCAATTTCTTACTCTCATTTTAAGCATGGTCGAAATTTTCTTTTGCACTTATGTCCCTTTGACTTTTGATAAACTTTATCCAGGAGTACAAAGGTCGAAGTGTGGGGGAATTTGATTGAGCCCAAGCTTCTTATATAAATTGGCGACATTTTCATGGTTTTTACTACACTTTGTGTCTCCTATTTTTAGATTTTATTCTTATTTTGACTCTAGAGTGCCTGTCTTTACTTTATGTAGTTTGAGAGTAAAATTGTGACAAATCATTATTAATTGCACTAATTAATTTTCTGAGAATAATTGATACTGCAAACTACCATTTGTTCATTGTAGGAGAGTCAAGAAGAAGAGACTCAAGAAGAAGAAGTAGAGTCAAGGGAAGGCTGAAGATGATGAGTCAATAAGTCAACAAGTCAACAAGTGCAACAGGAAGTTCACCGCAACGAAAAGATGATGTGTTGCTACAGCGAAGTGTGAAGAATTCTAAGCAAAACTTTTGAGAAAAGTTCTCCACGGCGAAAGAACCAACAATCCAAGTTAAAACTTTCGGGAAAAGTTTGTCAAGGCGAACGCATCTGTCTTCACGGCGAACTCATCTGTTTTCGTGGCGAACCTTCAAATACCCGAATCATTTTCGAAAGTTTACCCACTGTGCAACTCAAACCATAACCCATTTCTTTTAAAACCTATCTATTTTAGGTTAAGAAAGGAGGTGGTAGCCAACAGTTTTTTAATACACACTCACTCTCTTTACCTTTGGAATTTCTTCCACACACCTTCATCCCCTCTCATCCACTTCACCGTTCTGTTGCTTCACTAACAACTACTACCACGGTTGTTTCCAGTGGGTTCCTGATTGTGAAATCTACTAGAGTTGTGCTTGGCTAGGCACCTTTCTCCTCTTGAAAATGTAGTAATGGTTAGAGTTCAATGGGCTTCAAAGGGGAGTAGTTTATTCCATGTTCAGCTATATTGTTATGAACTCCTACGTTTAGGATTTGTAATTTGTAGTTGAACATTCTTGATTAGAGTTTAATCAAGTGTTGGATATTCAATGTGTTATTGGGATTTGTTGATGTAGAACTTGGAACTTGAATATATGAAGTCTCATATATGTCTATTTGTGTTCATGTTGAATCTCCTTTATCTGCCTAGTTGTGTTTGATATTGAGTTGATTCTAAATCCCAAAGTGACTTATTGCATTGACTTACCCATTGCACACAATAAAAGCATTCAACGAGGTCTTAAGAAATGGAGTTTATTGATTAAGATCTTGGACTTAAAGAGTTCTTTAAGGGTTACCATTTAAAACTTAGTGATTCACTCCCATTAAAAGTCATTTCGAACTATGATAGCCAAAGCTCGTTTTAAAGAGGATACTATTATCATTTGAACATTGTTTTCATCTTATCGTTTTTCTATTCCCAAAATCCAAAAAAAATTATTTTTCATTACATTTTCTTACAATTCATTTATTTTTGTCCAAATTTCCAAAGATTAAACCCCCTTTTTCCTTGCTAATTTGGTTTGCATATCATGACATATAGGCTAGCTTAGATCCATTCATCAGGTTCTAATTAAGTGAAACGACCCGAGGTTGTATTTTATATTGCAATCCTTGGAATTAAAATTTTTGATTTGACCTCCAAAGGTAAGAACAAAAGTCTTCGAATCAGTTGCTTTAAATCAATTGAATAATTATGAGTAATTTTATGAATTGAGAGGTTACAATTATATTATTATTGATTTTAATTAGGATTACTTGATTAGATCTCTAGAGAGGGTAATTAAAATTTTAAGATATCGAAGATCAAGCATAATTGGATAAAAAACAATAAGGGTTGGAAAAACAAGGATAGCATAATTTATAAGTTTCCAGCTTTGATCATATTCGTTTTTATTGACAACTCAATTATTTATTTGTTTTGTTTTATCGGTTTTTGCAATTTTAGTAATTTATTTTAATTCAATCTTTAGTACCTTACATAATTTTTTTATTCAGGTTGTTAGGTGTCTAATTAGTCCCCATAGAAATGATACTTTAGTACTACAAACTACGATCTCTATACTTGCGGTATTAAAAGTTTTTTGTATAAAACTTATCAAGAAGTTTTTGGTTCCATTGTAGGGGGCCTACATTGGCATCTTGTATAAATTGAATTCCTTTAAGGATTTGATACCTTTTCTTGTGTGATTACAAGTGCCTAAACAAAAAGATCACTTAAAATTCAAGCAAGGTAGAATACAGATCAACTATAGACATCACAAAGAAAGAAAGAGAGATTTGAAGAGCTAAAAACCAATAAGTAATAGAAAGAATGATGGCAAAATAAATAAATCACGAAGAGTAGCAACAGACCCTTATTAACTTCATGAGACCAGGGTTCAATACCAATCAATAAGGAATTACAATGCTGTACGAGGCACCATTAATCTAGTTGGTAGAGGACCATTAATGAAAAAAAATAGTTAACGAGGTGGATGATATGTTAGAGGAGATTGAAAATAATAACTGTCTTTGGAATTTTGAACGAAGTAGAAAGTAGCCAACCTTTTAGGATTGGAAGGGAATGATTGCTCAGATTTAGTGGTAGTGTTGTAGGTTGAGGTCACTAACCTAACTAAGAAATTAAATAACCTGAAAGCCACCTCTTTCTCTCCAATCAAAACAATTCAACATGGATGCGAGTTATGTAGATAAGAGAGCCATATCACAGTTGATTATTTCCTAGTGGAAAATAACAATATGGAGCAGGTCGTCTTTATGGAAGTACAATTTTTCAAGGGAGGTAATAATCCTTACTCGACCATATACCATCCTAGGTAAACAAAACCACTAGAATTTCTCTTAGTCTAACAATATAAGGACACAATTGAGAGCTTAAGGCCTATTGAAATTTTAGTAAGAAAAGTCCAGTTCATGGGAATCAAGTATGAACAAGTTAATGGACATGTTGATGTCCAAGTTCACGAGCTAAGATTAGGCCCAAAAGAAGATAGTGATAGGTGTAGATTGTATTTTGTTTTTGCTGGACCCCGCTTCCGGAGCCCATTATTTGGAGTCATTAAACTGAAACAGTACTTGTCCTCAACTATACTAAACCTATTTTGTGACAATTGGCATAACTTTCTCTACGGATATCAGATTAAGGTGTTCTTTGGACGGTTAGAAAGAAGACTTCAAGATATGCAACTTCATGAAGACCTTAAAGATATATTCTAACATCTATTGGGAAAAAGCGGAGTAGATAATAGGGTCAGATGAAACCAGATGAAGAGTCAGATTAATTGGCAAAATTATCATAACTTTTCCTAGAGACATCAGATTAAGGTGTTATTTAAATGGTTTAAAAGAGAATTTTAGGATCTACAACTTTTATGAAGATCTTAAAGATAAATTGGATCATATAAAGGTCACAAATGGGAATAGATGATAGGATCAGATGAAACCAACCGAAGGGTTAGATGAATTGGGGAAATTGTCATAAGTTTCCCTAAAGAACTCAGATTAAGGTATTCTTTAAAGGGTTAGAAAGATAATTTCAAAATATATAACTTTTATAAAGACCTTGAAGACCAATTCGGTTATCTACAGGGTCAAAAAATGGGATCAGAAGATCGGATGAACCTAGATGAAGGGTCAGATGGATTGGAAAAATGGTCATAACTTTCTCTAGAGAACTCATATTAAGATGTTCTTTGAATGGTTTGAAAGATAATTGCAATATCTAAAACTTTTGTGAAGATCTTGAAGACCAATTCAGTTATCTACAGGGTTAAAAATGGGATTAGATGATAGGATCAGATGAACCCTAATGAAGGGTCAGACGAAATGGAAAAATTGTCATAACTTTCCCTAGAGAACACAGATTAATTTTTTCTTTGTGTGGTTCGAAAGAAAATTTCAAGATATACAACTTTTATAAGGACCTTGAAGACGAATTAGGTTATCTACAGGTTCAAAAATGGGATCAGAAGATCGGATGAACCTAGATGATGGGTCAGATGGATTGGAAAAATGGTCATAACATTCTCTAGAGAATTCGTATTAAGATGTTCTTTAAATGGTTTGAAAGATAATTGCAATATCTACAACTTTCGTGAAGATCTTGAAGACCAATTCAGTTATCTACAGGGTTAAAAATGGGATTAGATGATAGGAGTGAACCCAAATGAAGGGTCAGACGAATTGGGAAAATTGTCATAACTTTCCCTAGAGAAAACAGATTAATTTTTTCTTTGTATGGTTTGAAAGAAAATTTCAAGATATACAACTTTTATACGGACCTTGAAGATGAATTAGGTTATCTACAGGGTCAAAAATGGGATCAGATGATAGGATCAAATGAACCCAGATGAAGGGTCAGACGAATTGGAAAAATTGTCATAACTTTCTTTAGAGAACTCATTTAAGGTGTTCTTTAGATGGTTCTAAAGAGGACTTTAAGATCTACAACTTTTATGAAGATCTCAAAAAAAATTCGGTCATCTATAGGGTCAAAATGGGACTAGACGATAGGATCAGATGAATAATGCACCAGACAATATTACGTCATCAGACGATACATTATCACCAGATGATATGACATCATCAGATGATACAAACTATACTCCTAAGCATATCTACTTATAAGGACCATAACTTTTGACTTCAATGTCCAAAAATTTTATACTATATACCATTGGAAAGCTAGAAAGATAAGCTACAACTTTCCAGAAGATAACTTTGACTAATTTAACCTAAATTAGTCCAGTTTTTTCCCTAAAGTCAGCACACAAATTATACCCCTATGAAAGACTTAGATTATGAAATGTACAACTACAAAAGAAACATGTACATACACCGAAGTAGCTTTTCAGTTCTAAACTCATTTTCCAAATCCACGGAAGCTCATACATAACTTTAATTACATATTAATATAGTAATCAAAGGCTTACACCAAATACAACATACATAGGATGCTCAATGTTGGGACCCGACCCGGAGACCGGACCCCAATTGTTGGATCCGAGACCCAACTGCTCATAACTTTGCACTCTTGCTCTTGCTTTGATACCATAGATGTTGGACCCCGTTCCTAGAGTCCAACTGTCGTAGTCCTGAAGCTGTGTGCTTATAATCTTGCAGGGTCCTTAACCGTAACTCTACATTCGGGGCGAGCGCACACTACTTAAACATCATAATCACACACTGACTTATTCATAACAAATATAGCTTAAAGTCTCACGTTCGCGTAGAGGCAAGAATCACCTCAATCTGAGTTATATAACTCAAGATATGCTCCAAAAACCTAAAGGAGTTCATACCCGACACATGCTCTCTTAACTGACCTCTCACTTGCTTTAATGCAAACTTCCTCAATTTAACTCCAATTGATACCAATTTCTG
>JANITW010000236.1:37477091-37494274 GCA_027564335.1 Erythroxylum williamsii | reverse complement strand
TAAATCACAAAATCCACTTCAATCCATCCTAATTTTCATACAACACCTATTACACTTACATTCATCATTCATCCTCATACAAACATAAACTCATACCCAAACAATCAAACCACAAGTTTCATGAAATTAATGTACAATAAAACACCATAAATGCTTCTAACTAACCATTAAAGGAGCAAAACACAATCCTCACCTAACAAGCTTTCAATTCTTCAATTCTTTATTATCACACCAACGCAACACTTCACCCCACACAAGCACACACGATCATCTATCTTGGAAGGGGTTAGTAGGCTTGAACTTGTTTATATGAAGGGAAACACTTAGGGTGGGAGAAAGGAGTAGCAACTTGCTAGGTGAGTAGAAAAAAATTCAATAAAGAAGAAGAAGAAGAAACCATCGAAGAAGGGGAGGAATATCACCTACGTATGAGAGAACTTCTTAAGCTTTCAAATGATTTTTTTTAAAAACTTGCAATGAGAGAGTCGTAGATAAATGAATGGAAGGAGACAAGTCTCATAAATGAATATGGATACTTGTCATTTAATTGGAAAAGACAAAAATCAAGTAATCCTATTTAATAAAATAATATTAATACAACTAAATCTTTAATCCCTCTAATGCTAATCACTCCAAAACAATCCCAAAAAAATCATTTATCCAATATTTCAGTGCCATTAGGCAGTACTTTTTAGTACAAGAAACCCACTCAGTCAGCCAGTTGGAAATTTTGTGGTCCGGGCAAGTACCCCGAAAAATTCCAAAAAAATTTCCGCAAATCTCTAAAAATGTAAAACACACCTAGAGCACTTCAATTCAATTTTTCAAACGCAAATATCACATAATTCACAAAAAGTTTCATTTAAACACATATGTCAGGAAATGTCATGAATGCATGTACAATCATGTGCATGTGCAAAAATTACGATTCATATTTATATAGAGGCTATAAGATGCATGTGCATTTCGAGATATATTTAAACATTCCTAACCCGTCCCAATTTATCAAAATACCCTTCTCATCGGTGATGGGATATTACAGCTACATATTCTGCTTCTGTTGTTGACGTAGCCATAATTGATTGTAGTTTTGAAACCCCGCTCACAGCTCCTTTAGCTAGTGTAAACACATATCTTATAGTGGGTTTACTTTTATTAAGATCACCTACATAATCAGCATCAACATATCATCTGTCAGTAAAATCTAATCCTTCATAACATAGTGTAACATTCAAGGTTCCTTTGATATATCTGAGAATCCTCTTCACAGCAATCTAATGCTCTCGACTAGGATTTGCCATGTATCGACTAACTATTCCCACTACATGTGCAATTTCTAGTTTGTACAAATCATAGCGAGCATTAAGCTTCCCACTGTTGATGCATACGGTACTCGAGACATCTCCATCCTCTCTTCTTCATTGCTAGAACTCATACTTGAGGATAACTTGAAATTAACAGGAAGAGAGGTAGAAATTGACTTACAATCTTGCATATTGAAACGTCGCAAGATCTTCTTTAAATAATTCTTTTGAGAAAGCCAAATATTCCTATTATTTTTGTTTTGGTGAATTTGCATCCCTAGAATCTTATTTTTTGGTCCTAAGTCCTTTATTTCAAATTTCCTAGCCAACTGTGCCTTCAATTCTTTGATACAATCATTGTTGGAGCCTACAACTAACATGTCATCCATGTATAATAGCAAAACTATAAAATCATCTTTATCAAACCTCTTGATTATGCACAGGGGTCAATATTCAGTCTGCCATATCCAAGGCTCATGATGAAGGAATCAAATCTCTTATACTAATACCTCGATGCCTGATTTAGACCATACAGAGATTTGTTGAACCTGTAAACCAAGTTCTCTTTTCCTTGTTCTTTAAAACCTTTTGGCTGGAGCATATAAATTTCTTCTTTAAGATCTTCATGAAGAAATGCAGTTTTCACATCTAACTGATCAAGATACAAGTCAAATGTAGCATACATTGCTAGGACTACTCGAACTGTAATGAGTCGAACTATAGGAGAAAATATTTCATTGAAGTCAATTCCTTCCTTCTGAGCATATCCTTTCACCACCAATCTAGCAAGATATCACTCTACTTGATCGTCACCACTCCGCTTGATCTTGTAAACCCATTTATTACTAATAAGCTTTCTTCCTTATGGTAGTGAAACCAGCTCCCATGTCTCATTCTTTTGTAGAGCTTCAATTTCTTCCTGCATTGTTGCCATCTACTGAGATGCATCTGAACTATTCATTGCTTTTTGAGGAGTTGATGGCTCTCCATCCTCAGTTAAAAGATAGTATGCAATATTACTCTCTATAATATAATCCAAGTGCTAGGTTGGTGCTCTTCTTGTTCGAGTTGATCTCTGAGTATCTGAAACAACATATTCGACTGGTTCTTGCTCCTCGTGCTCTGGTGCAACTTCAAAAGAATCATTTTGATCAAATTCCCTTTCCACCTATATTGTTGTAGTCTTTGAATTCTCTTTTGAAGTGCTAACATCTCTTGTTTGCTTTTGATCATTATCTTTTAAGAAAATAACATCTCTGCTGATAACAATCTTGTGGGTAGTGGGATTCTATAGATGATACTCCTTTAATCCTCAATATATCCCAAGAAAATACATCTTCTGGATTTTGGATCCAATTTTGTAGTTTCTTGGGTGTTGAACATCACATAGGGAGGACTTCCAAATATACAAAGGTTTTAATAATCCATTGGTTTACCAGTCCATATCTCTATTAGTGTCTTCAACTTAATTACAGTTGATGAAGCCCGATTCACCACATAATAAGTGGTATTGACTACTTTTGCCCATAATTTCTTATCTAAGCCCACAGTTCTCATCATCACTCTTATTCTTTCTAACAAAGTTCTATTCATCCGCTTTACTCCATTTTGTTGAAGAGTGTATGCCGTTGTGAACTGCTTTTTGATGCCTTCTTGCTTGCAAAATTAATTAAATTCTTTACCAGTATATTCACCTCCATTATTTGAGCACAAACATTTGATCTTTTTACCAGATTCGAGTTCCACCCATCTTTGTAAAATTTGAAAATTGGAAATGCTGGACCCCACTTTTGAAGCCCAGCATTCGGAGACAAATTAACTGTCAAAACTCATTGCAATTTTTTTTATTTTTATATACACAATTAACGCATATGCGAAAAATCGATAATCAAAACAGCCTGATTTATTTAAAACAATTATTTTCACAAAGATGCAAACATTATTGAACACATCAGAGTTTCAGTAATCACTTGGGCCCATTACAAAACACAAAACTTGTTTTCAAAATATCTTTACATTTCAGAAACCACCACTTTGGCTTATTACAAGATACAAAATACAAAAATACACACGATACAATTTGAATGCTTATTCTTAAAATGATTCTAAATTATAAAATTTTCCTGAACTAACTTCATTACAAAAGTCTCTAACTATCTTGGAGTTCCAATGCCTTACAAGGATCGCTAATCTTCTCTTTCTGCACCTGAGGAGGGAAGCGTGGGGTGAGCTACACAGCTCAGTAGCTAATATATTTATATCCATTGGCAATTAACCAAAAATCAAGAATACGTATTTATATATATATATATATGTCTAGGGATTCTAGCATTCATACTCTATTCCAGCAATGTGAACATTCATCAAATTTCGCTCAAATCACATAACACTCAATATGCTTCATACTTGACAATTTAAAAATGTAATGCACAACAAATGACTCGAGGGTTCGATGAAACAGAATGAGAAAATCGAAGTTTACCCTATGAACATAATGGGTCCATTTTTCAGAGCTCATATGCCACAAGCGGGCAACCGGAAGAAGGCTCTTGTCAACGTGCACGTGACGAACAGAATGGTTCCATTCTCGCCTAAACAGAAGCACATAATCATGCTCAAATCATTTTATCAAATGCTTTCATGATTTTCATGTTCTTTCCTTTCTTTTCATTTATACAAAATGCCATGACAAATCTCGAGGCATAACATTGATAAAAAATCACCATTTAATTACATCAAGATATCATGTTTTTTTGACGGTATAACATTGTAACATCCCGTTACCGATGTGATGGGTATATTGGTAATTCGGATAGGTTAGGACTGAGTGCATGCATAGATTGAATTGCACATACATTTAGCCTCTATATTTATCGATAAATGATTATTGTTGCACTAGCATATGAGTGTACATGCATGTATGACATATTCCCGGTATAATTGGAAATTCTGAGATTTTTGTATAGATTGTGTTTTGATTAGTGAATTGGAGGAGAAATTGAATTTTAGAGGTTTGAAAAATTGAAATTGGAGTATAGGTTTAGGTGTTTTATATTTTTGAGGATTTATAGGAATTTGTTGGGAATTTTTAGAGTTATGGGTCCGGACCAAAAAAATGGCCTAATGACTGGTAAATTAGATTCCGGTTCCGAAATTGATTGGCTATTGGCAAGAGATAATTTGAGTTATGATTTTAGGATTTATCATCCATAGCTGTTGCAAAATTGGGAGAAAATTAGAATAAGAATCGGATTCTTAGACCCTAAGAATTTGAGCATGTGGCAAATGAATTGCCAAATATGCCCTTAGCTTCAAATCCCTAATATAAAAGCCCTAACCTTTGAATATTGCCTCCCACGACACCCTTGCCTTTGAAAGAAGATTTTCACTTTCGTTCTTCTCTTCTCCTTCGTGATCCGTCATCTTTGCTTTCTGTTTTCATTTTCTTCTCTTAAATTGTTCCATTCATCATCATCAACCTACCTTAAGCCTTGGATTGAGAAGATGACTTGTGGTGGAGAAAGAGGTGATTGCCGTGGATGTGCCTAGGTTTGAAGATTGGAGTTTCTTGGTGATTTTCGAAGGTTTAAGGCTTGAATTAAGTAAGTTCTTACTCCTTTATGTTTTAGATAGTTTGATTTGATCATTGATTAGAGTTATTAATTGTTTAAGAATTTATAAGTTTCGGATGATATGAGTTTTGAGAAATATGTTGATTTTGATTTGGGTATTTAAAGAATAATTGATTTTAGATGGAATTGAGTTTAGGAGTTAGTAGTTTAGAGTATTTGGAGTTGTTTGGGAGTGTTTTGTAAAGAGTTGGATGGATTAGAAATCTGCAGATCTGAGAAATTCTGAGTTTCAGACGTGTTTCTGGGTTTGCACGTCGCGACGTGTGATAAACACGCCACGGCGAGCTATTCCCTTCTTGCACGTCGCGACGAGCGTATAATTCTACGCCGCAACGAGCCGAATTCTTCCGCACGTCGCGGCGAGCAGAAGAAATCAAGCCGCGGGGAGAGTTACGCGTACGCCGCGACGTGGCCCAGAGATCTCGCCGCGGCGAGCTATCTTACGCCACGACGAGCCCCAATTTTCTGAAGAGTTAACTAATTGGTTTAAGCGATGATTTTGAGGTTAAATTCTTATTGATTTGACTATTGATTGATCTTAATTTAGAGACTAAGAATTTTAATTTAGAAGAATGGAATTTCGGAATTTATTTCGGAGATTCTCTAAATCAACTGGCGATTGAATAGTGAATTTGAATTCGATTTAAAGATAATTCCTATATCTTGGGGTTTGATGTTAGAGAGTTCGAAACTTAGTCAATTGAATTATGGTACTAAGAATTGCTATGAATTAGATTGAAAGAGCTAAAATGAGAAGATTTGGAAATAGGATCGGGAATGTCATAAACATGTATAGTACTCATCGCATTCGTTGTATGTGCATTATTGAATATTAGAAATTATGCAATTAGTAATGTTGGTTTATTCTGATTGTTATAGAGGCTCAAGTGGAGCGTTGATCTTCCGACGTAGGTGAGACTTCCCGGCAGTAGCTCGGAAGTTAGAGGTGAGTAACCTAGTTGGTTTCTCAACCTTGATGTGTTTAATTTTATGCACTTATGCCATGTGGAGATAAAAGGATGATTATATGTGTTTGCTTTTGATTGATTTCGGATCATAGGTGTCCGAAATATTTGGAATGTGATATAGAAGTGTTATTTGTGCAGTAATTGAAATTATTTGGTTTAATGTGAAATTCGATATAGGGTGTTAGGTTGTGACATAATTATTGTAAATTGAGGCATGTGCATTCATACATAAAAGTATGATTAGATAATGGCAGTTGTGACCGGTATAGCCAACGTTTTTCAGAGCTTTAAGCTCAACGCATCAGGGCCTCGAGCCCAACGTAAAACGTATCAGGGCTTCAAGCCCAAGGTAATTCAGAGCCACTAGCTCAACGTAAATGAGCTCAGGTGCATGGTCACAACAACGTAATAAAATAGAAAGTGTCACATATGCATTCTGTATATGACTGATTTAAATGTGAACTGTCTGAAAGGCGAAATGCCTTATGTTGTGAAATGATGATGCATGGGATATTTCCGAATATGGTATTACGTGATATTCTATGAACTGTTTGTATATGCATGAGTTGGGTGGACCATCGATGATGGTGTCTCGCTGAGTTCGCAAACTCACCCAACATTGCATCTATTTTTCAGGATAGAGATAGTAGACTCCTAGCTCTAGAGTTTGACTTTTCCTGTCGTGTGAGCGTTAGCAAGAGAAGCTACGGCACACAGGTCTGTCAGCCGGGATCGATTTTGAGGATGACCTAGTTTAGGCTTTTGTCTCAGTTCCTTTTTGGAAAGTTATGTATAGACTGTGAAAACTGGTAGACTTGTAAATTCTGTTTTAAGGAATGAATGAGAAGTACTTTGGTTTTAAAATTTAGTGAATTTGATATTACAGTTTTATTGTTATTGATGCCATGTGGATTATAGAAATGATTGTTCATAGTGCACCCTTATCGTAGGTTATGTATCGGAATGACCTACGGGCGTCCCGGTGCATACCCTACGATAAGGGGGCGCTATAACAATGCAGTCAATTGATGCAGTAGTTGAAGAGATGCTAAAGTATAAGACACTTGAAGTGTCCAAGATTTGATTGAGGATATAGCCATAAATAACTATCAATGGTGCTCAACTAGAGTACGAACTAGTAATAGGCCATATGGAGTGTACGAAGTAGACTATGACAAGACTGGTAAGTTAAGTGGAGGCACTGAGCAAGAAGATAGATAAAATTACATTGGCTCCACAAGGAAGAGTGATGTAGTGCCAGTTGTATGGGTTAGATCACCTAGCACATGATTGTCAATCAGATCAATCCAAACATGTAGACTTTTTGGGGAATGCTCCAAGTCCATAAAATAATCCTTACAGCAATACATACAATCCTAGATGGAGGAACCACCTCAACTTCTCATAAGGGAGTCAGGAATAAAAAAGGAAATGTGATTACTATTAATATTACTTACAATGTTAATTTTAGAAAAACTTAACTCTAATTGTATGTTAATTTGATTCAATGGGATATGATGATGTATAGTATGAATGGATAGGTTGAGATTGATGATGGGTTGATGTTGTAAAATTTTGTAATTGTGATTATAGTTTACATGAGGACAAGTAAAAACTTAAGTGTGGGGATATTTGATAAATGGTAAATTGACTATATTTTTACCCCATATTTAATCTATT
The DNA here is from genome assembly GCA_027564335.1 of Erythroxylum williamsii. Lineage (NCBI taxonomy): Eukaryota > Viridiplantae > Streptophyta > Magnoliopsida > Malpighiales > Erythroxylaceae > Erythroxylum > Erythroxylum williamsii. The sequence goes on along the minus strand of JANITW010000236.1, from coordinate 37,486,690 downwards.
CTTTCTTGATATTTTATACTTTTGGTATATATTTGGTACTTAATTTTTTTAAGTGTTTTTACAGAGTATAATTGCCTTCACGAACTTAAAGGAGAAGAATTTAGACAAAAACATGGTTTAAAATAGAGAATTAACAATCTGGAAAGAGTGCAAAGCCATGCACTTTAGCATACCCTTGCATTTTTGTGATATTTAGAAAATTCTAATTATGAACGGTCCCATGCACAGTCATGTAAGAGACCATGTATAACCCAAAAACCTAGAATTGAATATAAAAGTGACGTTTCAGGGGTAAAAAAAGAGGAGACTTTAGGAAGTGATTTCTAGATGTGGAGTCATTCACAAAGGGTGATTTTGGTCCAAAGAAGCGGAAAACATGAAGAAATCATCAAAATATTCATCAGAATACAAGATTAAACCTCTACATTGCAAGAACATTTAATAAAAGATAATCTCCAAAGTTAGAATTATGAACCCATTGTTTTTTATTTGTATTGTTGTTTATGTATGTTTGATTTCGTGTTTGATCATGTGTAACTAAACATCCAGTTAGTATTTAGGTTAGATGAACCTTATGTAAATACTTTGATATGATTTAATTATTATATTAATGCAGTTATTTGATATATTGTGATCTAATTACTCATTTTATTTATACTCCAATAATCCAAGAATATTATATCAGAATCTAATTTCATACATAAAGATTGAGAAATCCTAGTGTGAATAGATCTACTGTAATTAGGAGTTTATTACAACCCTAAAGATAGGATTATATAAATCTTTTGGATTAGGTTCAAACTTAATAGAGGGATTTATAATACAGTAGTGCAATCCTATAAGTTTTAACCTGAGTAATTCAGTTAGAGAACTTAGGATTAGCTATTAGTAGACTCAAAGTTAGCTACTAGCATACTATAGGAATCTCCATAGTCCAACTAATCAACAACATAATTGCATAACAAATAATGAATTAGTTAAGGGTTTAGGGGGATTAGATGCCTAGATACTAATTATTTGATATTAATAAATAACTTAGTGATTTAGCCAAATCTTTGCTTTAATCGTTCTGTTTATTTACTTTAATTGTTTAATTTTAGTTTCTTAAATTCAAAACCTATAATCAATTCGTAGGCTAAATAATATAATAACAATCATTACTAGTACTCATTGTCCTTATGGGATCGACCCATATTTTCTAGTACTAGCTACAGTTACACCGTGCACTTGCGATTTTAAATATTGACTAATATGAATTAGGTCAATGAAAGACCTTCATTTCTTTATATGTAAAGCTGGGATAAAGCAAGATGGGTAAATTTAGGCTTATACAAATTATGGTTATTAAGGAAGATTACTTCCTTTTTAGGTTCTTGAATAAATAAAAGATGATTATAATATTATTATAAGGTCGCTAACACTTCTACAGTCAGCCACTACTCCTTAGAAAATGGAAATCTAAATTGTATCTAAATAGGAAAAGCTTAAATCTCATCCCTATTCAGGTTCATTTCCACAACATTCTACTAGAATATTAGAAAACCTCAGGCAACAACTACTTAGCAAGTATTATAAGGATATCTTTTACTTCAACAAACACATAGTAGGCATCAAGTAGACTATCTTTGCTAAGGTCTACGTTGAAGTAAAGATTTATAAGGAGCTGCCTAATACCCTAAGGTTATTAAGGTTGGGAGAGGAGGGAGTGCCTATAGAGGCAAAGGTTCTGTCATATCTTATGAAGTCTCCAAAGCATTCACCAAATATAATATGAAAACCTACTAGGGAGGTCTTTCAAGTTAGCGACTTACCAAGAATTAACTTTAAAAATTATCAATTCACCCCCTATTTTTTTTCACTTGTATCTCTTGACAACATTATTTGTTAGAAAACCTGATAAATAATGTCAAAATGATATTCTGTGACACTATATGGCATAATATCTGTCATGGTTACAGGAAGAGGTTGTTACTACTAATTTTATATTAACCCATACGATATAGTGTGATTTTGTTTTAAACTTGCTTTGAGTGCTATTGTGTAATTGGCTATGGAAAAAATTAACACTTTAGGTTTATTGGTAACTAAGTTGATATTTGATAACCATACACTTCTATTGATTACCTTTAATAACCTTCCAGGAATCTGATTTGGCTCTATTCCTAAAAGAATCAACTTCTACAAAAATAAATTATTCTAACTAAGAATGGAAAGGAAAACATGAAGCTAGAAACAGAAGTGTTCACTATTCCAATAGTGACTTACTTAAGCAGCCTATAAAGAATGAGTTTTTTACCATTTTTTGAGTGTTTTTGGTAGGTTCATAGATTCTTGATATGCTCCTCAAAATATTCCTACATAAAACCACAATAAAGTTATTTATAATTTTTTTGAAGAAAGAAAGAATATATTGCTTCTTAAAGCAAATAAGTTAGGTCAAGTGCATACAAAATTATATAAACAAAGGTAACCAATGACTACATTTAGGATCTAAGTAGCAAAATTTAATTAGAGGAAGCTAATCAAATCTTCAAGCAAGTTGATAGCGAGGACTGAAATAGTGCTTATCCTTATAGGCAAATATATGATTTCAAATTCTGCAAAAAAATAGCTTATATAATAGTCTCCTTATTATTGAAACAATCATAAAAACGTCTTTTATTTCTCTCTTCCTATAAGCCAGAGACCAAGTAACTGAGTGGAACTTTGAAAATCCATAGATCGCCTTCAAATCTCATTTGAACATTAGTACACCACTCAACATTACTTGACCAAGAATTCGGGGGATTAGTAATATTGTAAAGGTGAAGAACAACAAGCTATATTTGTTGACTATATTGATATTGAAAGATTAAGTGTTTAACATTTTCAGTGGAAGACTTGCATAGGATACACTAGTTAGGAAACATGAATAGTTAATTATTTTATCCACTATAGGAATTATATTCTTGATGGCCAACCATAGAGTGACTGAAGTATAAAGAGAATTATGTTTTTGCCATGCAAGCTTATGCCAGGAGATATTCTAAAGGTATTTGATAAGTAGAAAATATACGACATTTTACATCCTTATTTTATATTGTTTTAAATTATTTACATAAAATATTTAAGTCAAATTATTGAACTTTCTTCTTAATTATTTAAATTATTTAGTTTTATATTTTATATATAGAAAGAGTTTAAATTGTACTAAATATTTTTTATAGGTTTAATGACTTAAAAAAAGGAAAAATCACCGTAAATAAATTCCAATCCATCACCAAAATGACAATAAAAGAAGCAAGGATAAAAGAAAAAATGGAAGCATCCAAAAAGCAACTCAAAACATAGAAGAGAAGAAGCCAAAAAACGACAACATATTAAGGAAAAAAGAAGAATAAAATGACAAAGCAAGGGAGGAACCGAAATGCAAAATGCCAGAGGAGAGAACAAGACAAAACATAGAAATATGAGGAACCAGTAAGAAAATGCAACCCAGCAAGACAACAACCCAGAGGAAAACAATAGCACAGAGGGAAAACAAATAAAGAGGAACAAAATGACGCAGCAATAGCCAAGAGAGGACAGATAAAACAATGCAGTAATATTTTTTAGTAATAAAAGAAAACACATGGTAAAGGTATTAATTTATATTATCACACAATCTCTGATAGTTAACCAAATCCTTGTAATTAGCCTTTATTATTTCCTAAGATCATGTACATTAATGATATATTATATTTTGTTGATTTGTTGCTTTACTTAGAGACCTTTACAATATATAAATAGGAGTATGTACTCTTTTTCTGACACACAGAAATACAAACTTCATCTTCAATTCCTTCTGTCGTTCTCCATTTGTATATGGTATCAAATATTTCTTTGTAACAATAGGAGTCAAAATTCTAGAGCTTTTTCATTCTTACTCTCAAGTATTCTACTCTTACATTCTAGTTTCAGAAATTTGCTCCAAAAAAAATTTTCTATACACCAAATTGTTCCTTATCATTTGCATATCACATTGGTACAAATTTTGTGGCCGGACCGCACCCTCCCACGTGGCCACACGTGTCATCAAAAGCCACTAATATCCAAACACCTAGTTGTAGAATCGTTGAAGGTAGAAGACAATCCAAATGACATCATTTCACTCCAAGGCGAAATGATGTCATTTTGAAGATACAAAAGGTAGCACTCCGTCATCTCCAACATCAACAACATGTCATTGCCACGTTATATCTACTATAGTGCCACATCATTGTGACATATCTCACATCAGTGCTACATCAGCGTCATTTTGACACTGTCCCAATGCCATTGGCACATGTGTTGTCCTATGAGTCGTCCACGTCCTCTCTTGTTTGGGTTAGACCTGTCAATTCTGTTCGATTCGGTGGTTGACTGACACTTTGACCATCCAGTTTAGTACTTTTAAATTTGGGTTCTCTATAAACCAGACCGATTCCTAAGGTTTCTTGACGTCCTGAATCCAATTTTGAGGTCAGAATAACCAAATTCATTCTCTATAAATAGGTTTCCTCCTATATTATTGAATTTTTTTACTATGGATGCCTATAAACTTCCCTAATACATTCCTAACCCTATTAATATCATCTTTGATGGCTCCAATTATGATCTTTAGGCTGAGGACATGTGTAGTTTTCTTAAGGGAATGCTTCTTTGACATATTGTTACTAGCGAAATACCTAAACCCGCTCAAAAGAAAAATGAAGACATTGACGTATTCACCGAATGGCTAATGGCATAGGATGACATAAACCATCAAATCTTAACATGGTTTTGAAATACATGTGTCAAAGCCATCAAACTTGACTTTCAATAGTTTGACACAGCTCAAGAGGTATGGAATTTTCTTAAAAAATTTTACTTTATATCAGATGATGTCTATTGATTTCTACCGTACAGGAGGCTCCATCGAAAGCAACAGCAACTTAGATAAACAATACAAAGTTATATGTTTAAATTGCAAGAACTATGGGATCAACCAACACTTGGGGATCCTATCTAGCCGAGTCCTAATTCTGTTGTGCTCTGTGCAAATCTTTGAGATCGTCAACATATATAGCACTTGCTTATGACTATCAAGAGTGAATTTGAACCCATTCACAACTCTCTTTTTCACAGAGGAACTCTACAAAATCTTGCATTGTCATTAAGGAGCTCATCTCAAAGGAAAGTTGTTTCAATATGCTCCGCCTTGAAAAATATGTCTCATCTACTGATGTTTTCCTTGCAACTCATACCCCATCTCAGACATCTCAAAATTTGGGTAAGAAGTATTATAAAGGATCTTGCTGCTACAGTAAAAAGCCCAAACATCATATCTTTGAATGTAGATCACTGCTTAAACAAAACTTTGGATAAGGTAATTCTTCTAAATCTCCCCAACCTACTTCCACTACTGCTGCTACCACTGAGGGGCTTACAGAAAGCACTTCTCCCAAATTTTCCTTAAAAGACCTTCATGGCTTCTTCAACAACTTGAACCAGATTCTGATATAGTCTCCTCCACTTCCCTATCTGTCATATCAGGTACTTCAAAATCTTGGCATCTCAATTTTCTTAATCAACAAGGAACCATTCAAAGATCTTGTCCAAAGACATCTCAACAAAATGGTTGGGCCGAACGTAAACATAGACATATTTTTGACACTACTTGAGCCCTTCTTTTATCATCTTCCTATCTTGAAAACCTTTAAGGAGAAGCAACCTTTACTGCTTTATATACTATCAAGCATATTCCCTCTCATACCATAAGTAATATCTCTCTTTATGAGCGCTTATTTAATCATGCTCCTAATTATCAGTCTCTTAAAGTGTTTAGTTATGCATGCTTTGTTCTATTACAACCTCATGAACACACCAAACTTGAACCCAGAGCATGCTTATGTTGTTTTCTAGTATATGGGATAGATCGTAAAGGATATATATGTTGTGATCCACTATCTTAAAGACTTCGAATCTCTTAGACATGTCACCTTTTGGGAACATAAAATGTTCTCCACAATATCATAATTTTGAGTCAGTGAACGCACACACAAATTTTTTTTCTGACTACCATATCTTTGTTTCCTGATATTTCTTATGCAGTTCCATCTTACCACTCTCACAACTGAACCTAACTGATGATTGATCCTATTGTATCTTCTCTAGATACAGAACCTCCATCACTAAATAACCCTTTACCAAAATTGGGCTAGTTTGTGACTAATGGGAGAGAAATTCCAGACCTTAAGGTTGGTTCGAGGTCTATGAAGGTAGAAAAATTTAATGAGTTTTCAGATACCCTACTCTTTTTGTTTCTAGTTTTATATGCTAAATTTATAATTAATTGTTGAATTCTAGTTTAGCTATGTTGTTTCGATTATTTGGAATATTATTTTAATTAAATTGATTACTGAATGGAATTAACATTCATGCAATTACTAGAACGTCAACATCAAATTTCGATTGTTGATTGCATTTCTTGGTGCTTAATGTGTTAAGTTGGTTCAATTTCTAAGAGAAATAAGGAATAAGTAGAAACTGGTTGGTTGATTTTTTACAATTAATTTATTAAACCACTCAAATTTTCTTGCATATTTAGAAATTACATGACTAAAATAAAATTTAAAACTTACTTGTTCACCTGTAAATATTAGGTTAGATATATGTTTTATTCCTTTCATTTCTAAACTTAATTTAATTCATTTTGAACATCAAAAACCACCTCTCTTTTTATATATGCATTAGTTTAACTAATTTTATAGGTTTCATTATTTTGAATTATGTTGGTTTAGGATTTTTCCTAACTTCATATTTTGTTAGAGATTTTATCCATGTTGTCCAAATCTTTGTATGAGTTGTTCTATGTATGTTTAATTTCATCTCAACTTGAAAATAACAAAGCTTAATGTATTGTGTTCAAAATAATCATGTATTATAAAATTGGATGTATTTTAAGTTTATTTTCTTAAGTTTTGATGGTGTACCTTAATTATGTGTTTACAAAAGATATGATATGTTAATGATAGTTATAGTATGGAATTTCTTTCATATAAGCAAAATTATTAGGATGTAATTATCTCTTTTAAAAGTATTGTAATTAATAAACTAGATTATTAAATTAGCTTTCGTCGTGGGATCAACTCTTATTTGCTATATACTACATTTGTTTAATAAATTGAAAGTAAATAAGGATTTAATTTTATACGTCTAACGACAGGTATCGGTATTCCTAAAGCTAGACTAGTATGATGCATTAGTAAAAATACTAGATGAAGTATGGATCCATGTAACTAAGTCTTCACCAGAATTGTTAAAGAAAAATTTAGATAAGTAACCAAGACATATGAATGAGGGCTATAGGGTTTAAGATAAAGATAGAATTAGCAATTGTGACATTAGGTAGTAAGTGTTGGGTCCGCGACGTCTGGGCCGAGCCACAGGCTCTCGGCGAACCCAGGTACCGGTGGATTTTAACCCCCTGCGGAGGACCCACCCAGTACCCCATTATCCAGTATTGTCCTCTTTGGTCATGGGTGAGCCACGGCTCGAACCCATGACCTCAAGGTTTTACTCCACTTTAAGTGGACGCCTCTCACCATTGAGCCAATTAGTGCCATTATCGATAGTCGAATACTATCATAATATAAAACTCATAGAGATAAATCGCAACAGTACTGTTTAAACTATAATTAATCGACCAACTTGATTATTCAACTGTGAATCCATTATTTTATATTCTTATAATATACATGTTTCCCTTACATCTCTATGTATACGTATATTACTTACAAAAAAATCTCAATACCCTATGACTAAATATATAATGCTCATAAAAAACCAAACTCTTTTATTTTATTAATAATAAATATTTTTATTATAAAACTATCACTAAAGAAAATTAAGTTACATATAAATACACTTGCTTTCCAGGGTACTATATTTACATAAATTGCAATTTATACATGTGCATTCTAATGAACGAAAAAGTAAACTCCATCCACGAGCTTGTAAGTGTGTGTTTGTTGGGTATGGGGTGAATAAAAAAAGGCATAGGTGTTATAGCCCTATTTTACAGAAAATGTTTATCACTAGAGATGTAACATTCTATGAAAATATTTTTTATTATGATAAGGAGGTAACTGCAAGTAAGGGGGAGAAATATGAATTAGAATACTTGCTGTAGCATCCCACTCCCGCAAGACCCAAACTCGACATCGAGGGTGATATTCGAGCCCGTGCCTCACAAGGGTGGTAAGCTAGAGCACTCAAACACAGTCCAAAAACTCAGTAAGACATTTTTATTTTTGAAAACAATTGTATGCGCGGGAATCAGTAAACAATTTGGGCCCGCTTTAATTCGAAAATATTTTCGATCAGAACACAATTTCAGTCATAAAAGACATTCAACAGTATTTAAACCATCTCATGCACAAAAATCAATAACCAAATTGGGCCCAATGTTGTTCCTGAACGCTTTCAGTAATCACATTACAAATATGGCATTAGCCAATTGGGACCCACTAAAATAAAAAGCACTATTCTGCGGCGGAAATACAAATTTTTCACAAGAACAGAATGACACTAATGCAGACGTGAACTGATCCCGACCTCAATCTCTGACTTGCATGCAATAGGTATACTCCCGTTTGTCTAACAGGGTACTCTTCAAAGCCTGAAAAATAAATGCAAATTTTGGGTGAGTTTTGCGAACTCAGTGAGAAACCATCATCGATGATTCACTCAACTCATGCATAGTCAAGCAATTCATAGCTTATTACACGGTAGTACAATCAGAAATATCACATAGTTATTTTCGCACAAGTATGAGGCATTTCGCCTTTCACCCAATCCAATATTTAACCAAATACAGTTGCAATACTTATGTAACACATTTCCATGTATTATTTTGTTGTGACTAATTCACAGATTACGATACCCACGCATTCAGAAATATCACATAGCAGTTATCACACAAGTATAAGGCATTAACCTCGTTCCCAATCCAGAATTCAATCAGATGCATAATACATGACATTTTCCCATTTTATTACATTGTTGTGACTGAACGCTTGCACTGTCCCAATCCGGGCGCATTAATCAGTGAACCTGTGGCTCTGAACTGTCCCTTTTCGAGCACATTAAACGTTGAGCATATAGCTCTGAACTGTCCCTTTTCGGGCTCATTAAGCGTTGATCATATAACTTTGAACTGTCCCTTTCGGGCTCATTAAGCGTTAATCGCGTCTTGGAGGTAGGAGAACCCTCTAGGTATGCACTACTTCCTACGCGTCTTAGGGATAGGAGATCCCTCTGGGTATGCACTATTCCCTTTTTGAGCTCGAGGCTCTTTTCCAGTAGTCGAGCTTGTAGCTCTCGGTGGCGGCTCCAGTCACAACCGTTATTAATGATCATGCCTAGAATTCGTTTATCACAATCTTATGATATCATATTTCAATCAAAATCAATTTATCCAAATAGACAATTCATTCTCAATTATTCACAATAATTCACAGTCACAGTCTATCACATTTGAAGCATAAAAGTTTCTCAATCTCAGGCAATTAACACTTCAATGTCAAATTCCCATTCCCTCGGACCTTCGGTCCGGTATT
>JANITW010000236.1:37454252-37467905 GCA_027564335.1 Erythroxylum williamsii | reverse complement strand
GATAAAACCAAACTCTTTTGTTTTATTAATAATAAATATTTTCATTACAAAACTGTAACTGAAGAAGATAAAGTTACTTGTAAATACACTTGCTTTCCAGGGCACTATATTTACATAACTCCAACACTACCCACACTAATCTCTACAGAGGTCCTTATCCTCCACCAAAGCTTGGCATCCCCATCTAAGTACATGATCATTACATTGACCTTCTCAATATCAGATATACTAGCAGTCGCAAAGTACTGCTCTATATCCCAAAATAAATTCTTCAACGCCTTAGCGTTTTATAGGCCTTCGAACACCCTGGGTTCACATACCTTCACAGATGAAAGTTGTGGTGTGGAGCTTTCACCCCGATCGACATCTATTGTTGCAACGCCAAGCCTCAACATAGGGATCTCAAATTGGGCCTCCTTTTGTGCCTTCAACACCTCTGCCATCTATTGTTACAACTGTTGGATTCGCGTCTCCAACATCTCGATTCGAATATTGTGAGAAGTGACCTCTTCCTCCCCTTGAGGAATTGGCCCAATGAGTGCCTTTGTAGCGCCCCCTTACCATAGGGTATACACCGGAACGCCCGTAGGCTATTCCGATACATATCCTACAATGAGGGAGAGCTACGGACAGTCACTACAGTACTCTCATGGCATCATACTCATAAAATCATAATATAAAAATCACTATATTTTGAAACAAAAAGCTTTCTCATTTCATATAATCAAAGCAGAAATTTACAAGTCTATCAGTTTTCTACTGTCTATATACATTAATCCAAAAAGGAAAACTAATACAAAAGTCTAACTAGGTCATCCCCAAAAATTCCAGCTAACCGACCTGTGTGTCATGACTTTTCACGCCAACTCGATCTACACGGCAGGAAAAGTCTATCTCTCTGGAGCTAGGAGTCTACTCTCTTGATCCTGAAAAATAGTTTGTAATTTTGGGTGAGTTTACGAACTCAATGAGAAACCATCATCGATGGTTCACTCAATTCATGCATTTCGCAAGCAATTCATATATTATAACGCATTCGCAAAATCAGACATTGTACAAAGCAGTTATCATACAATTGTAAGCATTTAACCCTTATTCCTAATCTGCAATTCAATCAATATGCATAATAATTGAACACATAACATTTTCCCATTATTTTCCATTTTAATCCTGTGTTGTGACTGAGTGCATGTACTGTCCCAATTTGGAAGCATTGATCGGTGAGTTTGAGGCTCTAAACTGTCCTAGTATGGGCGCATTAACATTGAGCTTATAGCTCTGAACTGTCCCATTTCGGGCGCATTAAACATTAAGTGTATAGCTCTGAACTGTCCCTTTTCGGGCACATTAAACATTAAGCCTGTAGCTCTCGGTGGCAGCACCAGTCACAACTATTATTAATGATCATGCACAGGATTCATTTATTGAAATTTTATAACAATCACATTGAAATCAAACTCAATTTATCAAAATCAGGCATAACGTTCTCAATCATACATATTAGCATACAGTCACAATTTATCACATTCACAAACTGTTTACACTTCAATATCAAAAATCCCTAATTCCTCGGACCTTCGGTCCAAAGTTACAATCATACAATTCACATATACCCGCCATCCTTCTTCACAAAACTATAAGTGCAGAACTTTAACAATCAAGATTGAGGAACCAACTAGGTTACTCACCTGTAACTTCCGAGTTACTGCCTGGATGTCTCAGCAATATTCGTGGAATGACATTCCAACAGTACCTCTATAATAGCCAAAAGATCACCCATTACTAAATGCACAATCAGAAAGATTCAATGATGCATATGTTGCGAGTAAAAGATGGACGATGCATGTTCGTGACATTCTCGGTGCTATACCACAATTTCACTATCTTATGGAAAAACCTAGCTTTTCACCCAATTGATCGAATATGACACATTAGATTCAATATCATATCCTGGAAACTCCACAAGTTCATTTCTAACATTCAGTTCAATTTACCATATCATACAAACTAGAATATTTCCAAGAAAACCTCAAAACCGATATCATCTTGAATTAGATTAGGTTCACCTATTGTAGACTCCAAAAGCATGGAATTTATATCAGAAGTCTCAAAATTATACTCCAATTATCATGAAAATACCCTTAGGTTGAAATAGAAACCTATCCTCAACTTTCATTCAATATTTGAGATCTTACTAATTTGAATTCAAACTTTCTTTTTTCACATCAATTGTAGACCTCATTCTCTAGTTTATAACGAATCAAGAATCACTTCATTTGAGGTCTACATCATCAGTTAGGACCCAAAAATTAAAATATATCAGTTCAGAAAAAAGGGTCTCGCCGCGGCGATATGGAGTGGCTCGCCGAGGCGTCAGAAGGGAGCTCGCCGCGGCCAGAATATTTTGAGGCTTGCCGCGGCGTACGCCTATAAGCTCGCTGCGGTGAGTAAAGAAAGGCTCGCCACGGCGAGGCCCTTGCGCACGCCGCAGCAAGAACATAAATTCTCGCCGAATCGTGGCGCAGACACGCCGCGACCTGGCCTTCTTCCCCGATGGTCTTTTCACAATTTTCTCTTCTAAAAACAGTCATAACTCAACTCAACTACCCCAATCTTTCACATTTAAAACCATAAATGCCTCTAACCACTAAATAAAAATATAAAAGCAATTTACTTACCTATTTAAGCTTCCCCTCTTGAAAACTCTAAAACATCTCTAACTCTTTCAACACTTACGGCCCTCTCTCAACTCTCACAAAACAACTTCTTTTCAAAGGGTTTTAGTAGGTCTTGGCCAAGGAAGCAAAAGCAAGCAAGTAAGTGATCAAGCAAGAGTCGTGTAGAGAGGATCGAGAATCAACAAGGAAGAAGAAGAAGACATGCCTTAGGTGAAGGAAATGATTTATAGCCAAGAGATTTTCGTAACCTTCAAAGGAAATATTTAAAACTTTAGGCATTTAAGGGTTGCTCTCTTAACGATTTAAAACCTAGGACTAAAAAGGCATACTTCTTATCTTTTTCCCCAAACACTCTCCAAGTTCCTTTTACTTTTCAAAAACATTTCTAGTCCAAGTAGTCTCCCAATTCCAATGGTTCCACATTTTTATTCCTAAAATCATATGTCTAATTTTCTCATTGCCATTGGACAGTTATTCTAGTACTATAAAGTCAATCAGTCCGGTACTTAGAAAATTCTCCGGGCCGGACTTTTTCTCCTAAAATTTGCCAGAAAATTTCTAAGGGTCACTACCAACTGAAAATCACTCCTAAAACATTCCAATTCAAATTTTCAAACACAATTATCTCAGAATTCACAAAATAAATCATATTCACACATAAATGCCGGGAAATATTGTGAATGCATATACACATAAGTGCATGTGCAAATGTCTCATTCCTCTAAAAATTAGGGCCCAAATGTATGAACATATCAGAATATGCAAATCTAAACTCCTAGCTCGTCCTAATTGACCAATATACCCTTCCCATCAGTGATGAGATGTTACAGCCTTCACCCTAATCACTCGTTCTATCAAATTGCCTACTGTCATCTCAAAATTTAGCTCTAATACCAGTTGATACAAAAGTCACCTTGGGACTCAAACTTTCACCGAAATTGATCACCAATACCCTTTGCATGGCAGTCTCGCTTAGGTCCGCTTAAGCAAGACTTCAACCTTCAACGATCCTCGAAGTGTTTACCTCACACATTTGAAGAAACGACACTACAAAAGCAATAAGAAAACAAAGGCAACAAAGAAATAAGATAGATACGGTAAAACCAACTTTTATATACTTTCCTTTAAAAGAATACAAGAAATGCTCTCTCTGACTGAATGAGGAGAGCAAAGCTTGAATGAGCTATATATAGGCACTCTAACTTAGAAGCCAAGTTACATTCAGAATCCTACTTAAATTCAATTGCCGAAGATCGTGTTAAAATCACGTCTATCTCTATCAGATTATATCACGTAGACCAATTCGATGATTCCCCCATTCAAATAAGACTCTAACTGATAAGATATAATTTGCAAGATAACAGAAAGATAGAGTTTACATTCAAATAGGAAACTAGCATCCTTATCCTCAGAGATCTCTACTATCTTCAGATGTTGAGTTCTACTGTAACTCTAACTCCTAGTTGTCGCCACATAATCCAAGATCTCTCCACGATCTTTATCCGTTGATGATGCAGTGTCATCTTGTCGAAGCCTATATAGCACACTAACCTATTCCAATGCTTCCCATAACAAGTGCGCTAGTTGTGGTCCATTCATCTGAACATGGGCAAAGTCCTTAGTCCATTAAGTCCTTAGCCTAGGTTGAGTCAATCTCTACAAGGTCCGAGACTCTACAAAAATTCGCACCAAGTCTGATCTCACTCGCCCATATTTGTCTAAGTATTTTCACATGTCTCTCTCATGCGTGTAATTCGGCTAACTTTCTTCTTAAAGCTGATCGTGAAGGTCGCTAAGAAATGCTCCCAAGTTTAAGGGCCTAACAGAACCCTTGCACTAAGGTCTGCAGAGACATCCCACTTTTGAGTCTAGTGGTAAGGAGGCATTATACCCTTAATTGCTTAGGTTTCGGATATGATGTTAGCAGGGACCAGTAAAAGATTTTGGGACTTCACGCGTATGAAACCACGCACATCTCAATTAAGTGAACATATTAGTCAACTAATCTATACTCAATCCTGGTGCTTGAGTTATTTAATCTGTAAACCAGGACCGTTAATTTCATGGTCACCTTTGTTAACTAACTTACATGCGTCTTGCATCTGCTCTCCTATTAAACGATTCTAATTAACATGAAAAAACCCAAAAAAAAAATTGCCAACCCGGCCCCAACACCAAGTTGAAAAAGGCCCGTGTCTCATGGGCTTTTGAGTACCTGACAGTCGACACATACCTACACCTCTCTGAACTGAAGGCGTTATGATCCATACACATGGACATACTATGGTATTGCTTATTAGTAGTGTATATATATAATACGTCAAGTCACACACACACAGTGCATTAGTTTCCTTTTTCTGTAGGTGGACTCCAAACAGCCACGTGTCTAGCTGGACCTGTCGGCTTCATTCCGCGCCACGTGGTTCTCTTCTCTGTCTAGAAGACCAACTTTGCTTTTCTAAGAAAACTAAGAACCGCCGTTGTCTCTGTAAATTGCAATACAGTTCTTTTTTACGTTTCGGAGGATTTAGAGAAACCAGATGAGGACAGCTGCGTCACGATTGATCCATTCAAGAGCATCCCTCTCCAGGTTATGGTAAGTACCCTTTTTGATTTTAGTTAAAAGTGTATCAAACTATTCAGTGTTTCGATGGGCGTGTGGATTTTGGAAATTGGGCGATGTTGAGTGCGAACCAGTTTCTTTTTTAAAGACCGTACCATATCAGTTTCTTTCTCGTCTTCACGCTTCTAACTTGTTAACCAAATGAATAATGACGGTTGATTCCCCACTTCATCAAATGTATGGCACTAGCCTACTGGATTATATTTATTTGTTCTTGTTATTTTCATCTTATGCTCTCAAATTTACTTTTACATGCTGTTTGATTGTTCTCTTAATTCTTTGTTTTCCATGTATCTGTTTCAAATTGTAAAATTCTAATTCGTTGTAAATATTAATTGAACTGACACTGTCCGAGTAGCACAATGGCATTATCGAGGAATAAGAGATGCTTGTCAACCGAGTCCAATCAAGTTGAGGAGCCCTTTAAAGTTGAAGAAGCAGAGACAGTGAATGCCCCTCCACCCCCAGAAGAGAAGGTATGTTGGTTGCTCTGAGTACTGTAGACTACACTTGGCCTCTGTACATTTTGACTGATATATAAATCTATTCAGTTGCTTGTATTGGGTGGAAGTGGATTTGTTGGCACCCATGTCTGCAAAGAAGCTTTGAACCGTGGTGTATCAGTTGCTAGCCTTAGCAGGTATCATGCTTCTCCACAATCAGGAATAATTTGTTAGTTTTTAGATTACTTGCAATCTTAGCCTGTGCTTGGGGTGTGATAAAATATTGATTGTTCTTGGCAACTTTTGTCTTCTTTCAATTTTTTTCTTTAAGTTTGTACTGATTCTTTACTTTACCTATGAAATTTTACTCTTGGAAGCTAGTATAGCTTTTTATGTGAATTGCAAGTTCATCAGATGACATTTCCAACCCAAGCCATTTATTATCTGTTGGCAGCATCAGTCCTCTCCGTCAAGACTTAGGAGTGTGTAGTGTTAAATGTGATAATCTCTTTCCTGTCTTCCTGAGGATCCTTGCTTCTTCCTTTTAGGTCTGGCAGGTCATTAATACGTGATTCATGGGCCAATAGAATGACTTGGCACCAAGGTTTACTTTCTTGTCTACTAAACTTTATAGTCTTGTGCTTTTTATGTTACTCCCAACTTGATTTTCTTTCCTTTTATGATTCTTTCCCAGGAAATCTTCTTTCACCTGATTCATGGAAGGAAGCGCTAGATGGAGTTACTGCTGTTGTATGTGAACCCTTAGCTTCTTATTGTTGTGTTACTTATCGTTCGAGCGAAGGTTTATTATCATTTGTGTGAACTGTGAAACAATGATGATCAGCATGTTTGCTTAGGCGGCCTGTTTGGGTGTATGTGTGTGTGTGTGTGTGTGGTTATGTGCAAACTATAATCTCTTTTGAATACATAACATCGTCAACCAATTGTTGCCTTTATGTAATGAGTAATCTTTTTTATGCTAATTTAAATTTCCTACTCTAGATATCCTGTGTTGGTGGTTTTGGCTCGCCATCTTACATGTATAAAATTAATGGAACTGCAAACATCAATGCAATTCAAGCTGCTTCTGTAAAAGGTATCATTTTTAGGAACAAATTTGTCTTCTCACTGTTGTTTTTTTATTGTATTCCCAATTTCCCATTAACAATTAAAGGATGGTTGCTTAATATCAGTGAATATCATGTTGAATGGAAATTGTGAAAAACTCACCATAACCACAATAGGAAATCACTGTTTACTTGGAGTTGGTTTTGGGGCTTGGTCGAAATTGCTATCCCATTGGTAACTCAGAAAAAAATTTTAATTGATTTGATTATCAAGCCTCAAGTGTCTTCGGAAAACATTTTCTTGTGGCATGGCTTTGATTTTATTGCCTTCAGTAAATATTTTTTGTTTTCAAATCACTAATGTGTTATATAACAGCAACTTGGGTTTGTTTCTTTCCTGTTAATATGATGAGTGAACTTCAAATTATTTTAGAAATGTTGCTGTAATTTAAGCATATTGAGTCTGTAGATAGAAACTTAACATCTCTTGTTGTTTTCTGTTTATTGTTTTCACGCTTCCTTCCTGCCTCTACAACATAATTCCACTTTTTGAGTGTAGGTGTAAAAAGATTCGTCTACATATCGGCTGCTGACTTTGGCATGGCTAACTACTTACTGAAAGGATATTATGACGGAAAGGTAACCTTTGTCTTCTTTGACGGCTATATTCACTTGACATTTGAAAACTAATAGTGAATTAAGAGAATACTATATTACAACTCCAGATAAAGAAGATAAACTGCAAATTAGCTAACATAAGCTCTTTTGACTGCCATTTGTTGCTATTTTTACAATTACTAATAAACTAGGAAAAAGCTAACATAGCTCTTTTGACAGCCATTTGTTGCTGTTTTTAGTATTACATACTGTTCAAATTGAACTAACATATGTACAGACACAGAAATAGATGTGTTCTTGTGTTTATATGCTAATTGATTGTAATTTTAAAAAAGCTTTAATCAGGAAGCAAATAGTGAGAAAATTTCTTTCCTTATGGCCACTGGCTAGTTGACGCTTGTTTCTTGTTTTTGAAGTAGAGAGCTGCTGAGACAGAGTTATTGACAAAGTTCCCATATGGAGGTAAAACATCTCTATCTCCGTCAAAGACTTTGTGTAGCATGTCCTTGCCACCTTTTGTGGCTTTTGGAAAGCTGGAATTTGAGGAGGCTGACAGAGATTCCTCGAAGTGAAAACTAATGAAAATGAAATTTTCTGTTTTACTATGGTTTCTGTGTGGTTGCATGCTTTCGATTGGGCTGATAGTGAAAGCATGGCATCTGTACATGCTAGTAAGGGAGTGAACAGAATAGAGAAATAGAAGATGGATTGAGGAATTGTGAGAAGGAAAGGACACAGACTGAACATTAGTAGTGTGTAAATAACAGTTTTAGCAAGTGCTAAATTGCATAGTAGATTCATGAAGAGCACTATCTGTCAAGATGAAACTGAGCTTCTGTATAGGCGCCAGGTTCCATGGATGAGAACTAAATAAAAAAACGATTAAGAACTCCTTCAGGTAATAGAAAAGGAAGATAAGCTAGTCCTCGAATTGTAGTAGCCATGTTCTCATTTTACTTGTCGTTGGAAAGAAAATTATGTTTATTCCTCTTGTCCACGGCTCCCTGGATAATGGGTTACTTATTATGAAACATTTGACTTGTCCCCTCAGGAGTGATTCTCAGGCCTGGTTTCATTTACGGGACTCGCAGAGTTGGAAGTTTGAAGATACCTCTGGAAGTTATTGGTTCTCCTTTGGAAATGGTAATCTTATCCTGCTTCTTACTTGTAGTTTAATATGCATCACTTATAAGTCGGATTTGTCTTAACTGGGCGCTGTAGAAGTACATGCGACTTCCCTCGATCAAGGAATGTTTGGTCTAGAAAAGTCATCCAACATAATTCTACCACGTTAGGGTAAAACAGATGTCCTCCTCTAGTTACTATAGTAGAGGGACTTTTAATTGAGGAGCGAGGACTTTTAATTTAGAATGAGGATGAGTTGGTTTTCCCTCTTTCAAATGCAGTAAAGTTTGTTTGATTGTTTTTAGTTTTTCTTTATTTTCTTTTGGTTTTCATAATTTATAAAAATTACCCAAGCTGATCTTTTTTTAAAAAAAATTGTTATAATTTAATTTAATATTAATGATTATCTAAACTTCAAATTTTAAAAAATATTTGAAAAATGAAAATATTTCCAAAATTTGATTATTATTTAATGAATATATCTTTATTAAAAAATATAATGATTTGAAAATAGTCATTAGATAAATGTAATTTAAAAATTATCATTAAATTATATTAGTAGATAACTATTAACTTACAATGAAATCCTAAAAACTTTTTATTTATTTTTCAACAATTACAGATAACATACAAGAAATGAAAATAAAATTAATTATTTAACTAATATATATATATATATATATAGTATTTTAACTGTAATTAAAATAACACTGAAGGAACTGAGACGAAGAGAGGTCAACCAAAGACAAGAATTAGAAGTGGAGTTGGACGTCCCTTTGCTATTAACATTATCAAGTTATCAATGTCAACAAATATTATTAGATTGTATTATATCGAATCACATTCTATTAACATTTAGCATTTGTCTATTGTTTTTGTGTGATTTTGCATGTATACAAGTGGCTATACAAATTGAAACAACAAAACCTCTTTCCAAATCTCAAATCCAAATAAAAGAACTGTTGTAAGCTAGGAATTGATGTCCATGTGTTTATTCTAGATAAAGTAATGTTGGAATAAGGAAGAACTAAGTGATGATATGCTGACGTATTGTTTAGTGGATATATTCCATAGTTAATGCCTGTATCATTGGCCTGTCCCTGCAGGTTCTTCAACATGCAAAGCCTCTTACCCAGCTTCCACTGGTTGGTCCTCTGTTCACTCCAGCTGTAAATGTAAACTCAGTGGCAAAGGTTGCGGTGAGGGCTGCAACTGATCCAGTGTTTCCTCCAGGCATCATAGATGTTCATGGAATACTACGTTACAACCAACAGAAGTGAAAATAGAGTGGACATGGAGGTTTTTCTTTTTTCCTTCCATTTAACAAAGCATAGAGCCTTTAGATACGGAGCTGTACAATATCTGTTGTTTCAGTTCGGATGTTTTGCAGCTAGACTTGAGTGGTACATGGTTCACTGTTAATCCGAGATTCATTGGATTAACATCGTTGTTGCAATAAAATTGGAGCTATTGGATATTTCACTGTGTCCATTGACTGACCGTAGGGTAGTATAGGTTCATATGATTTGTGGTGTCTTGCTTCTCAAATGAGTCTTGCCTCTATGTACCGTTTAATGCCCTGAATCTAACAGCCAACGTTGGTTTTGTGAAGCCGGCTAGTGATTTATTATCCTTACCAACAGAAAACAATTCAACCTCAGTTTGATCGGGGGTCGTAAACATTAAAACCTGAGTTTGATTAAGACGAAGTTGGTGTCTTTTATCCAAAATATTTTTTATAAAATTTAAATTTTGGTATTATAAAAAGCGTTCTATTTGAATTTTTAGTTGACGGATGCGGAGTTTTAAATTTTCATTTAGGACTTTATTTTGAATCCTATTTTATTAGTGCACTTACTACATCTTTTAATATTTTTAAAGCTCTAATGATGTTCCAACAGATTATAATTTTTTTTATTAATCGCTTATTTTACTCTTTTGAATTAATTTTTCATGGCTACAGCCCTCACTCACAGTGCAAGTCCACCGTCGTAATTCGTAGTTGTTCTTTGATGAGAATCTGAAGCTCTCAAAGAAAGGAGGCTCATCAAGCAGCCACTCATTTATTACTGCTCTTCTCATGAAGACTTTGGTTACAAGGGTGTTCGTGAGACTGGTTATAACCATTCTTAAAGAAAGAAACAAAGATCAAATAGAAAAGGGATTTTAAATTAAAATTTTAATCGAAGATCTCTTCTTTTTTTTAGGGGGGGTGTTTGGTCCTAGCAAACGAAGCAAAGGGACCAATAACAAGATTAAACATGGATTGAATTGTATCTAACATAGAATCTCAAGAGACAATAAGAAATATGTAAAAAGACTTCCATTCTTGTTTAATTAATTGTTTTAAGTTAGAAGGATAGCTTTGGCCAACCCACTACTTGTGTTTTAGCTTTATTTTAGTGAGATGGACTTTTATCAACTTTCAGCTCATTAGATTTAAAGCTTTTAGGTTTAATAAACTATATTTTAGAAATATTAATGTGAATTTTAGTTATTTTGGTGAGATGCCTGTGCTTAAAGGTCTTTTTATATATTTAGAGTTTCATTCTTTTCATAGGTATAGATGCCTCATATTAAACATTGTTTATGGATTTTTTTATGAATAATTCTCACGTTGGCTCGACCGACTTCTTTGATGGAGGATTTATTGTCTTCTTCTATTGCATCATGAATATAATTCTTATCAAGGTAATCACTTGTGGCAAATTCTATTCTTGTTTTTAAATCAACCATATCATATGTGTTTCCGTCCATATAATTGATTGGGAGGTTCATTAGGGTTGGGGGGTAAATCCCCTTGTTCATATCCTACCTAAAGTGTGTATTTAAGGAGTTTCAAGTCTTTTAGCATTGGGTTTCCACACCATTTAGGACCAGAGTTTGGATTGGGATAAATTATTATTTGTCTTGTGTTTATTTGCTATTATTATTATTATTATTATTATTATTATTATTATTATTATTATTATTATTTTGAAATTAAGATTCATCTTGTTCTTGTGTTTTTCTTGTTTCTTTATTTTTTCATGTTTATTCCTTGAATTATCGCAGATCTAATTATCATATAAAAAATGAAAAAAATGAAAAAAAATTCATTTTCTAGCATTAAAAAATGAAGAAGAAATCAGTTTCTAGAGTTAAAAAAAGGAAAGATTTGATTTAGTTGGTGGCAAGATCTTGTTTCTATCCATAAGTTGGGAAGAATTTATGGTAATTATTTACAAGGAAACAACTAAAATTTAGATATGGTCATTTAGAAATTTATTTATATTTAGTCTTATCTTAAGTTAGGAAAGTTAAATAAAAAATCAAATAGTATAAACTCCATCTTCGAGGTTGGCGTAATTATAGGATTTTCTTTTTGTTGGCTTCCTATTTTATGTAGTGTCTTTACATCTATGCATCCAAGCCGATTTTCCCATTAAGGAAATTTCAATTTCCACATTTATGCATTAGTTTTGTCATTTTATTTCATTATAAGTCTCTATTTTTAGTATCTCTTACTTTTTGTTTTCACTTACATTATAACTAATAAATTGATTCTTGTTAATTTAAATTTTGTATTTTTGGGCAACATACATATTTTCCTCTTGTGTGCCCATTTTCCTTTATTCATTTCGATATACTTGCTTCTAGCTTTGTGCCTATCGTCTTTCTTAGGTGTTTTCGTCACATTCCTAAATTGTAATTTTTTGCTTGTGAATTATCATGATTAGAAAATAAATTCTAAAGTATAATTAAGAACAACAAGCTTGAGTGAAAAAACGCTTGAGTATGTAAAGCTTAAAAGAGGTTAAAAGTCAATTTTGATTCAAAACACAAGTGAAGTGTCATCTTTTGAGTGAAAAACGTTAGGGAATGAATTGTGGGGTTATTTTTTATTGATAACCATTTTCTTGCAGGTTTTTGTTATAATAATGACAAATAGAAGAGATGGAAAGGAAATATTTACATTATGAGGATGAAAATGTGCCTGATTTGAAATTGATGTATAAGGCATTTATGAGTGAATTCAAGAAGTATCTACTATGATGGATAGGATGGATGAGAGAATTAATGAAACCAATAGGATCCAAAATCATAGTAGATCAATTGACGGTCCTAGGAATAGAGAGAAATAATTGGAAAGAATGTATGACGAGTATGAAGATGAAGTGTAATCCGTGAGGGGTAGAGTAAGGAGGGAAGAAAAAGTGGAGAGAAAAGATAGCAACATTAATGTCAACATGATGAAAAGTCCACTCTTCAAAGATAAGAATGATGCTGAAGTGTACTTGGAGTGAGAAAGAAAGGTGGAGATGATTTTTGCTTATCACAACTATTTTGAAGATAAGAAAGTGACATTGACAATAGTGGAATTCTTTAATTATGCATTAGTTTGGTGGGATAAATTGGTAAGAATAGGAGAAGAAATAGGAAACCACCTATATCTAGTTGGGACGGGACGAAAAGAGTGATGAAGAAGAGGCTTTTGCCACCATATTATTATAGAAAGTTGCATAAATAATTACATGGACTCACATAAGGACTAGATCAATAGAAGATGATCACAAGGAGATGGAGATATTATTGATTAAAGCTAACATAAAAGATGAGGAAGAGGTGAAAATGGCTTAGTTCATGGGTGGATTGAATAGGAAAATTATTTATGTGGATGAGTTGCAACATTATGTAGAGATGAAAGACCTAGTGAACATCGCCATGAAGGCGGAGAAGCAATAAAAACAAATAAGGACAACCAAGTCTTTCTCAAATTCTAGCAGCAAATGGAATCTAAAATGGAGCATAAATGAAGATAAGAAGAGAGAGCACTATTCAAATTCCAAAGAGAAAAGCAAAGAGATAAACGAAAGTTAGGAGAAAAGTACTTCAATTTAAAAAGGTACTACTGATCCATCCTATAAACCTTCTAAATATAGATATATTAAGTGCTTTAAATGTCTATGGCATGGTCATTATGTAACTGAATGTCCTAATAGGAAAGCTATGTTTATTAAGGGCGGTGATATTTGTTAAGTTAGAATGACTTTGCTTCAATATGATTTTGATGTATAACAAAAAGAGATCAAATAAAAAGAAAAACAAAATAACTGAAG
>JANITW010000236.1:37265363-37293516 GCA_027564335.1 Erythroxylum williamsii | reverse complement strand
TTTCTTTTAAATGTATTATGATCACGTTTTTCCGTCACGCTCTCATGTCAGACGTTGGGCTCCGGCAGCGGGGTCCAGCACTCATATCGCCAATGTATCTCGCCACCAATTGCTCCTCAGTCTCCTGAATTTCATTTTTGACCAGGAGTTAATATAACTCAATAGTAGATTCATCTATTGATTGCATACCCAGCTTCAAATTTTGCAACCTTTGGTACATCAATCGTTTATAGGGCAAAAAATTGACACACATATGTTTCTTCATCTTTTCCCACATGATGTTTTTAGACTTACCCAATCTTTGTCGAGTTAATTTTAATTGCTGCCACTAACTTGTGATCTTATTTCGAAATCTGGTAGCTGCCAATTGTACCCTTTTATTTTTAGGTACATCTTTGAAATCTAGAATTTCCTCTACATTAGCCAACCAATCTAGGAAGTCTTCGAGTTGTAGACTGTCATGGAACTCAGGAATTTCTGTCCTCATTCTAGTCTCCTAATTCCAATGATCTCTATCAACATGAACTCTACGATGCCTATGTACAAGCTCATCGAAATACTCATCATCCTCTCCATTGTCAAAATCATCATCAACATCTGTATGTATTGGATTCCTGAGACAACCAAGAATGTTCAGATTTTCCAATACCTCATTGAATCTCGCCATTATATGTTTTACCATAGTCTCCATATGACGATCTACAAACTGGACAACCAATTGTTCAATCTCGTCACAGTCATACACCTCTCCCATCTGGTGAGTCTGTCATGGTGGCATAATCATAAAGATCGAACTCGGTTCTGATACCAACTAACATAGCAAAAATAGTGTGAAACAAGGGAACAAATTGATATCGTTGATTTAAATCACAAACATCGATAACAACATTATTTAATAGAATGTTAGGAAAGGAAAAGAAAGGCACACAGTCGTCAGCATCTGTTATTCATCAAAAACTATGAAATCCATAGTTTTGGCGACTTAAATAGTAAAACCCTAAAAATTACCACAAAGGGCAAAATAATAAAATATCCTTATTCTAAAAATACACAAAATAATATGAAAAATGTAATGAGTATCACTGAAAATGGACATTCCTACTAAATGTTACGACAAATCAAAAAGTTTCCAAAACAACACAAACGTGAAATCGACTCTAAAAATGTAAAAATCCAACTATTTTTTAAGTTGATAGAATTATGTCCACATTTTGTCAAATTTGTCCAGATATACACACACTATCTCTTAGACCACATCACTGGTTAAGATACTACATCTTCCTAAGTATTTTCTTCTTCATAGTTTTTTGAAATTACCACCGCCCTCTATTGGGAAGTTGAAGACCAATCCCATATTCCATCCTCGTTAAAAGTTACATCAAGGCTAATAATCATCTTTTTGTATTTGGATTGTATAATTTATAGGCCTTTGAATTTGCATTATAGCCTATAAAAATTCATTTCTCACATTTGTTATCTAGCTTCTTCCTCAACTGATATGTTATATAGGTATAAGCAATACACCCAAAAACTTTGAGATTCCGAATTGAAGGTTTCCTTTCACTCCAAGCTTGCTTAGGTGTTTTGTCATTAAGGCTTTTTGTTGGACACCTGTTTAAAATATAAACTGTACAAGCAACAGCTTCTTCCCAAAATTCTTGAGGCAATTATTTAGATCTTAACATGCATCTTACCATTTCTATAATAGTTTTGTTCTTCCTTTATGCCACTCTATTATGTTGAGGCATATATCTGGAGGTCAATTGATGTTGAATTCTATACAACTCAATGACTTATGTGCACGCAAGATACTCTTGGCCTCTATCTGTTCTTAATGCTTTAATTTTATATCCACTTTGCTTTTCCACAAATGCTTTAAATGATTTAAACGCATCACAAGCTTCTAATTTCTTCTTTGGAAAATACCCCAAGGCCTTTCTACTAAATCATCAATAAAAGTAATAAAATACCTATTACCTCCATTGGATGGAACTTCAACAATACACAGATCCGAATGAATAATTTCCAATAGCTTTTTTGCTCAATAGAACTTTCCAACTAGAAATACATCCCTATGTTTTTTTTTCCTATCTCGCATGTCTCATATACATGGTTAGGAATATTCCCAACAGGTAAGCCAGACATAAGCTCTTTTCTTGATAGATAATTTGGTCCAAAAAAATGAAAATGTTCAAACACATGTGCCATAGCCAATTTGCATCAAGTATCACAAAATTTAAACAAGCAAATTTTTCATGATGAATTTTTGGTGGGAATAGATGATTAGAAGACATCTTTACCTTTGCAATAAATCTTCCACTCATATCTATCAAGGCACATAAATCATTATGAATTTGCATTTTATAACCTTTTCTCTGATAATTGATCCATACTTAATAAGTTACGATGAAGAACAGGAAAATAGAAAACATCATAGATAAAGCTTTTAGAACCATCCTTCAGCCTAATAGATACTCGATCTTTTCCCAAAATAGGAATATTTGAATTATTTCTAAATTTAACTATTGCCTAAACATTTTCATCTAAAGAAGAAAATAAATCCTTATTCACACACATATGATTAGTACACCTAGAAATCAAATAACAGAAATTTTCGTCTTCCACAAAAGAGTTGCTCGCTAGAAATAAATTTTCTATATTATTAGAATTCTCACCAAATGATTTTCTATAATATGAGCCTAATAGTTGTTCTGAGATCTGGATCTACAATTAGCAGCTTTGTGTCCATACCTTCTACAGTTAAAGCAATTAAAATTACATCTCTCTTGATATTGATTATCTTGGCCTCTTTCTTAACTGGTAGGCCCAAAATTATTTCCTCCTCTTCCTTGAGTGAATGTTTTGAAATTGTTGTCTCCCCATGTTAAAATTATTGCCACAATCTCTTCCCTTAAAACTTCCTCTACCTCCACCTCTAAAATCTCCTCTTCCTCCATTATTAAAACAACGACCTCTACCATTTTCATTTTGATTAGATTCTGCAACATTATTAAAATTCACCTGGCCTCTTAAGGCTCCTTCGTTGTCATTTCTATTTTCTCCAATATTATGCTAACTTGACTTTCAATGCTTCCTTACAAATCTGCTACAATCATAGTCCTCGCATCATGTGACTCTAGTATTGTAGTCACAACATGGTCAGATTTAATTGGCATGGTGTGTTGAATTCTCACCACCTTACTATCTGAAATATCTTCTCCATACAACCTCATCTTGTTGACAAGATTAGTAACATGAGAAAAACATTGTTCAACAGTTTCTGAATTAGACGTTTCATACCTCTCATGTTCTCTACGAAAGAATTGCAATTTAGATTTTTTATTCTTATCTATACCTTTGTATGCTAGCTTTAAGGTACTCCACGCTTCTTTGATAGTTTTAACGTTAGCATTTTTTCCAAAAACTGAATAATCTATCCCTCGGTAAATTTGGAATAATGCCAACTGGTCCTTCTTTTGAGCATTTTCATCAGCTCCTCCTAGTAAGCCTGGATCAACAAGACTCCAAATATTGTGAGCCTTGAGATGGGTAGACATTAAATCTCCCAATAATTGTAATGAAGTTTAATATTTAATTGGGACCTGACCACACAATAATATAACTGATTGACATCTCTCATTTTTAAATGAATCACTCTCTCACAAGTATAATAACACTTCCTTTATTTATTTTTTTCACAAATTGCTTTAATAACTTAAGTTGGATTTAACTAGCTCTGATACCAATTTGATATCAAATGACACAACACTCACATGTATGAAAGAGAGAGAGAGAGGAGAAAATTAGAGTTTTCATTCAATCCCATAATACACCTACAATACATAAGGCTCGTTACACTCTTTTATAAGCAACAAAATACAATAAAAAATCAAGAGTTTTACTTATATAAGCAACTATTCTATTGGACCAAAATTTTGGTCCAATCATATGATAGCTTAAGGAAGAAGTTATCTCCTTTCAACTTGGTTCAACACTTTCGGCTACAAGTTAGCTTCAAAACATGATTTTGGCTTTCATCAAATGAAGATGCTTGATGTTTCTTCCACTTGCTTTTGGCTATCATTTAATGAAGTGTGTGTATCTATCTTCTTTCATATAAGGCTAGCTTACATTTTGTGTATAAAATATTTATATTTACGAGAATGTTATAGGATGAAATTTTTAATTAAATGAATTACCCAATATGCATATTAAATGATTCATTTTGATGGACAAAATAAAAGAAACAGATTCTCTCGTGTTACCGTCCTTACTGTTTAGAGTCTTTAGACTGCAATTACTTTCTCAATCATTCAGGCTCTCTTACTCTTTAGACTAATTACTCTTTAATTACTCAATATCAGTTCTTTACTGTTTCTATTTTTCCTCGAATCTTCGTAGCAGAAGCAACGCTTGTAAAAGTCTGAGTTTCTCTACACTCATTTTCCTCGCTACTTTTTGTGGTCCCCATGCTCATAGTTTGGAGTTACAGTTAAAGTAATCGAAGAAGAAAATTGTTCCTTGCAAATACCTATAACTCCCTTAAATTTTTCAACGACATTCTTTCCGTCTGGATCGAAACTTTGACCAGAAATATTGAGCTTTGAAGGTCTCTATTTTCGACCTTAGTGAGATAGCCCAAACGATAAAAATGTCATTAGATCACCCGGCTGTTAGACTTAAAATAGAGTGCGTAGATCCTATCAATTCACAAAACAGGCCAATCTTTGGTAAGACACCTCTTACAGATCACCAGATCAAAATGCTAAAATAAAACCACTCCATTTAGGACAGTAAGTCATCACAGAAACATACACACACCTCACCGGTTTTCCATACAAATACCAAATAAACACATTTAGTGCCTACAAACTAATTTACATAAGATTGCACCACACAGACAATTTCATGCATTCATTTTTCTATTTTGCAGGATCATTATCACCTAATAGTGAATTGAAGGCAACAAAGTAACTGAGGACATGTATCAAAAGAAGCAAGGAAAGTTTGAGTTGTAGAAGTATAAGCAAACATAACTAGATTGATCACGATCTGGCAAGCTGCATAAAGCCCACAGCCTTGTGAAAAGGAATACAGCATGATTATACTACAATTCCACGGAATCTACAAAAAGCAGTAACAGTTCATTTTCCTGCACTAGCTTTGTCTAAAGCCGAAATGTGATAAATTAACCTCCCAAATATGTCTAACAAACTAACATAATATGTGCAATTGTACCAGGGAATCAAAATTTCTGTGACATTTGTTCATGTGGTAAACGATAGAGGTCTAATTAGGCATGTACAAGTTACATTTGAATACGAAAAACGGCCATCTGTCCTCAGTCAGGTATTTGCACTTCCCGAAGTTTTGACACAGAGATAAAGAAACTGCTATATTGGTCTATTCACCAGATTTATAATCATACCGATAGTTCCTCGTCCACTTGTGCAGGTGTCTAGAAATACAAATCCAAGAAGTTTCTGGAATCTTATGGCTAAAGTGTATGAATAAGGCTGAAATCACGTCAAGACTAAACCTGTGAACCTCAGGCTTCAACACAATGCGAATAAGCATTGCAGTCCACATCTCTGGGGCCAATTTCATGGCTTTACAAAGATAATGAAACCCATTAGCCACCCTCATTAGCATCGTGTGGTCCTGCAAGTTGAGTAGAAGAAAAAAAGGACCTTGTCAATACCCTCTTTAAAGAGCATCCTATCCTTCTGATCTGTCATCCTCTTTCTTCAGAACTTCCATATGCAAGGAATAAGCATATCTTTATGCCAAGTAGGAAAGTAATATTTCTTGGAATTTTTCTGAACTATTCAGCAGATTTTGAAGAAACCTTCAGACTTTGTTTATCCAAGAGCAAGTGGGGCCCAATAGGTAACATTTTAACCTTTCAGCGATTATACAAATCAAAGAATGCAGCAAAGATTTTACATTCACACACATAAAACAGACGGTAATTAAATTATCGAATCGGTAGAAACTTGACATAAGCTTTTAGCTAGAACATTGGACTGCTCTGATCCTAACTCATTTAAGTAATTGTAGGTCGCACCTATAACTATTCTCTCTACTATGCCAGCTATGAGAAACAATGAAACAAAGATGATCAACAAACCTCTGATTTGGATGCTTTTCTTGTTTCAGATTTCTCATTTAACATGCAACTGATGGCCTCTTCCTCTAGGAAAACATCAGCTGCTCTAATTATATCCCGTAGAAGGAAAACACGCACTCTCCAACCTTTTTCAGACAAAATGAACTGGAAAAGGTCTTCAGTGGCTCCAACAACAGCACGCATGTCAAATGATTTCCATCCATAAGGATTTGAAGAAATTTCCCCATAATTAGGTGCCTCTTCGGTCGACTCTGAAGCCTGTTCTGATATTGCTGCCATCTGGAATAAGATAAAACAAGGCTTACAAGCTCAACAAAAGTAGATCTTTAAACCCACATTTTTCTGAAGCATTTACTCATCGTACATATATAGGGAAGACATATTTACTCATCATAGGGATTTAGAATAATATCATAACCACAAATCCAAAGCGTTACTTTTTTTAAGAAAGCAAAAGAAAGATCATTAAAATGATTATAAATAACTTAAATTCAAGGAGCAGTCCAATTTGCAATATGCCTTACGAAGGACAGGATAATATGGTCGCAACTCATCACTAGCAGACAATGGGTTAACAGTTATTACAAAGGAATATATGATATACACTATCAAAATTTCCTTTCTCTAGTTGTATGATCAATTTCAATTTGGAATGGAGCTATATAACCAAACTCAAAAAGCAACATACCAGTCGCTCAAGCCGATTCCATCTTATGGAGCCATCATTACAGATTAAAAGTTCTCTTAAAATCTTTCTCATATCAGGACTTGGGTCTGCCAAAAGCCTACCAATAATAAAAGGGTAAGCACTTTCAATGACTTTGAAGTTAGGATCAAGAACTTTTGCTGTGCCTTCCAGTGATCCAAGTGCTCGTATCACCAATGCATAATCAGGGGGGAGAGAGAAGTTGAACTTGTACATAACATCATATAGTTGGTTCATTATGGACTGGAATTGATACATGAGGCAAAGAAAATACAAACAAAAACGTTCAGAGATCTTGAATGGTCACTATATCTTTACTAATGTAGTTTTTGGTAAGATGCGATATTAAAGATCCAATATTCATAGGATAATCATGCAGAATAGTCAACCTATTGAAAAAGACGGAAAACATTCTCAACGGGAATATTAGCTAGATTCCCTGATCAAAAAGCTAGGAAAAAAGCTTTTGCACAAAAGATAAAGACATACCTCGAAATCTCGAGACTGTCTTGTCCCATCACCAAAGGATGTTTGCAATGCATCCGAGACTTTTTGTATGTCAACCCCTTCAGGAATAAATCCCAAAGAAAGAAAGTCATTTGCCAAACCCATTGAGTCACGATTAACAAAGTGTACAAGCTGAAATAAATACAAGATTGTTAAACAAAAAAATGAACTCTAAAATAAATTCCAAAGAAAAATGTACATCATTATCAACATCACCCTACATCCACCACCAACATCCATTTTCCAAAAATGATAACGTAAACTTCAATGGAAAACTTCATCCATGTTAATAAGTTCAGGACCAACAATGACTTGAGAACTCAGGAACAGAGAACATTCAGCTGAAGATAAGAGCACCATTGTGAGCGAAGGTAAAATGCACAAGAATGGTAGCATGCCAAAATTGTATCATGACTGGGCATAAGGGATAAGCGAAGTGCCTAATCTATGTAAAAGCTCATTTACCGCATTAAAGGCTATTGGAGGAATATATTATCAAAGTGCCTAGTCAATCCTGAACAGGATGAATGTCACTAGAAGACATGACTCATGCATAGAGTAAATATGAAGTAAGCTAACTACCTAAACTCAGATGAGGCAGCATGTATGAATTAGAGCATAAGACAAAATGGGTGTCTATTAATCCAAATATTGGCCTACACTAAAGGTCTTTTCCTTCAGAATTTCATTAAGATTAATAGATTGCGATAAGAAACAACAGAACATGAGCTGTCCGTCAAGTTTCATTATTGACCATCATTAAGAAACCACAGAAAAAACTGATTGTGAAGTTGAATTTTGCAAATCATCAGTCGAACAGCCATTACCATCCGAATAAGTCCCACACGATAATGGCGAGGAATGTCTCCCATCATTCCAAAATCAAAATATGCAAGGGTACCAGCGGCAGTAGCAACAAGATTCCCAGGATGAGGGTCCGCATGGAAGAAGCCCACCTCAAGTAATTGTTTTAAAGAGCAAGATAATCCCTGTCAAGTGATGTTTAAAATCATCATCATCTATCAGAAACAATAAGATTAAATTAAGTTCCACAGAATTTTCTTAAAATGCCGTTAAAAAATGTTGAACAAAATATAAAAGGTAAAGTCATAACATATTAACACCGCAAACGTTTTGCATTTGCTATACCAGATCAATCAGTTTTCTTCTGTTCAAACAGGCTTCCTTCAGTGCAGCTTCGTCTGTAAGTTTGATCCCATCCACCCATTCCATTGTAAGCACAGCTTTGCGTGTGAAGTCCCAGTAGATCTTGGGAACTTTGACACAATTTGATTTCTTGAATTGCACATTACCAACTGTGGCACTATGATAAATGATGTGATCATCGCCTAGTCATAACAAGGAGGATTCACTGATATTAATCTATATTTTCAAAACAAAGAACAAATATGTTAACATAAATATATCATGATCGCCTCTGCAGGCACTCACACAAGGGCTTTTTGGCTCTAGTTCAGAGATATAGGGCTACATAATGGCTGCTTGTCTTTAACAAAGGATTAGACAGTTTTAAAAAGATGATACTTAAAAATGTTCAGCACAAAATCATGTTCCTTTCTCTTCAAAAACAGAAGAACCAAAAGAATTAGGGAATCAACCTCCTTGATACCATGTTCACTTACCAAGTGTTTATTTTACTTGTAGAAGATGAATTTTAAATGTAGGCAGTTAGGGAAATCAAGTCCAGTGATTAATTTATATAGCCATGATGAAGAAGAATGAGTTATTAAATGAAGCACATTGATACAAAAGAGCTTTGAGTTTGTAAAAGAAATAAAAGAAGACAAATTAGTCAACCAGCTTTAATTTGGAGTGAAGAGTGAAATTGAAGTGACAGTAAGGGCAACAATGGTTGAAATTCACTTATGCTAATTTTCCTTTATTAGATAAGGAATATGAATAAGTAAAATAAAATGTCCTAATTTGTTTATGGCCTAAACTTATGAATCAACAATCCTTATTAGAATAGGATTTAATTTCGTTTTGGATATTTTACTTAGAAATCTCTTTCCTACTAGAATAAAGATTCTAAGAATTTATCTATAAGTGCGTGTACTCAGCCCTTCAATAAGAAAATATATTAAATTTTTTTCTATAAACTTGATTTTTCAATTACAAGTTGTGATGCTCTGATCTTTTAGCAACGAAAAACCCTAAATTCTTGCTATATCCTAACATTCTAGCCTAAATTTCCATCAAGGAAACATTACTGGAATTTAGTGAAGTAAACATGCAATGGAGTGTAGAGGACTAGGAATCACAAAACCCTAAATTCTAGCCATATTAAACCCCTAACATTCTAGTCTAAATTTCTATCAATCAAACCCTAAAATTCCAGCTAATCCAAACTTGAAATTCCAACAACCCAAGCTGAAATCCAGACCTGAAATCTGAATTTTAGCAGCCTAGGAACACTCAATAGCCCATCTTTCCTAGTTATAATGAGTTTTAGCTAGTAGTTGATGTTTCTTCTATTTCTCTTCCATCACCCATACAAGTCAGCTTACACTGTCATTACTTCCTGAGTTTTGCATACATCAATACGATCTTCACAATGTACATAAAAATATGCGCACACTTTTCACAAGTTTGAAAGGAACATACTTGGTGCACAACCATAAAGAGAAGCAAAGTGCTCTGCATTCTTCCCCTCCAACATGTAATCAATTTCATCAAACATATGCCTGACCTGTTCATTCAGGATAGAACTAGTTTTTGATAATAGAACAAGATGAAGTTTCTTTTTTTGTAAATTAACAACATGAAGTGTTACAAGTCATAGCAGCGCAAAATGTTTAGACAAATAAATCCATTTAACCACTCTCCAATCTATCATTAGTCCAAAAATACCAGGAAAACAGAAGGCAAATGGAAAGTAATATAGCTAACAAGATGAAAAAAAAAACTGAGATAAGTTGAATAGTAAACAAGTAATTATATAGTTGTGACCTAAAAATTTTTCTTCATAAAATTTAAGGAACTCCATTTGGAGTTTAATCCAAAACCCTTGCAATATTCACAACAGACATGGTACTGTTATTCATTTAACTTCCATCACATTTCAACTGTATGGTCAAAAATTAGATCTATAGATAGCTCACCATCTCATTCACTGCTACAAGTAGATCCTTGCGGGCTTTTGCAAAACGCTTTAATTGGCCTCCAATCATATGAAATAATAGGGCATCAAGTGTCAACATAAGAGACATACCAGGCCTTTGTACTTTAACAGCCACAAGCTCACCAGAATGCAGATGAGCTGCAATACTTAAAGCAACAAAAGAAACTAACTAGTTTATCATCTTTTTTATGTTTTTCATTTGGGAAGATAAAGGTCCACCTCAAGATATCAGAATATCAGAGCAAGGAAACTAAGAAATATAGTGAAAAGAAAGGCTATAAGTTTCCAGAATAAATCTTAAAAACTAGAATACAACAATTTTTTCAAATATTTCCCAGAAAATTTCTTAGGAGATTTATCTCACCTTTATAAACCTGTCCTAGAGAAGCTGCCGCAATTGGCTCTGGACTAATGTCAGCAAAAACTTTTGAAACAGACACTCCCAGCTGGGACTCGATAGATTCAATTGCAACATGAGTTGGAAATGGCGGTATTTGATCCTAGCAATAGGGACCTTGAACATTAAGATTACTGAAATAATAAAAGCTGTGCGAGATCTTGACAGTACACAGTACACACCTGTAATTTAGCAAGCTCTTGACAGTACACAGTCGGCAATATATCGGGTCTAGTACTCAGAGCCTGCCCAAGCTGTAATAGTAACTGAAGTTATCTACTAGTGGATGGTTACCACAAAGCAAACCAGATATAATTACATATTATAAAATTTCAATCCATTCAAAATTTTGTTAAATAGTTCCTGACACTAAAGTGTTCCGAGTGCAGAATCACGAAATATGTGTGGCAAGTCTAAACTTATTCAGTGCAGTGCATAAGTATTTACCCCCAAAGCAAAACAAATATACTTCTCCAATTAGACAATGACTTATTACAATTTTGTACCTTAACAGGGTGTGGTAAACTAATAAAGCAAAACTTAATACTGCAACAATAATATAGTTCCATAAGATATAACTTTAACTGGATTGTCACTTGCCTTGACATAGAAAGGCCCCAGTTGAATTAGAGTTTTGCTGAACTGCAAAAGGTTGCACACTGGTTATGGAGAAAATCCATAAAATTAGGTATTGTTCTTTTCCAAAGAACAGATCACAGATTTAAACAAGTAAGCATTCTCGGAAATGAATGGAAGTCTGTTTTTTGCTGCAACAAAGCTTATACATGGGGGAACAAGTATTAACAAGTTAAAATTAAAAAAATATGAAAAGGACAAATGGCTGAAATAGACATAGATTATAAACTAGTAATTCAAAGATTCCCATATTGGCAACAAGTTCATATGAACAATTAATGACATGACTCTTTTTAACACACAGAGTTCTTACATGAGAGCATAGCTCGTCTGCTACAAGCACTTTATTGTATTTAAGTCATCTGATTATTTTCATCTCCAATTGTGGGAAAATGTGTTAGTAGTTACATGTTTATAGTTATTTAAGGAAAGTTTTGTAACATATTGGATCCCCAGAACTAGGCTGATTTAGTTAAGCTTATTTTGTTAGGCTATCCCATGAATCATGAGGTCTAATAGCTCAATTTCCGTTCTAATACTAGGGTTTGTGTATGTCTGGCATGCTATAATACAATATATGAATGAAAATTCTTCTTTCAATATCTGATATGGTATGTTTCCTAGGAACCTTTGGTCTTCACAGCCTCTTTCTGCTCTATTATCTACCAAAACAGAATACTTTTGCCAGCCATCGTTTATAGTGATTTATTGTTCACGTGAGACGTCTTAATTGCCTTGCGTTTGTTTTCTTACCATAGATGTATGAGGTTGTAGAGACAACTGCTACAGGTCGATCAGAGGAGGTTGTTAATCTCAACAACCTAGAAAACTGAAAAGTATTCAAGCTGGATGGAAAAAATTTACCTCTAGTGGTCAAGTTCGTACGGTGCTAAAAGGCAAAGGAAAGATTAATCATCCTATGGATGCAAGACCTAAGCCAGGCAATCCTCTATTTGAAGCATGGGATGAATGATCCCTGGAATTAGCAACAAATGCATGTTTTTGGCTACTGCTAAGGACATTTGATATGCAATTAAACAGACCTACTCCAAAGCTAGGGATGCAGCTCAAGTATCAAGGTCAAAATGAAGACAATGGCAGCAAAACAGGAAAATAAAACAGTTACCAAGTATGGCAGTCAAGTGAAATCCTTATGGCAAGAACTTTGATCACTAGAGGATGATAGAAACCAAATGTCCTGACGATGTAGCTGTTCTAATGAACTTCGTTTAGCAATATGGGGTCTATGTTTTTCTCGTTGAAATTAATCCAGAATTTGAACAAGGATCCAAATTTTTGGCAACTTGGAGTTTCCATGTTTTGATGAGATGGTGGCACTAATCCGGAATAAAGAAAGTAGAAGAGGTATAATGGTTGAATCATAGATCACAGAGAGATTAGCAGTGGTTACTAATGGTAGCAAAAATTAGCTAAAAATGTGGAAAGAGCACCATTTTTTGAAAATGTAAAGCCCAGTCAACCAAAAGGTCAAAATTGTGACAGCATGTGGTGCACGTTGCAAGAAAGTGCACCTTATTTTTGAAACATGTCGGCAGTTTCATGGAAAGCCTCCAAGTCAATAATTGGGACAGAAAGGAGAGCAGCCAAGGAGTAATTGGCAGGCCCTTGCTGCAATGAAACAAAGTGAATCAACAAGATAGGAGACAAGCAGCCAAAACCAAGTAGAGGTCGAGAGGGTGAGATCACGGACCAACAACCTTGGAAAACCCTCAAGTAATTGTTATTTTGCATATTCAGGTGAGTTTCTCTTCTCCATTGAATTAAATGTCTCATGTAAAACATTTGTCAACTCTTGAGTTATGAACAAAGGAGCTAACGACCATATGACAAATTCACCAAATATTTTTTTCACCTACTTATGTCCAAGTAATAGGGAAATATCCATAGTCGATGGTTAGTTGATGTTTCTTTGACCACTACATAGGAATAGAGGTGTCAAAATAAGGTCATCACAAATATTAAAAAATTAAGTCCATCAATTGGCATTTTCTATGGGAACTTCATTCAAAAAGCCAAAGTTGAGATACGGATTTCTAAAGAATCAACTGTGGGAGTATCACTAACAATATGGACTCAACAACCAAAAGGGGAGCAGGATTAACCCAAAGGATTGACACAGGCCATATTGTTAGACATGCAAGAACAATTCAAGGTACTGGTGAACGTGCTTTGCCAACAAGATATTCCTCAGCCAACTGATGGAACAACAACATCCTCAATAGATCAACAGTAACAAGGCACCTTAGGGGCCACAAAGGGACCAGCAACACCATCAAACACAGAGGATTGTCGATGAGAGACAAACTTTTCAAAGGAAGGGCACAAGAACAAGACCACATCCTTCAGCACATTGCAAGACAACACTTTCTAATCCTCTAGTGAGGTCAACCTCCATCTGCCTAAGCAGTGTATCCACGAATCTCTTCCCCAAAGACCTTCTAATCCTTATGTAGCAGCGCACCCCAACAAATCTTGTTAGAACTCTAGCTGAATACACTAGAGTTGTATTATATTGATGATTGATAATAGAGGAAGTATGCTGCTATTACAAGGTGATTCATATGAACACCTTCTATCCAGAGCTGAATAAGCTCCCCAGAGAGGATAATTTCTCTCTGTCTACAATATTCTTTCTTCTTACTTACTGAATATCCTTTTCTCTCTCTGCCCCCCTACTTAGCTACCCCACCCGTACATTCAGTTATTTTCCCCACCTTGTACCCATTCTGCACCCTCACACTACTAACTTGTGCATCATTACCCACAGCCCCCTCTCTCTTTCTCCTCAAGTACACTCTCCATATTCTCGGTTCATTGTTATTGATCCTAACATTGCCCCCTTCTTGAAGAGTAGCCTTGTCCCCAAGGCTAAAATGAGGAAATTGTCTCCGAATAACAAATTCGTCTTCCCATGTAGCATTCTCCATCGGTTTTCCCTTCCAGTGAATTAACCTTTATTTAGTTGAGTGTCCATCCTTAGTAATCACCCTGCTGGCCAATGCAGTTTCTAGTTCAACCTCCTCTTCTAACTCCACTTCCATTCCTTATGGTAAAGTCTCCTCAACCGTGTAGTGTCCCACAGCCCTTTTTAGCTGAGACACATGAAAAATAGGGTGAACTCGAGAATGTAGTGGGATTGTAAGTTTATATGCGATAGCACCCAATTTTTCCATAATTTGGAACGAACCAAAGTATCTGGCTGCTAGTTTCTGATTGATTCTTCAGGCCACCGTGAGTTGTTTGTGAGGGCAAAGCTTAAGAAATACCCATTCTCCCACTTGGAAAGATATTGGATTCCTCTTCCTATCAGCATACTTCATCTACTCTTGAGCTCTTTGAAGATTGTATTTGAGCTGAGTCAAAGCCTCATCTCTATCCACCAGCTCTCTAGCCATTGCTTCCACCTTAGTTTCACCTTGCACAAACCGAACCAATGTAGGAGGTTTTCTGCCATATACCAATTCAAAAGGTGTTGAACCAACAGACACATGGTAGGTAGTATTGTACCATAATTCAACCCATGACACCCAAGAAGACCAATGTTTGGGTTGTTCAGAAGCAAAACATCTCAAATAGGTCTCTAGACATCGGTTAAGTACTTCAGTTTGCCCATCCGTCTCCGGATGATAGGAGGAGCTCATTTTCAACATAGTTCCTTGCAGTCGAAATAATTCCCACCAGAAGTAGGTCACAAATAAGGGATCCTGATCACTTATGACGGATAATGGAACTCCATGTAAACACACCACCTCCCTTACAAATACTTCAGCCACACTTTTAGCAGTATATGGGTGCTTCAATAAAATAATCATATTTAGACAACCTATCAACTATCACCAGTAATGCTTCATATCCTTTAGACCTAGGAAGTCCCGTGATGAAATCCATCGATTTATCTTCCCAAATCTGGTAGGGAATGGGAAGAGGCTGCAGCAGACCTCCAAGAGAGGCAGCAGCATACTTCTGCCATTGACAAATGTCACAAGACTTAACAAAGTCTTGAATGGACTTTTTCATACCAATCCAATAGAGATTGCTGGCAATCCTCTGATAGGTGCGTAGGAAACCTAAATGGCCTCCTATAGGTGAAGAGTGAAATTCTTTAAGGAGTAACGGAATGAAAGTGGAATGAGCTGAAATCACTAGCCTTCCCTTGTGTAGGAGAATTCCTTGGTGCCACTAAAACCCTCTTCTCGCATCTGGATTTTGCTATAATTCATTGATAATATCACTCAAGATAGGATCTTTGTCTACTTCTTGCTATAGGATTTTACCATCAGCCTATAATAGATAAGAAATCATATTCTTCAATTCACCATCTTCATGAATCCGGGACAAAGCATTAGCAACTTTATTTTCGGGTCCCAGCTTATAAATGACTTCAAAATGATACCCAAGAAACTTAGCCATCCAACACTGTTGGTCGATTGTGGATACCCTTTGATGCAGCAAATGGCGGAGACTTTTTTGATCTGAATATACCACGAAGGAACTGCCCAACAAATAATGCCGCCAATGATGTACTGCTAACACCATTGCCATTAGTTCTTTCTCATAAGCCGACTTAGATAGATTGCCTTCGGATAAAGCTTTACTAAAATATGCAATTGGTCTCCTATTTTGCATCAATACAGCCCCTACCCCCTTGCCCGAAGCATCACACTCCACCTCCAAGGGTTGGGAAAATTGGGGAAGAGCCAATATCAGGGATGTAGTCAAGGCCTTCTTCAAGTTTTCAAAGGACTCCAATGCTACCAAATTCCAATGAAATCCATACTTCTTTGTTAATTCGGTAAGAGGTTTGGCTATCTTACTGTAGTTCATAATGAACTTCCGATAATATCCTGTCAAACAGAGGAATTCCCTCACCCCTTTCACATTCCGAGGAATGGGCCAATTCACTACACTTGAAACCTTGGCTGGATCTACTGCTACTCCTTGTTGCGAGATAACATGACCCAAATAGGCTACTGTTCTTTGCCCAAAATTGCACTTCTATTGGTTAACCACAAAATGATTGGCTTTTAAGACCTCCAAGACATTTGTTAAATGTAATAGATGGGTGTCCCAATCTGCACTATATATAAGAATGTCGTCAAAAAAACCAGCAAAAACCTCCTAAGGAAGGGTCTGAAAATATCATTCATAGCGAACTAGAATGTTGCTGGTGCATTGGTTAATCTGAACGGCATCACGAAGAATTCATAGTGACCATCGTGTGTTCAGAATGCCGTTTTATGAATGTCCTCACTCTTGACCCTAATTTGATGATATCCAGATATAAGGTCCAATTTAGAGAAGACTCCTGCACCATTCAGCTCATCTAATAACTCCTCTACCACCAGAATAGGGTACTTGTCAAGGACGGTGACCTTATTTAGTGCTCTATAGTCTACACACATTCTCCATAAATTATCCTTTTTCTTGACTAAGATAACCGGACTGGAATAGGCACTAGAACTAGGACGAATAATCCCCATTTTCAGCATTTGCTGCACCTGCCGCTCAATCTCATCTTTATGATGATGAGGGTACTTATAAGGTTTTACACTAATAGGCCCTTGTCCTTGTTGCAAGACAATAGCATGTGAGTGATTCCTTTCGGGAGGTAGCCCTTACACCTCTTGAAAAACCTCCGAAAATTTAGTCAACACCTTATTCAACACCCCTTCTTCTCTTCTGGTAAATTGCATCTACTGTGCCTCCCTTATATCTACTCCTTCCATAGATAGGAAACTCCCACTCAAAATAGTAAGGAGGCCATGCAAGCACACTGAATCTTCATGTTACTCACTACCTCTCCTCGGTGTAAGCTGAAGCCCTACATTGCCACTAAGTTGCACCCTTCTCCCCTCATGTTGGAATTGCATGGTCATCTCCTTCCAATCAACCATGACCTTTCCTAAGGTTTGCAACCAGGTCACCCCTAAGATCACATCCATTC
This sequence comes from Erythroxylum williamsii, assembly GCA_027564335.1. Taxonomy (NCBI): domain Eukaryota; kingdom Viridiplantae; phylum Streptophyta; class Magnoliopsida; order Malpighiales; family Erythroxylaceae; genus Erythroxylum; species Erythroxylum williamsii. The sequence continues at coordinate 37,276,033 of JANITW010000236.1, read as the reverse complement.
CTCCTAAGTCCAGGACATAAGCATCAATTTTACACTCCATTTCTCCCATCCGCATAGGCACTCCTATACACTTTCCTTTAGTAGCTACCTTATGGCCATCCCCCCAATCTGATTCCCAAAGCTCCACTCATCCCTACAGTCAGCCCAAGACCACTAGCTAACTCCGGTGAAACGAAGTTATGGTTGGCCCCTCTATCAACTAGGATCACAATAGGGACTCAATGTAGCTTCCCTTCCAATCTCATGGTTTTTGTTTTGGGTATCATTGTCTCCTTAACACCGAATACTCCCATAGTTCGACATTCTAGGGCTATCTCTCCCTCTTCTTCTATTTCAGCCTCCAATGCGATGATTTCCCCATCCTCAATCAATGTTTCGTTGTCATCCAGAATCAATAGCCTCAATTGCTTTTTCGCACACTGGTGTAAAGGATGAAACCTCTCCCCGCATCTGAAGCAAAGACCTTGGCTTTTCTGTCCATAAGCTCGTGATAGGAGAGATGTCGCAGCCCCTTATTCCTCTCAGTCAAAGCCCTTCTGTCACCTTCCGACCGTCTGGTTGGGGTCGCAAGGGTGGAAACTCCCACTCTACTCTGCGCATGGGAGTCGGGTTGAGATCTGGATGTCTCCCGGGTTCTCTATCCAAACCCGCCTATAATCTTCCCACAACCCATCGAGTGTGGGTGCTCCATATCCCTACAGTTCGGGCTGACCTGCAAGCTGCCCCTAAAAAAACTCCCTCAATTTGGTGTCCAGACGCTCGATCGAGAGCTGGTGTTTTCGGCACCTCCACCTTCGCCACTAACCTCATCCTCCACTACCCTGGCGATTTTCATCAACTGATATCAGTTCACTGGCCCAAACATCCATACTCGTCGACGTATATCTACTCTCAACCCACTCATGAAGTACCCCATATATTGCTCCTCAGGTAGTCGACCCACCTGCGATGAGATGAATTCAAAGGCTTCAATGTATTCGTCCACTGAGTCAATTTGTTGCAAATCCGATAGCTCTTCAAATGGGTTGTCAAATCTTCTCCAACGCTCGATTAGAGCCCTCTTAAACTTCTCCCAATCCAGATCTTCTTCCGTCTCCCTTAGAAGATTAAACCAGTGTATGGTTGAACCCTCCATGCTCAAAAGAGCTAGCTTCATTTTTATTAGTTCTGAGGTATTATGGACCTCAAAATACACCTCCGCCCTAGTGATCCACCCTACAGGATTAGACCCACTGAACATGGGTAATTCCACCTTGCGGACCGACATCTGACATTCCTCCATCGTGTCATAGGAATGCTCCATCGGAGTTGGTTGTCGCCTTTCACCAGCCATAGTCTGCCCCCTCCCTGGGGTATCGCCACTCCCCTGTCCTTCCTTTGGTCTTTTTCTCATCATTTTGCTCATTTCCAACAGCAAAGTCCGCTGCATTTCCCCCATAGCCATCTATCTGCATGGATGATTGAATTTCCTCCACTCCAGCCTCCAGATTCGCCATTCGGGATTCCAACACTTCTACTCTATCAGACATCTTAGGTGGCATCAAGGTAGGTTACTCCGAATTTTTTTAAGTCTTCGAAAAAAGAAAACTAATCCTCTCCTTCCTATTGAGAGTATCCTGCAGGTCAGACCAATGTTAGAACTCTAGCTTAATACACTAGAATTGTATTATATTGATGATTGATAATAGAGGAAGTATATTGCTATTACAACGTGATCCACATGAACACCTTCTATCCAGAGCTGAATAAGCTCCTCAGAGAGAATAATTTCTCTCTGTCTACAATATTCTTTCTTCTTACTTACTGAATATCCTTTTCTCTCTCTGCCCTCTACTTAGCTGCCCCACCCGTGCATTCAGTTATTTTCCCCACCTTGTACCCATTCTGCACCCTTACACTACTAACTAACTTGTGCATCATCACCCCCAGCCCCCTCTCTCTTTCTACTTGAGTACACTCTCCTTATCCTTGGTTTATTGTTATTGATCCTAATAAATCTCCACCCCCACCATAGCCTTCTCAAAAACCAAATCCTTACTGTTAACATTCCAACTGGGAAAAAAGACATATCATTGATCGTTGTGCATTTGGAAGTATCAACTTGGCAAAAGTTTGCACATGTGTGGAGGGCCTTTGCGATAACGCATCTTTGAACCTCTATCTTGATGATAGGGCTCACCTCAGCTACCTATGGAGTTTGTTCAACGTTCAAAGGCACCACCCTCTTCCTTTTATTTGACTTGTCTACCTTTTGACGAGCTGCAAACACAAGCTTGTGCATATCCATCCCATATCCATTGAACATCAATAACATATATTAATACCAAAAACGCAAAACATGAAAAGTTCACATATAGACCTACCGATTGATAATGTCTGCTTTTACCAACAATTCTTCCTCCAACAACAATTTCATTAGAGGAAGCAGATCCTTAAGATCTAAAAAGCCTTTTGCCTATGAGGCTAAGAGGGAGTTTGATTTCTATCTTAAAGCCAAAATCGACCTCTCTTCAAATCTTCCTTAATGCTGATCATCCATAGTCAAGAATAACAAACGATGCTTCCAACTATGGGCCTCCTTAAGCGGTTTATTAACATTTAGATTATACCACACTAGATCTTTAGTTGAGGAGAAGCTAAAACATATATGCAGTAGGCTCTATCTTCCAAAGAAAACAAGTTACTTGAAAAGAGGAAATAATATATCAAGTATGAGGGTGAATTCGTCCCATCGCCAGGCTTATCACTCCCAAGACTCTCGAGCAGAAGTCATCTAGAGGGAGTTGCATCCCACATTTGAAGCTATCATAGCAAATGCTTATCTCCCCAAGCTTAACAAAACAAGTCCTCTACATGGACACCAAAACTTTATGTAATAAGGAAGGACAAATTCAGATCTCGTCACCTTTAGGTTAGTTAGTTTGATCTTTTCCTAGTAACCGTCTGCCTCAAACCACACAATGGACTTGATATGGGGGATGATGATTCTACAAGCTCCTCCCTTGCCCCTCCTAGTAGACTCCCTACTACTTGACAAACTAAATCCCTCCAACTCACGCCTAGAGGCACCAAATTTGGGGATCAAATAACCTGAATGAGACATATCTACTCCAAAATAAGAAGAATAATTAAGCTTATCGATGAAGAGACAAAAAGAGCACGGAAAGAATGATTAGAAGAAAGCAGCAAGAAAATAATGAAAACCTACCTAAAGTGTGTAATAGAGAAAAGAGTGTAAAGATTCTAAAGGAAGCAAAGGGAGCTTTACCTATAAACTCGTCAAACAGCTTAGGTAAGCAAAAAATGGACAGTCAAGATTCAGGAACCTTTCTACTTCTCCAGTGTGCAACAATTTCCCACCTCTCTCCCTACCAAAGATTTCGTGAAAAATTAAAAGTACAATGATCAATGACAGGCTATCAAGAACCGAGGGATCATCTATAGATCATGTATCGCATGCTATCAAAAATTTTTTAGCCCATCATGTTGTCTCACCTTAGTCGTTTCCATGCTTCAATGCAAGCAACATTTGTTGACAACCCATCCACGAGGTCAATTCCTTTCATCTATATCTTGCTCAAGGTTTATGGAGCTCTTCCTTAATGTCTATCACATACTTCTACAAGGCCTGACAAATTTCATCACAAGTTTGTATCTGAAACTTAAGGGGGCATTAATAAACATAGAAGCACGAGCCCACTCACTTGGAGTACATAGGCCCGTCTACCTGCACTGACAAACCAGTCAGGAGCATTTAATGCCTATTATATTGGACTGAACATTTAACTCCTACCATACATTAAATGCTCCTGACTGCTATGGTAGGAGTTTAATGTATGGTAGGAGTTACAAAAGTTTTCCTAAGCACCAAACATATACTGCAAATTACGACTACTCCTTTGCACTGTAATCTCAATAAGGTTTATTTAAGCAAGATTCAACCTTCCCATGTGATCGTTGACAAATTAACTTGTTTTCAAGCACCCTCAAGTGTTTAACTCTCACACTTTTGAAGATTATTGAGAAAGTACTAAACCAAAAAAGACAAAAATAAGAGCACAAAAGAGACACAACAAATGCTAACCTTTATTACTTCCCTCAAAGTTTACAAAGGAATGTTCTCTCAATCTAATATGAGAAGCAAGACTCAAATGAGCTATTTATAGGCACCTCTGGCATGATGGCTAAGATAGAATCCTAACTGAACTTAACTAGATAGATCATATTTTATTCTAATTAGATTACATCACATTATCCAATAATATGATATCCGCATCTAAATAAGACTTTATCTTACAAGATTTAGCTACATCTCAACTAACAAGGTAAGATTTTACATTTATCTAGGAATGATACATCTATGTTCACAATGATCTCTGCTACTTTAGATTATCCTCTCACATGATCTTTATCTTTTAGAGTTAATGTTTATTTGTTGTAATCTTATCCGCCACATCATCCAAGATCTCTCCATGATCTCTATCCATTGATAATGAATTATCAAAGTCAAAGCCTTTCATAGTGTACTGGTCTGACCCAATGCTTACCTATGTTAAGTCTATTAATAATGGTCCATTCATTTGAGCATATACTAAGTCTTTAGTCCATCAAAAACTTAGCCCTAGCCTAGCTGGTCTGTATAGGGTCTACAACTCTAACAAAACTCACACCATGCTTGATTTAACTTGCTAAGTTACCTTGGGCTTTCACATTTCACTATCATGCATGTGATTCGCCAAACCTTCAACCCAAGGCCCATTTCTAGTTAGGTGTGAGTGCCTTCATATGCTAAGGGGCTAAAAGTAGGTATCTACTATGACAAAGCCCACCACTTTAGCAATACGCTTTACCAATACGTCTCATTGATACATAACATCCCCCAACATCAAAAATATAAAGTGGACACATATGGAATAATGTCTCACCAACCTCAACCTAATCTATTCCAAATAACAAAGAACAAATGGAATGAAAAGGCGACAAGTAAATCAGTACAACCCCATGCAATTAATAAAAATTTCCTGCAAGGTCATTCTCTCAACTTTTTGAACAAAAAAGAAAAAACTAAATTATTCGAGTGCTAATGCCAAAGTAATCTTTAGTTGTGTTTAGCAACATAACAACAATAAGATAGGCAGCCTTGAATACGTGAAGACAATGAGACATCACATATCTCCTCTACTTTAAGCACTTTATTGAATTAAGTCATCCTATAATGCCACAAAAATTGTGAATGTTTTTCATTCCCAATTATATTTAGAAACTTAAGGTAGTTTTCACTCTGAAAATTGCCATGCTTTAATCCAAGTACCTAAAGGTTTGTTGCCAAATAAAAAACGCATAGGTTTTTACAAGATTTAGAACCTTGGTTCTTAGGAGGAAAAAGATGCAATTTCCCAACTAAAACTAGATTCATTATAAACAGAACTTCCCTCAAAATCAGTACATTAGAACTTGTAAAGACCAGAAAGATTCCTTTTCAAAAATAATTACCATACAGTCACTTTAAATTCCATGTCAAATTTCACATTTTAGGTTATCCCAATTGAAAACACAAAAGTAAAGCAATATATACAAGATTCCAACCCTTTCTAATTGTATTATTAGCGAACTAAAAGGATAAATTGGGTTAGATTGTGGCTTGCTAATTGCTTATACAGAAGTCAAAGGATTGCTACCTAAAATATTTTCGTAATTAGTCTACAAAAACTAAAGAACTTTAGATATGAACCAACACTTTTGAAGTGTATAAAACCATGATACTCTACCTTGATGGCACGCTTTTTCATGTCATGAACAAATAATTGCCAGATGGTTAACCTCAAGACATGAAATGAAATAATTGTCGCTCTATACAACGCCAAAAATGGACCAAATCTATATGCAATGGATACTCCTTTGGAGCTGGAGCTAGTACCAAGGACTTCTCCAAATTCACTTTCAAGTGATTCCTTCCTCAACTTTGCATACTCAGCAGTTGGCCTTTCACCATGCACACTGGTGAAAGTAGTGGAGTATCTGCATCAAATCCCAATGCTCAAGGTCAAAGTTAAGTACTTCCATGCCAACAATAAAAATTATGTACTCTAGCCATATTCAAAATTATGACGTGAACTTACAATTTTTTTTGCAAACATGAAGGTTTCAATTTGCCATGTCTTATTCCGTTTTCAAATATTTTCTCAGCTTCCAATGTCTTAAATCCCCTCAAAGTTGTACTATAATGACATAGAGCTGTTAGGAAACAAGCAAACAAAAATTCTTAATGGTAAATCAAAATACAATACCCATATTATCAAGTTGCGATTGTTTACCTTATACTTACTATGTTTGTTCAATGGTAGCAAAACCAATAATATAAGAGTAATGGCTGCCAAAACAGATGATAGTTACCTTCAACTGGAGTTTTCATAAGGCACTATCAAAACTAAAAGACTATATTTTAGAGATCAAGTTTGGGGAATCTTTCAATGTCATGCGCATGAATGATGCACATAAATGCATCCATCAACAACAAATCTTTATGAGCATAATTGCAAATTTAATTGCACATGTTCACTATATATAAGAAATATTCATTGAGGATTGAACTGCAGCAAAATATAGTTAAAACATTTACGTGTTAATACTGAATTACTATTGACAAGCATAATGCTTTTTACCTAAGTACAATCTTGTGATGGAACAATTACTAAACGTATTGATTATCAAGCACTATATAGTACAAATAAGTGAAAGATTAAGTCTAAACTAGAGTCTAACTAAAGTAGTACATGATATCCAAATTTTGGTAGTGAAGATAATAGGGAAGACAAGCATGCCGCAAGATTATTATACATGTATATAGACATGGCTATCTTCGTGTTTGGTTACAATGAATAGCAAAATGTGCATTTTTAATGCTAAGATTCTCACTAAAATACAAATTATACCCTAATGTTTTGAAGTGTTCAAAATGAATCTTAACATTTACAAAACATTAAAAATAAATCATGATTGGATAAAAATTTGGACGTAGTTAAGTCTCTATCCATTATATGCCCTATCAATATTGACATAGCACAAGTGTATCTTTTTATCGATAAAGTGGATAGTAAGCAGCCACATGACATAGTGGGGACCCAATTTTAAAAGTAATACTAAAATAATTTAATTTTTAAAAAAAATTAGTGATATTGCTAATTTATAATTAAAACGAATAAATAATAATTAAATTAAATAATATTGCTTAGTCACAGTAGTCTTAAATTAAATAAAAGATCTAATTCAAATCTAAAAACGAAATCAATGGTTTGGAAACAACATCATCAACCAACTAATCCCTCTTCATACTAGTTTTTTCGTCTAAGTTTCCATTGGATGAGTAACCATACAATAGATAAACTATTCACTTTTAGGAGCTAATAGAAGAGTCGAGGATATACTTTCTTTTTTTCAACCAAGCTTGATATGGAGAGAGTGACTCAGACCCAAGGCAATCGATGAAGATTGAAGCACTCAACATTCAAGAGCTTGTTGATCAACTGCAGATGGAACCCAAGTTTTATGTAATTGGAGTCTCAATGGGATATTATCCCACTTGGTGTTGCCTCAAATATATCAATGAAATTTTTTGCATGTTTCTGTAGGACTTATGCAAAGACTCCTGCACAACTTATTGTACCTGACCTCGTAATTTCTTGAGCAGGCTAGCTGATGTCTTAACTGTAGCAATTGTTAACTATAAATGGCCTTCTCTTCCCAAAACTCTAATAAGAGATGATTACAGAAGACTTGTCCAATGGGTTTAATTTTCAAAGTATGCTCCTGGATTATTTCAATGGTGGGTTTCAAAGAAATGGCTCCCTTCAACTTCTGTCCTGGAGCAAAGTCTAGTGTTTTTCAACAAACATGATATAGAGGTCTTAAAGAAAATTCCAAGGTTCCTAATGCTAACTCGAATAAAATTTGTTCCATATGAAGACAAGGAAATTAGGGGTCTCTATTGTTAAATTTACAATAATTATATCACTTCTGTAATTATGTAAATCTATAATTAAAACTAATAAATAATAGAAGATATAATCATATGTTTTTAAAGAATTTAAATTATTTTAATATTATTTTTAAAATGGGTGTCAATGGGTTACATGGCATATATGAGGCAATATAGGACCAACTTTATCAATAAAAATATTAAACTCGTATCACGTCAATATTAACGTGGTACATAACGGACAAATTTAAATTTGTCCAAACTTCCATTCACTCAAAGTTCATTTTAAAAGTTTGGCAAAAAGTGTAATTTAAATCTCAAGGTTTAATCAGAACAAATTGAACCCTAAAGTTTCACAGCATTCAAATTCAACCATAACATCTTCAAAACGTTCAAAATAGACCCACCAACAGATTTAAAAAATAAATTATGCATATTTATTAAGTAAATAGCGTGTCAATTTATTTTTTAAATACATTTGTCGGAACCACTATGCTAATATAACTTACAATGAAATCCACTAACAAACTTTTAAAAATATAAAAATTATCACGTTAGCAATGATAAGGCACTTAACTAAACTTCTTTAAATTTTTCATCTATTAAGAGTCTATTTTGAACTTTTTCAAAACTTCATGTTTAATTTACAACTTGAGCTCTATCATTTCAAAGTGCTCAAATTCAAGTTGCGCTTTTTGCCTTGAATGTTTAAAAACATTAGGGATCATTTTCAACGCTTCTAAATATTAGGATTCAACTTATATATTATTTTAAAATGCACTATTTAACTACAATGCACTTATCCACGAGCCAAAATCTAGCAGTTGAATTAGCAGGAAAACTGGACATGAACTACACCATATCAGATAATCTGAGTTTTAAAAAGAGCATATTTAAAATTTACTTTGCACAGGTACAATGATCATGCATCAAATTATTCTAGGCATATGCCTACATTTTTTTGAAATTCATCCAGACAAATATGGAAAGGTTATCACTCGAAATCTTAAATAACGACGAGAAAAACCAAACTCTAGCTTAAGTAGAATTTTATAAAACACCGATTCGTTTTCCGAGAAAACAAAGCACGTGAGACGAGAATTAGAATTCACGCGAGTGTCATAGTCACAAGAATATGTATATTTACTACATTTTATCGGCTAAACGAACAAATTTTCACATAGTAAGAACAATAAGGAAGGCAATGACTGAAACTATGGGGAAATACCTTTGAAAAGAAGAGAGACTTGGCGATGACGATTAAGGCTCCGGAGAACATTACTCATTGCCTCTCAGAAGATCTTATCAAACACAAGACCAGAGATTTAGCTTAAAAATCCATTGGCGACAATTTTTGCAGGCCAAACGATCGCCGAAATGCAAAGACGACGATAAGCAAAAGAGACAGAGAAAGAGGGATGAGGTGAGTGCTTGGGAGTTCAGGATTCAGAAAACTGACACGTTTCTTCGACTAGCCACGACCTCTTTATGTTCGGTAAATTGTTGCCTACAATCAGATTGTAAAAATATTCGTGGCTTAACTGGACTGGGCTCATCTGTGTGCACTATCACAAGTCAATGGAGCTTGGGCTATCCTTAATTCTATGTCCCTAGCAAAATTTGCTTCTGCCCGGATTGTCCACTTAAAATGAGAATTCTAATATAGAATATAAACTATTTCCTTTATATTAACTTTTATTTTGTCAGTATTAAATGAAGAACCATAGAGAACCAGAGCTTGGAGTTTGAATGAGAACCATAAAATGAAAATTGTATAAAAAGAGGTACTTCTAAGTAAAAATACTAACCATCTAGTAAAAATATTTAATAGAAAAATTTGTATAAATGAAAATTAGGGTAAAAATACTTTTGATTCTAGAAAATTATTTTTTAATATTAAAATTTAATTTCTCTTTTAATTTTACTAATTAGGTTTTATATCAAAAATTTTATAAGAAATACTAATTGCTTACTTAAAATTTCTCCAAACCCCCTTTCTATTAAAGTTCTCTATTAAAAATATTAATGGATCTCTCCAACTTAGATTAGAATTATGGGAACATGGGTTATATTGATTGGAAAAATTTCCTTCTATAGCATAGACATATTTCGTGCTCTCTCTCTTGTAAAGTTAGACGCCCATTTGTTAGATGGTTTGTAGTTGTACATATACTGCAAGCTTTAACTTATGCATGTGCAACAGCAATTTATTTAACAAAAGATGTTAGCTTATATAAATGATGTCTAATAGATGAACTATTTATGTAACACCCCACTCCCGAGTGACCCGAACCCGATATCGTTGGTGATATCCGAGTCCGTGCCCCACGAGGGTGGCGTACTACATCAGTCGGTCGGTAAAACTTGGTATACTTTTTTTTTTTGGAAAAACCGTTCATTCCATGTTAAAAGGAAGCAGTTTCAGTCATTTCACAATTACGCGGAACAAGCAGTAAACAGTAGTAAATCTTTTACAGTAGATACAATCATTTAATAATATTTTACAGTAACCATAAAGTACAACTACAAATCAGTTACAACAATTGCGGACTACAAACTTAGGAAACACAAAGGCAGACGCGAACTGATCCCGACCTCTATCTCAACTTGCACCAGACATACTCCCGTGTCAAACGGGGTACTCTTCTAGTCCTGAAAAATAGATTGCAATTTTGGATGAGTTTGCGAACTCAAT
>JANITW010000236.1:37239621-37255032 GCA_027564335.1 Erythroxylum williamsii | reverse complement strand
CCTCTATAATAACACAATAATTTCTCATCACTATATACTCAATTAATTGAATTCACTAATGCACATGTCTTAATTCGAAATGATATGATGCATGTTCATGATTTCCAGCTCTCTTATTCCACTTCCGCTATCTCACTCTCTAAAGCCACAATTCACTATTCACTAGGTCCCTCGCATCTATCGCTTTCGCAAATCTCTTAATTAAACTCTAATTACTCAGAACACAACTCTTAAGTCAAAGTCAATACTGAACTTGACTCTCTTTCGCTAATTCAAATTCCACTGATCACATTCAACCTCTCAATCTCTACCACTATCGTAGACCTCATTCTCTAGTTCACAACAAATCAAGGTTCACCTCAATAGGAGATCTACACTAAAAGTTATACCATAAAGACCAATCTAATTCATCACAATTCCATTTCCTCGCCGCGACCTCATATCCTTCGCCGCGGCGCAAAACCATTTTTCACTCCTTCGTCGCGACGTCCTCTAGCCCTCGTCGCGGCGTGGAATCTCGCCTGCTCGTCGCGACATCTACGCACCTCACGTCGCGACGTCTAAATACTTATGCTCGTCGCGACGTACCAATAAATATTTAATTCCCTCGTCGCGACGTGCGACTGGATCGTCTTCTCCGAAGACCTCTTTCCGCCATTAATACTCTCTCTCAACCATTAACACACATTCAACTACTCTAACAACTCACTCAAACATAATAAATGCCATAATCAACATAAATAACAACAATAAACACATTAAAACTTACCAATCACGAAATCGATGGAAACCCTAGAAATCTCCGAAATCTCTCTATCTTCTTCTCCTTCCTCCACAACCACGATGAACCTCTCAACCAGCTTAGTCTCAACCTTTCTCACACTCCAGCAAGTCTCCACTCACAATGGAGAGAGAACAACGAAAATCTCTAAGGAGAAAAAGCAAGATCGTCGACGGCGAAGGAGAAGAGGGAAAATGTTTAAACCCTAATTCCCAAACCACACTTATATATATATACATTCAGGGTTAATTCATCCGAGACTAAAATCTACATGTCTTCAAATCACTTAATTTCAGTCTCTAAAATTCACTGGCTCATCACAAAAATTCTTGAATGCTTAACTCTAATTTTTCATGTTATTAATCACTCACTTTCGGAACCGAATTCACAATTATCAGTCTCTAGGTCTATATTCCGGTCCGATCACATATCTCTAAAAATTCCGGAAAAATTCTCAAAATTCCTCAAAAATATAAAACACTAGATTCTATACTCAAATCTCAATTTCAAATTCCACAATTCAATTTTCACACACTAACTCAGTTATACAACTCAATTTCTCTCAAATTCTCAATCAAGTCACAATTCATTGATTTAACTCTTCAATTCTAATCATTTCTCAATTCTCAATAAATCACTCTTCACTCAACTCGCAATCTGGATTACTCAATTACACTTATCGCTTAATTCTCAATAATTCATATCTCACACAATTTCACAATTAAATGCTGGAACAATCATGAATGCATGCCACTATATAAATGCATGTGCAATTAACTCATGTCACTGATGCAGAATCACTATACGTGCAATTCAATTATGAATGCACTCGCTGCTCACTCATCCGAATTACCGATATGTCCTCACATCGGTAACGGGATGTTACACTGAGTGAGTCTCTAAAATTTCTGATGCGTCTCCCTATAATAGTAAGAAGGCATAAACCACTTCCTCATACATGCCTTCATATCACCCCAAGTAGTAATTGGAACATATCCATTTCTCCTCCTGGATGTCATAGTGCATAATCTATAAATTCAATAGCAGCTACCTTTACCTTTTTATCTTCCAAAAAATTGTGGCACTCAAAAACCAAGTCCACCTTCCTTTTCCATTCCAGGTAAGCCTCTGCATCATTCCTTCCCTTGAAGGCTGGGATATGCATTTTGATGGATTTGAGGTCTCCATCTCTCCTGTTAAATGGCTCAACTCTCTGAGCTCTCCTAAGTCTGTGTACCTCAAACTCTTACTCCTCCAGAAAGTCTTCCTCTTCTGGTTCATACCGAGGTGGTGGTCTACGTGGTGGTGGTTGCCGCTGGCATAAACCTGCATGCCTCCCCTGAGATTCCTCACGTCTCCCTTGTCTTAGCTCATCCATCTATCCCTTAATCTCAGTTAAGGCTAATTGAACCTCTCAAATTGTTACTGCATGGCTCTCAAAGTGAAAGCGATATTTACATCTCCCCCTTGATTGTCATCATTACTATCTCCATATGACATTATAGATAAAATGATATCAATGCAAAACAAGGTTAGTAATAAACAACCTCACACACTCCCTCACATGTTTCCCTCACTCCCCTCGTGTTTAAGTCGTAGCAATGACTCCTTCAAATAAGCTCACACACTTTTGCCTTTTACCACTCAAGTGATGTCTTTAAAGTTACGTTTTGGAAATAAATTCAACAAAACTAAGCAAACAGCAAGCAACATAAATTAATTGGAAAGAACAAGTAAATCCTAACAGAAACGAAATAAGAACAATTCTAGAAACAAAGTTATGCATGGACAGAAATAAAATAGTATACTAATACATCGATGGAAAAGATGTGTATGCAATGATTTTTGTTTATCATTAAACAATATGAATGCAAGATTGTCCAATTCAATGTAATGAAAACAAAGAAAGGCACAAACAAGAAAGTAACTAAGAATTAATAAAGACACTCAATATATTGTAAAACTCAATAAAACTCGAGAGCTCAAAGAACAAATTTCAAATATACCCAAAGCTTAAAATAGGCAACTCAACGTGTTTTTCAATGTTTTTTTTGCTACTGTTCACTCCTTTTTTTGGTACTGTTCAGTTTTTTGGTATTGTTCAACCTTTTTTGGGTATTGTTCACCGTTTTTCGATACTGTTCGCTCCTTTTTTTGGTATTGTTCAATTTTTTTCAGGTACAATTCACGAGTACTGTTCATAGTATAGGTACTATTCATAAGTACTATTTACGATACGGGTACTGTTCATAGGTCGGTACTGTTCACGTTTTTTTAAAAAACAAATAAGAAAAACACAATAAAGATACATATGTGTTCAATAGAATTAAGCCAAAGCTTTGATACCAAGATGATATAGAAATCCCAAGAAAATAAGATTCTTGAAACTCCCTAATCCTATTGAATTAAAACCCTAATTCTTTCTATTATAAGAACATGCTAGAGCAAACCCCAAATCATAAATTTTAGACACAATCCCAAATAAATCATAAATCAATTTATGTTGCAATTACTTACTTATTGATGCAAATCAAATTCTTGAAATAACCATGAAGACATTCATACCTCACTTGAAGAACTCAATTCCAAAATTTTATTAATCATCAAAATCTAGGGTTACAAGGATATAATAGGTATAAATACCCTTGACCAAGTCCTAACCATATTAAGAATGGGTTTGCAAGCTCATTTAATGAAAACTAGGCTAATCCTAACAAATCTAAGAGTATCTAGTCCATTGCACATAATCTGATCCAAGTCCCTTTAGAAATGGGCTAAACACCTTAAAACAAATAAGTCTCAAAATAACCCAAGCAAACAAGCACATCCTACTAACTAAAAGAACAGCACACAAACAAGTTCTTGGGCCTAAAATAAGAGATAATAAATAACAAGCCCAAATTATGAAAAAATGGGCATAAATGGCTAAGGGCTAGCCTCTTCCAACGCCTCCTCTAATAAAGTCGCAAGCTTGGGCATGCCTTGGTGTTCCTTTATAGATGTTTCGACCTCCTCATGTACTTGACTTGTGATTTGGGCTTGAACAAAATCTTGTATTGCTTGTTTAAGCCTTGAAGTTTGTTGTGTTATAATTGAAACACTTAGCATGTGTAGCTTGTCAGGCTAATGTGTAAGGTGGAGAACTCCATTAAGAAGGCTAGTTATATCAACTAAGGTAACTTAAGGGGATTTAAAAGGTTGGAAAAACCCTGCCTCCAATAATTCACCAGGTTATTTTCAAAACTCCCTCAACTCCAACACGAACATCCTATTTAGGGCTCATGTAAGTGGGACAACTCCAAGAACCAACTTAATCTTATAATCAATCTCTCAATGAGGAGAGTCTTAGGCAACTCTTTCAGTATCACATCCTAAAACTCCCTCATCAAACTTACAACTACATTAGGGATTTCCACCATATGGTCCTCAGTAATCTCCCATATAACAACAATATTGATCTCCATACCTTTATTTAACCCTTTGTCGATGCTCATGGCCAACATATGTGCTACCATTTGTGAAACATACATTGTTACACCACTAGATCTACAATAGTTAACATAAAAGGAATTTTGTTCCTATATGATCATCATACCTCCCAAACTTGGATACAAAACTGCCTTTGCTACCTTTAAGAAGTTAGTCCTCAATATCAACTTCAAATCTTCAAGTGGGATGATCATCTAGTTAAACTTGACATGCTAACACCTTATGCTCACTGGGACATTATAAGTAACTCCTACCATAACTTATGCCTTACCCATAGGGGTCTTCATCTTTATTGGGGTCTTTGATGCCTTAAGCCCTAACTTGAGCACCATCTTTTTTACCTTAAAAGAGTGTGTCGCACCCATATCTAGCTTTACAATTAACTCCTTCCCATTGACTTGGATTCCCAGATACATCAACTTATCAAAAGGATTGGATTCACTTTCAAGCACATTTAATAAGGCTTATAGATTTATTGCCACTTCCACATACATCAACTTGTCAAAAAGATTAGATTCACTTTCAACCACATTTAATAAGGCTTTTAGATTTGTTTCCACTTCCAAATCTTCTTCCTTTTCTTTTGCAATTAGGTGCTTAGATTCTACTTCCGTGGAAATTCTCTCACAAAATGTGGACCACTACATAGGTAACAAACAAATTTGACCTTCTTAGAGGATGTATCTCCACTCTTAAAGCCACTATTTTTCTTGCCTTTCCCTTTGAAATCCCCTTAGGCTTTTGCCCTTAAGAGAAGGAGATGTCTATCGTAGTTTCCTTTGTCATTTGAAAATCCACCAAGGCATCAACAACCGTAATTGTGCCAACCATATCCTTCACATTTTGCCTCATTTGGCATACTATCAATATCCAACATCAGAGATTAAAACTTTTTAACATACTCTCTTATCGATCCGTCTTGCATTATTTTCTTCAAGGCATCCTTTACGAGCTAAAAGGTGTTCATCGAAAGGAATTGATCATTTAACTCCTTCTTCATCTTCTCCTATGTGTCAATGGGAGCTTTACTCATACTAATTTTGATAAAGGTACTTGTTCTCCACCAAAGTTTGGCATCTCCATTAAAATACATGACTGTCACATTGATCTTTTCAGCATCACGTACTTTAGCAATCAGAAAGTACTACTCTATATCCTATAGAAAGTTCTCGGGCTCCTTCACATTCTGCAACCCTTGAAAACTTTGGGTTCACACACCTTAATTTTGGTGTTCTCAATGTACTTAATATCTTGTATTGCAATAATATGCCTTAGTATCATTATCTTAAACCTAGTCTACTCTTGTACTGTCATCAGATATGTTATTTGATGCCACAACTATTGGATTTGTTCCTATAACATCTCAAACTGATTATAGTAGGGAGAGATATTTTCCTATCCTTGAGGAATTAACCCAATAAGTGCATCCACCTTAGTTATATGCTTTGTTAAATTGCTGCCTCCTGCCATATCGAAATGTTTTTCTGATATTAGTTATTACAAAGATCTTCCAAGCACCAAACTTATAATGCAGTGTCTACTTCTATGGATGACAATCTCATTTAGATCCATTTAAGTAAGACTCAGCCTTCCCACATGCTCAGCCTTCCCACATGATTGTCAATGTAACATCTCGTTTCCATACTAAAGGTTAGAACCCTAAAACATTGTACATGTGAGATATTGGTGAGAGATTAAAAAAGTACATTTCATGCTCATACATAATGTTAGTATATACATATATGAATTGGAATATTCCACATATTACAATGATTTGTTCATGCACTCATTTGATATTTTTTGAGTATAAATGATTGTTTTGATCTAATTATGAAATGGATAGTGAATCTTTTAACCTTAAAAATAGATCTGGTGAATTAAATTATTGATTTAGAATTTTTGGTGAAGGTTAAGAATATTTTAGAATTAAGGGCATTTTTGGACTAGGAAAAATGCCAAGTGACAGAACAATTGATAAATGGTAGTAGAAATAAGAGTCAAATGGAAGTGAAAATTTTTAGAAATGACATTGGGGTCTAATGACATATGTTTGGGAGACAATTGGAGTAGAAATTAGAGACAAATGGACTGGTTAAGAAAGAAAACTCATTAGAAACCATGAGGTGGTGACATGTGGTAAGTGACAAGTGTCACTTGCCAAACAACTCACTTACCCACGAGTCTTTTAATATTGAAAGTCCATTTTGATTGTTTTGCTTCTTGCTTTCTTCTTCTCTTTGTGACCTTCTTCATTTTCTTCATCTTCCTTACATTGTCTTCTCCAGACATTAAATTTGAACCTTGCTTTCTTCCATCACTAGCTACTTCAAAGTTCTTGCTATCTTTTTTTCTCGATAAAGAACTAACCTATCCAATTTAGAAAGATGATGATTGTGTGGTTCAAGGAAAGCTAGTGTTAAGGTGATTTGAAGATCTTGAAGCTTAAACAAGTAAGTATTATGTTATTATTCTTTTATGTTGAGTGAAACATGCATGATGATATATGTTCATGTTCTATTTTGATGTGGGATCATATGGATTATTGGTAGCTATTATAAAGATGAAATAAAATGAGTTTAAAGACAAAGAAAAAGCTAGTGTAGTGTCTTGAAATAGGAAGAATTAAGGTGATAATTAGAAGTGAAATGAAAGTGGAAATGAAGTTGAACATATGTAGAAAGTTAATGATGAAGGTGTATATGTATATGTTCTATTTTTAGTGTTCACGATCAGTCATGGACTATAAATTATTTACGAATGATAATGAGTTGAGAATAAAGAGGAAATGAAGTAGAAAAGATGATTTAAGCATAAGATGTGTTAGATGCAAAATGTAGGAGTTAAAAATCTGGAAAAAATGAAAGGAGAATTTTTGGAGTATGATAGCTATAATGTTTCCACTAGACATGCATCTGTATCTTAGCTATATTTAGATCAGTAGAAATCCATATTGGATGATTTTAAGTTTGCATTACACTAGAGACATATGGATATATTTTAAATGAAGGAATAGAATTTTAATTCTGTCGCTAATAGTTTCAAAATTTGTCTTGAAGTTGAGTTTTTGGATTCTTTTGTAGTTTGGGAATAGTTCATAGTATTGTAGTTATAACTTACATAATAGTAAACCAAACTGCATGAACTTAATGTCATTAGAAACTTAAGAAATAAAGGAACTATTGTTTAGAAGAATTTTTTTGCCTAAATCCTTCATTTTACTTGTCAAAATGCCCATGAAAACATAACTTGAAACTATTTTAAGAACAACTGGATTGAAGATTGAATAAGAGGTAGTGCATGATCATGCACAAGCATGATCGTGACAGAAAGGAGCCATTAAGGGCTTGCACCATCATTCATAAGCACGATCTTGATAGAAGAGCATCAATTGGAAGTGCACGATTAGTGAAGGCATACCGTTATTTGACAATTTTGAACATCCTTCAGTCTTTTGACCATAACTTCTTCTTAGGACCTCTGCTTGACTTGAAATTTGAACTACAAACTCCTCACACATTGTCTTTCCTCTCCAAAAAATATCATGGCCATCTAAATTCATTAGGAAAGGATTGATAATGATTGATTAATGAGTTTAGGATGAAAATGACGAATTGAGCTGGAATTACTTAAATTGAGTGTTTTCATTGAACATGTATTTGTATTTTAGCCATAAATTGATTTGCACACATATACAAATGCTATGATTTTAAGTTTAGATTAAACTAGAGACATATATATATATATATATACAATTTTCATTAAGAAATCGAATTTGAATTCTGTATCTAAATATTTTAAAATTTGGCTTGAAGTAAAGTACTGAGTACAGTTGTAGTTTTAGTACAGCCAAGTATTTTGTGTATAACATATAGATTACCAAACCAAATTGTATGAACTTTATTTCATTATAAATATAAGACAAAGAGGAACATGTGTTTAGAAGAAAGTATTTCCTAAATACTTCACTTTCCTTATCTTAATGACCATGCAAAATTGACCTAAAAATTTGAGAAAAGATGGAATGATCAACTGATGATGTTATAACTTAGTAAATAAATTGTTGATATTAAAGTACCAAAGGCATGAGTATAATGGGAATGAAGTTATTCGTATGATAGTAGTTTTTATTCAAAAGAGATGAGCAATATGTATTAAGTAAAGGTGAATGAGAATTTGATATTTTGAGAGCATATACTGCTAAAAAAAGAAATGACAAATAGTTGAATTTTGATATTAGACTAACGAAGTTTTCTTGAGGTGAAAACCTAAGAACAAGTTAAACACATAAAAATGATAATGCTTGATTGATCAAGAGTCATAATTAAGGAAACATTCCCAGAATAGCCAAATTGAGCATGCATTATACATGACACATATACATATGTGCATAATAAAATGTTTATGTAATTGTGTAATTAATAATGTGTGTGCAGTGTGTGCATTGCATAATGTTGATATGCTGGATAAAATGTCTACATCCAGACATTTCCAGATCATAGATGCTAATGCTAATATGGAGTGTACTATAAGTCGACCTAGATGGTCTTACTTTAAATGATTGTCCTGCTTAAATTTTTGTATTGAATTATGTTGTGAATTTGATTGTGTTGATTTCTAACGTTGAATGTCTAAGGCATTTGATGCATGAAATACATATTGAAAGTACTCATTGAATGTGAATTTGATGAAATAAATGATTACTGAACATTTTTGTTGAATGTCGGACGAAATTCTGAAAATAAATGAAATGTGAATGTGATGCATTTCATTACTTAAATGCATAAAAGATAAAGGCTGTTGAGATCAGAGTCACCAATAAAAAGAACTTAAAGCTCAAATTGTGATAAGAGCCTCTAGCTCAGTTGTTATTATACCCAGTATCCACTAAGGGATATGGGACATTATTTGATACAAGCTTGTGTCCATAAGGGATATGGGCTAGTGAAAAGGCACTCAGTCACAATAAAGTAATAAATGAAAGTGAATCTCATGTGCATTGCATGTATGTTTTAAATGAGCAAAATGATCAGTTTGACTGCTCTAAATTTGATATGCATTGCTACATAATAAATGAAATAATGTGAATTATGTGATTACATAAATTGACGTGTTATGTGATAGAGTGAGCCATCGAGGATGGTCCACTGACTAAGTTCGCAAAACTTACCAAAATAGCAACATTATTTTTCAGGCTTAGATGAGTTATCCCGTTAGACAAACAAGAGTCTAACCACTGCATTCGAGTAAGAGATAGACTTCAAGATCAATTCGAGTCTGCATTTGTATTTCCTTATTTTTGTATAAAATTGTATATTTCGTAATTATTATACCTCGGTATTTGAATAATTCTATTTTGTAACAACTTTCCAAATTGGAAATGTTTGTAAATGAGATTGATCAATGAGTGTAGTATCACTTATGAATGAAAATGTTTATGAATGAAGTGAGCCCAATTTGTTTATTGATGTCCTAAATATGCGTGTGATGTTTAAAAAAAATGTAATTAGTTTCAATTGTTTGACTGTCTAGCATGCCACCCTTGCAGGGTACATACTTAGACATCACTTAGGATGTAGGGTACGTGTCCTATGAGAGTGGGGTGCTACATTTTGGTATTAGAGCCTAGATTTAGTATCTTATATAGCCATTTTTTGAAATATGTTTCAAGGTACATGCATTTTAGACATGTCTTAACATGCAGTGGCAATTGATCCTTAATTTGAATCACATACATGAACATTCGTTAAGAGGCTGAGCAAGTAAAAATAACGAGAAGAATAATGATCTATCAAAGTGTAAGAAAATGAAAGATCGAGGATATTTAGAAATAAGAAATAGTATATGGTTCGATATGATAAATAGAGGTTCACTACATTTGTATTTATGGATGTGTCATCGAATATGACATCAATATTGTACTATTATGATATATCCTTTAAGCTGAAATAGATGTGAATACATCATCATGAATTGATTAAGGAAATTAAAGATATAAATATGAATGACAAGATTTAAAGTGTACAAGCCAAGTTGAAAGAAAATAAAATTTTTTGTGACCTTGAGATGTTGACTTGGACTTCAAATGATTATTTAATAAATGTAATAAGAGTTATGATTTAGCATAAGATTATATTAGTGGAATCGATGTAAGAACTTTGTGGAGGCTATGCTCCTAAAATTTTAAATTGATTGAGGATATACATCTGGAAGATGAAATAAATGATAATAGAAAGATGAGATAGAAATGAGGAAAGCATAAAAGGGGAATGGAGTAGACATAAATGATCTTACATGAGATGGATGATATGTCGTAAGGAGAAAGTTAGAAATGCATATAAGATAGGATTTTATGTATGAATGAGATCAAGAAAAAAGATGACGAATCAAATGAGAAGAGTTAATGCACTCAATATGGTAGTTGAATCATTATGAAATGATGTAACATTAGAAGAGATAAATTCTGAAAACTTGGAGTAAAACTGATGTTGGTATGTGTGTTAATATGAGGAAGAAACTAGGAAGAAAGTGTAAAGCATAATGGTGGCCTAACAAAAATAGGTTGCTGTCACGATCGTGGCAGGATACCCTAATCATAGGTAGGAATAAAGAGAGAAATGTTGTCCAGGATCCATCGAGGTCAAAGTATCATTAATGTAAGATATAAATTGGTGATTTTTTGAAAATAAATCTCTAGATAGATTTTTCAGAAATAAATCTCTTGATAGAATGAGATGACTTTGATGATACAGACCTAGGAATATGCAACAATAATCATGTCAACTACCTCATCGAGTTTTGGTATATAGAATATTGTAAGAAATGATAAAAAAAATTTGATCTTGTTGAGGTACCAAGAATGGCTAATAAGTAACAATGAAAACAAGTTATTGATAAGGATTACATGAACAGTATAGATAATAGTAGCAAGAAATCTTCTTTTGAAGAAGAATTTCACCAAATTAGGTTAAGTAGACCAGATGGTTTACTTCTAAGAACGAACGATGATGGGACAAACCAAAAGTGAATATTGGAGTCTCATTTTTAACTGAGACTCAGGCATCAGGTACAATATGCTACTGAGAGTGTTTTTGTTTGATGTAAAGTATTCAACTACGTGAATGGATTGTTAATTTTGAGGTAACATTATTGCTATTACTGAAGAAATTTAGGTCCACGATGTATTCCATATTCGTATATTCCAAAGGTACAAGTTAGACTTAATAAGTGTGTTTGAAAAATTAAGACCTGCAAATAGACTGAAATGTGTGGAGAAACTAGTAAGAATTATCTAGCATTAGAATGAGTCGATGAGAAATAAGAGGAAATCGAATGAATGGAGAAAGTTATTCGAGAAAATAAGTCAATTAGGGAACTGAAAATAACATGAGATAATATTATCTCATTAAGGAATTGGTTACTTAAGGAATTACATTAATTAATCATGGGCATATTAAGTTTTGTCAATATCTGTTTAAGTTAACAATGCCCCCAACAGTATCATGGTATGGAATAATAAAGTGTCCCAATTTTGTTTGGATTAATCAGTGACTATGGTCATAGATGATATATTGAATGTATTTGAAAAGTTGAGAAGAATATTTTAAATACTTCAGGTAAATCTTACATATCATAAAGGTAGAAACAAGTATATGCCAAGTTTAATTAGAGGAAATCTTAGCTTGATCAAAGAAAATGTTAGGTCATATAGCATTCGAACATGGCATATTGAGAGACCCAAAGAGAAAATAGAGGTAATGAAGAAGTGAGAAACTCCAAAGAATATATAAGAGGTCCGAAGTTTTCTAGAAGTTGTTGTATATTGTATACTACTAGAGGTTGTTAAAGAGTTTTTACTAATCTTAACCTTTTGACAAAAATGTTTGAGGAAAAAACATGTAAATCGCATGACTGATGAATGTAAAAAGAATTTTGAGGAATTATAATACCGATGTTAATTGTATCGTTTGGATTTGGAGATTATGTGGTGTATAATGAAGTTTCGCATTAGAGATTATGATGAAATCTAATGTAGCATAATAAAGTGATTTCATATGCATAGAGATAGTTAAAGTCTTATGAATTGAATTATTCAGAATATGATTTAGAATTTGTCGTAATAGTAATTACTTTGAGAGCTTGGAGATATAATATGTAGGGTGAAACATTTTGAAATTATTCAAATCAAGAAAGTTTGAGGTAATTATTGAGTTTGAAAAAATTGAATATAAGATTGAGACAATGGATAGAATTACTGAAAGGTTATGATTGTATAAATGAGTGCTACCCTGGTAAAGCTAATGTGTGTATGATGTATTGAATAGAAAATTCAATAACAGAATAGCACAAATCCAGATATTGAGGTTACCAAACCTAGTAGACTAAAGAACATAGAATGTTGAGTTGAATTTGGGGTAAATTGAAGTATTATTATCTGCATTGAAATTTAAAATCAGTCTTGTATGAAAGGACTAGTAAAGCCCGAATTAAGGATTCAGAAATTGTGAATCTTATTGAGGAATTGAAAATGAATTTAAATTTTGATTTTGAATTGGATAATGATACTTTGTGATTGAAATAAGAAGTATATGTACCCAAAAAAGGTGATTGAGCAAAGAGGTTATTAGAGAAAGCACAAATAATAACATATGCTATACATCCTAGTAGGAACATGCCAGAATAGCATTTAAAGACCAAGGATGTAAAAGCAAGTGACTACATGTGTGAGTTGCCAACAATCTTAACTGTTGAAGATATGCTTAAAGCTTACATTTTTGGAGTTCATAGGAGCATGATGTCAATGTATAGTTTTAATTGACTTTAAGCATAACAATCATTATCACACTGATACCGTTAGAATACTGTATGAGGCGTTATATGATAGAAAAAGTCATTCGCCTATATATTGAAATAAAGAGGACCTAAAAATGGTTGAAGGCCATAATTGATTCAAGATACTATTGATAAGTGAAATTAATCTGTATTAGAAATTAAGTGACTTAAGAAAGACGAATGAATTAGGTGGATCAACATCAAAGATATTGAATATAGTAAGATAGACATATGAGTTAAGTGTATTAACACTGAAGAGATGTGAATTATTAAGGGAAAGATAAAATGTTTCTGAAAGTATCACCTTGGCAAAGTGTGCTTAGGTAAGGAAAAACAACAAAATAAGCTCGAAATGTATTAGTCCATATGAGGTTATTGAGAGCATAGGACCATTAAATTAAGTTATTCTTACCAATATTCACACTGTGTTACATGGGAGTATGGTAAGAAATATCGATACGGACTAACATAGATGTGTTGTCGGCACAGGAAGTGAAATTTGCGAGTATTTTGATATATATACATGTATTGAGGATGTTGGGACCTGATTTCGAAACCGGACCCCAACCGAAAAATGGAATCACATAACGAAAGCAACCAAAGGAATTCGCATCATCAAGCGAAAGAATCGAAAGAGGAAACATAAAGAGGAAAACAATGTGGCAGATTAAACGAAAGAACGGATTACAAAGTGAAACAATTCTAAAGCGGAAAATAGAATTAGTTCGGAATCAAAACAAACAGACGGCTCAATCAACTGAAAGTCAAATTTTCGACATCCGATAACATAAAATCACGAATCGAAAAACAAAGTGAAACAAATGAACGGACAAAGTCAAAAGCGAAAGAATCCGAAACGGAATCGAATACGAATCGAATGGCTCAAAAACGAAAGCAAACAAATCAAAAGGCGTAAGAAATCAAAAGAGAAACGAATCAAAGCACACAATCGATTCAATCGAACTTAATTGAATGAATGTTCAAATTCCCGACATCTGTAAACTCATATTTTAGAAAACCATCGCGTTGGAAACTTATAAGACAATCGGTCTAAACCAATCCGAAACTGGTATAATTTTTTTTCTTTTTCATCTTTTTCATCTTTATTCAATCTCATACAAAGCAATCTAATTTCCCATTTGGAAATTTATTCTCAATCAAAAACTCAATTTACTTGATTCTTCATATTCAAATCATAACCATCAGTTTACCCAAAATCTTATTATTCCTCTTCTTTTGCTAATAAAAATCTCACACATGATTTGTACACAATTAAGCCATACACAAAAAGCACTTCTATATTCCAAAACCATCAACACAATCATTACCATCATCGGACCTCCTGTCCAGAATCCCATCATAATCAAACATTCATATTCAAATTAAGTACAAATCCATAATTCAAGCCCATATATAAATTCACATCTCATCTCCACACAAATTATTATCACAATTCCATACACAAATCCATAATTCATTTACATCATGAATGCTTATAAAACATTAATGGCATTCTAAGCCATATACAATACCAATATCAAAATTCAAATTACACAAAATACAATGTAAGCAAAATCAAACAAATGCTTCGACTTTCTTTCACCGGATCTCCTGCTCGATACCTGGAGATAGGGATGAAAGGGGGTGAGCTAGATAGCTTGTGGATAACAAGTTTATAAATCGAAAATAAGCAAAAATCATTTTTCAAATGATTGACATTTATAAACATTTCACAGTAGAAAATTTATCAAAAGCTTATTTTCTACAATTTCTCAATTTCAAAGAATTTATGAATATTTTTTTTAAAACATGAATGGAATCACACTTAGAAACAAAACAAAAGCACATAACACATCAGAATGGTTTGGGTCGGTCCAAAATAGAACGTACTGCACATTCCCGCATAACGGTCCTGTGCAGCCACGAATAGAATGTACTACACCTTCCTTCATAGCGGTCCGGTGTAGCCGTCAACTTATGGAAGTTCATAATGGAGCTCCAATGCCACTAGCAGGCAGGCGGGCAAATCCTATAAAAAAAGACAAGTGCACTTGACTCAACTTATGGGACCTAACCAAACCCACATAACATATTTCACACTTGAAAATCGGATTGCCCGTAGGCATGTTTCGAAACTTAATTTTCATATCATGTCATATCAGACACATTGACATTTACAAATTCACATATTCAAAAATCACATGACAATCATTCAAATATCAAACAAATTTCTACAATTTCAAATCTCACATGATGATCAAAATCACATAACTATTCTTTAATCAATCAAACACAAGAATGCAACACTTTTT
>JANITW010000236.1:37221677-37239521 GCA_027564335.1 Erythroxylum williamsii | reverse complement strand
AACTCATTCACTTTAACTTTCATAACCTATACAAATCTACTCAAATATCAAAGTCATCAAAACCAATCAATTCTTTTTCTCATCAATTTCTTTAAAACACAATAACATCTATAACACAATACATATACAAAAACATTCATTGAATTTCATTTAATATTTCTAAATTTTACTAAAATATTGGGGTCTAACAGAGGAACTAGTTAAGATAATGTGGTATAGTGATTTCATTGACTATAGTCAATTGGAAGAAATTATTTGAGTGATGAAGTTAAATAGGAAATGGAAGAGCATATGAGAAAACAATACCTCTGTCTTTTTATCAATCTAATAAGAATTTCAAGGACGAAATTTATTAAGGAGGAGAATTGTAACGTCTTGTTTCCATACTAAGGGTTCGAACCCTAAAATACGGTACATGTGAGATATCAATGAGAGATTAGAAAAGTGTGTTTCATGCTCATGCATAATAATGGTATACACACATATGAATATATTACACACATTACAATGATTTGTTCATGCACTCATTTGGCATTTCCCAAGTATAAATGATTGTTTTAATGTGATTATGAAATAGATAGTGAATCTTTTTGCCTTAAAAATTGATCTGGTGAATTGAATTATTGATTTAGAATTATTGGTGAAGTTTGAGAATTTTCTAGAATTAAGGGTATTTTTGGACTAGGAAAAATGTCAAGTGGCAGAAAAATTGATAAATGATAGTAGAAATAAGAGTCAAATGGTGGTGAAAATTTTTAGAAATGACATTGGGATTTAATGACATATGTCGTTGAACATTGGGAGACAATTAGAGTAGAAATTAGAGACAAATGAACTGGTTGAGAAAGAAACCCCATTAGAAACCATAAGGTGGTGACATGTGGCAAGTGACAAGTATCACTTACCAAACCACACACTCACCTATGAGTCTTTTAATATTGAAAGATCATTTTAATTGTTTTGCTTCTTGCTTTCTTATTCTCTTCGTGACCTTCTTCATGTTCTCATCTTCCTCTCCTTCTCACGACACTCTCTTCTCCAAGCATCAAAGTTGAACATTGCTTTCTTCCATCACTAGCTAAAGTTCTTGCTATCTTTTCTTCTTGATAAAGAACCCACCTATTCTACTTTGGCAAGATGATGATCTTGTGGTTCAAGGAAAGCTAGGGTTAAGAGTGATTTGAAGTTGAAGCTTAAATAAGTAAGTAGTATGTTATTCTTCTTGATATGTTGAGTGAAACATGTATGACGATATATGTTCATGTTCTGTTTTGAGGTGTGATCACAAGGACTATTGGTAGCTATTATAAAGATGAACTAGAATGAGTTTAAAGACAAAGAAAAGGCTAGTTTAGTGTCTTGAAATGGGAAGAATTAAGGTGATAGTTAGAAGTGAAATAAAAGTGGAAATGAAGTTGAACATGTGCAGAAAGTTAATGATGAAGGTGTATATGTATATATTTTGTTTTTAGTGTTCATGATCAATCATGGACTATAAATTGTTTATGAATGATAATGAGATGAGAATGAAGTAGAAAGGATGATTTAAGCATAAGATATGTTAGATGTAAAATGTAGGTATTAACAATCTAGAAAAAGTGAAAGATGAATTTCTAGAGTATGGTAGCTGTAATGTTTCCACTAAACATGCATTTGTATTTTAGGCATATTTTAATCGGTAGACGTCAATATTGGATGATTTTAAGTTTTCATTAAACTAGAGACATATGGATATATTTTTAATGAAGGAATAGAATTTTAATTATGTCTCTAAGAGTTTCAAAATTTGTCTTGAAGTTGAGTTTTTGGATTATATCAATGGTTTGGGAACAATGTGCAGTATTGTAGGTATAACTTGCATAATACTAAACCAAATTGCATGAAATTGGTGTCATTAGAAACTTAAGACATAAAGGAACAATTGTTTAGAAGAAGTTTTTACCTAAAGCCTTCATTTTACTTGTCAAAATGGCCATGAAAACTTGACCCGAAACTTTGTTTTGAGATAAAATGGAATGAAGCTTGAATAAGAGATAGTGCACGAAAGCACAATCGTGATAGAAAGGGGTCATTAAAGGCTTGCACGATCATGCATAAGCACGATCTTGATATAGGAGGATCAATTGGAAGTGCGCGATGATAGTGAAGGCATACTGATATTTGACAATTTTGAACATCCTTCCCTATTTTGACCATAACTTCTTCTCTGGACCTCTGATTGACTTGAAATTTGAACCATAAACTCCTCACACATTTAATTTCCTCTCAAAAAAATTTCATGGCCATCTGAATTCATTAGGAAAGGATTAATAATGATTGATTAATGAGTTGGATGAAAATGATGAAGTGAGCTGGAATTTGTTAAATGAAGTGTTTTCACTAAATAGGTATCTGTATTTTAACCATAACTTGATCTGTACATATCCAAATGGGATGATTTTAAGTTTAGATTAAATTCGAGATATATGAATACAATTTTCATGAAAAGATCGAATTTGAATTATCTCTAAGGATTTTGAAATTTGGCTTAAAGTACAGTACTGAGTATTGTTAAGTATTTTGTTTATAACATGTACAATACTGAACCAAATTATATGAAATTTAGTTCATTAGAAACATAGAGGAACATTTGTTTAGAAGAAAGTATTGCCTAATACTTCAATTTTCTTATCTTAATGGCCATGCAAAATTGACCCAAAAATCTGAGAAAAGCTGAAATGATCGATTGATGATGTTATGATTTAATAAATGAATTGTTGACATCAAAGTACCAAAGGCATGAGTATAATGAGAAAGAATTTATTCGTATGATTGTAGTTGTTATTCAAAATAGATGAGCAATATGAATTAAGTAAAGGTGAATGAGAATTTGATATTTTGAGAGCATATATTGCTAGAAAAGAAATGATGAGTAATTGAATTATGATATTAGAATAACCAAGTGATCCTACGGTGAAAACCTAAGAATAAGTTAGACACATATAAATGAAAAGGTTTGATTGATCAAGAGTCGTGATTAAGGAAACAAACCCAAAATAGTCAAATTGAGCATTCATTATACATGACACATATACATATGTGTACAATAAAATGTTTATGTAATTATGCAATTAATAATGTGTGTGCGATGTGTTTATTGCATGATGTTGATATGTAGGATAAGATATCCGCATCCAGATGTTTCTAGATCATGGAAGTTAATGTTAATCTGGAGCATACTGTGAGTTGACCTAGATGGTCTTACTTTAAATAATTGTTCTATTTAAATTTCTGCATTGAATTATATTGTGAATTTGAATGTGTTAATTTCGGATATTAAATGTTCGAGGTGTTTGATGCATGAAATACAAATTAGAAGTACCCATTTAATGTGAATTTGACGAAGTAAGTGATTACTCAACATTTTTGTTAAATGTTGAACCAAAGTTCGAAGAAAAATGTGAATGTGAACGTGATGCATTTCATTACATGAATGTATGAAAGATAAAGACAATTGTGACCGGAATCGCTAGTGAAAAGAGCTTAAAGCTCATAATGTGATAAGAGCCTCTGGCTTAGTTGCTATTGTACTCAGTATCCACTAAGGGATACAGGACATTATCTGATACAAGTTTGGTATCCACAAGAGATATGGGCTAGTGAAAAAGCACTCGGTCACAACAAAGTAATAAATGAAAGTGAGTCTCATGTACATCGCATTTATAATTGATATATATGTTTTAAATGATCGAAATGATTGGTTTGACTGCTCTGAATGTAATATGTGATGCTACATGATAAATGAAATGATGTGAATTATGTGATTATATGAATTGATGTGTTATGTGATTAAGTGAGCCATTGTGGATGATCCACTCACTGAATTCGTAAAACTCACTAAAATTGCAATATTATTTTTCAGGCTTAGAAGATTTATCCCGTTAGACAAACTAAAGTCCAGCCACTGCATTCTAGTATTTTTGTATCAAATTATATATTCCACAGTTATTATACCTCGGTTATTTGAATAATTTTGTTTTATAACAACTTTCCAAATTGGAAATGTTTATAAATGAGATTGATCAATGAGTGTAGTAACACTTGTAAATAAAAATGTTTTATGAATAAAGTGGGCTTAATTTGTTTATTGATTTCCTAAATATGCATGTGATGTTTAAAAAAAATTTGTAATGAGTTTCGATTGTTTAACTGTTCTAGCATGCCACCCTTACGGGGTATATACTTAGACATCACTCAGGATGTCGAGTACATGTCCTGTGAGAGTGGGGTGCTACAGTCGACCAGCTAATTTGTTCTCGAACACCTCGCAATCCTCTCATTACTTAACTCTCACACTTTTAGAAGATTACTAAGAAAGCACTAAAGTATCAAAGGCAACAATAAAAGCACGAAAGTGATATAGTAAATGCTAACATTTATTACTTCCTTTAGTATACAAAGCAATGCTCTTCCTCAATCTGTACAAGTAGCAAGACTCAAATGAGTCATTTATAGGCACCTCTGGCTTGATAACCAAGTTACAATTCAAAATCCTAGCTGAACTGAACTAATTAGATTATGTCTTATCCTCACCAAATTATTTGACACTAATCAATATAATGACATCTGAATCTAAACAGAACTCTATCTAATAAGATTTAGCTACATCTCAACTAATAAGATAAAATATTATATGTGTATAGGAATAATACATCCATATCCATAAAGATTTCTGCTATTTTTCTATAATCCTCCCTTATGGGCTTTATCTTCTGTGATATGATTTACCACATTATGCAAGATCTCTTCATTATCTTTATTCATTGATAATGAGTCATTTAAGCCCAAAGCCTTTCATAGTACATTAATCTGGTGCAATGCTTACCTATGTTAAGTTCATTAGTCATGGTCTATTCATTTGAGCATACATTAAGTTCTTAGTCTATCAAGAACTTGACCTTAGTTAGGTTAGTTTGTACAAGGTTTAAAACTCTAACAAAACTCACACCCTACTTGATCTAACTTGCTAAGTTATTTTGAAGCTCTTGCATGCCACTATTATACATGTGATCTAGCTAACTTTTAACCTAATACACATTTCCAGCTAGTTATGAAGTACCTTTATGTGCTAAAGGGTTAATAGTAACCATGTAAGGGTTATCTTCATTTTGAAATTTAATTCTTAAATAAGCATGCTTAGATATGACTTTGGCCACACTATTGTACAACTTTTTTTTACTATTAATCAATTCATTTAGTTTCTAAAAAATACTTATTTATAGAAGTTCAAGAAATTTGGAATATAAAAAAGTTTTTCTAATGGCATAAAGGGCAAAAATAATTGTAATGTTTATATCAATGCTCAAATTTAATTCTATATAAATAAAAATTTTAAGGGAGACTTGAGTCCTTGACAGTGTCAATTATTGTTATGTGATAAAATCAATAATATTTTAATTTTAAAATGGATAAATTTAAAATATTATAATATTATAATTAATAAAATTATTATCTTAATTCTTAAATGATGAAATATTATAATTAATTAAATTTTTTACCAAATAAAACCCCTAACCCTGCAAATTATACGAACTGGCTTTCACTCTTCGATGTCCACTAAAAATTCAAGGTACTTGATCAAATTGTAAATTTAGTTATTTCCAACTTTGATTTGAAGAAAGGGATGGCTTCGTTTTCTAATTACTCCGATAAGTGAAACTTAATTGCGAAGACCTATGATCCATCGTTGCATTCGTAAAACTTTGTAAGAGTC
Source organism: Erythroxylum williamsii (assembly GCA_027564335.1). Lineage (NCBI taxonomy): Eukaryota > Viridiplantae > Streptophyta > Magnoliopsida > Malpighiales > Erythroxylaceae > Erythroxylum > Erythroxylum williamsii. Next base: position 37,233,769 of record JANITW010000236.1, on the reverse strand, counting down.
AAACAAGCGTGCAATAGACCCCTGACCTAGAGTTCAGCATTATTGCTGGGGAGAAAAATGTCCAAGGATTCATCGCCGCGATCGTGGTTTGTGGATGTAGCGCCTTTAATGGTGGTTCTTCTAATAGCAGCTCATGTCCTTGTTTTGGTAGATCCCAAACCCTTACTATTGTTGTTTGATTGTTCTTTAAAATTGCTGTTTTATTATTATTTTTTAATCGATGCTTGTATTAGGTTTACTGGATTTACAGGTTAGCTACTGATAAACAACCCCAAAGAAGAAAGGCGCATTAAGAATTTCAGGGTTTGTAAAGCTCCTGTTTTGTTCTTGTTTGATTACTCATATATTTTTGTGGTAGACTGGTAGTTATGTAAAAGGAGATAAATAGCAATCATTATAGGTTTTTCTGTTGTAATTCTGTTTTTATCACATTTTGGTTGATAAAGCTTAAACTTTTTGTTTTAGATTTTAGAGTTAGTGCGTTTATGTCAATTCTTACGCTTGCTTGGTTGCATCATTTGGGATTTCCCTTAAAGCTAGGAATAATGTCTAAGAAGGAGTGAGTTTTGTGTAGTAGTGTCCACTTTTTCTCCTAATCGCATGCACAAGAACTAGCTTGCAAGATTATTTGGTACATGAGCAATTTGTAAGGCAATAAATTGCAGTACTTCTAGCTCTTTTTTTTGCATGATCACATTTTAGCTGATAAAGTTCCAATTTTTTGGTTTAGTCCGTGGGTTTGTGTCAGTTCTTATGCTTGCTTGGTTGAGATTCCCTAAAAGCTGGAAATAATGTATGACAAGATGTGCATTTTGCACTTCTTTTACACATCACATGTATAAGAACTAGCATATTAGTACTAGAGGTATGCATAGACAGTATTTTGCTACTTGGAACTTTTATAAATGAGCATTCTCGTTAATTAAAAGTGTTGCATGTTGTTTTTTGTTTGAGTTCTGCAGTTTTGGTTTTCATTCTATTCCATTTGGTCTTCCTATTGAGTTTAAGAAACTGTAGGGTTGACGTGTGTCTATAAGTCTACCCATAGTTATAATTTTAAGGTTCATTGGCAATCTTAAATTTTGTGCAGAGTTGGAATAAAAGTTCTTCCACGTTGGATAGGCTGTACATGGTTTTCCTTGCTTTGTTATACGACTTCCAACCTTGACCCATGAAACTGACAAACAGGTAATGAAAATATTCTCTTAGTGTGATTGAAAGATTAATTTGTGTTTGCTTCATTTTAAATAGAAATTGGTGTAATGGATGCAAGGCACCCTTATATCTGATCCCAATTGACTTTCGATTAAGGCTTAACTAAGTTGAGCTGTTAGTGGTTAAGAGAAGCTAATACCGTATGCGATTCTTCTCCAGCACCATGAATTTTGATTTCTGTGATACAGGGATGATTGCATTAGTATTTAGAAGTTCATGGCTGAAGTTGCAAGTTTATTACATAATGTGCTGTTTGCAAGTTTATTCCTGTGCTGCTATATATAATTCTTCAATTTTAGAGGTAGGGTTTCCATCCATTTTCAGTTGCCTTCCCAAGATGTGTAAGACTGTTGTGATGGTTTGAAAGCTATAGATAAATTTAAAAACATTTTGAATTTTTGTGTTGATACCCACTTGTAGAGAATTTATACGTGGCTATGTTTGTGCTTCTATGTTTTCCTGAAATTTTGTCATATGTAGGACTGGGTGCCACATTTATCATTATATCTGTTAGGCATCAGTGACATTGATTCTCCACAAGGGTTCTATTGTGTGCTTTACTATTTCTGATAAATTGGCATTTCTGTGCTGGTGTTTAGCTGTTGGTACTGCAGGTTTAGTTCCTATATTTTTGTATATTGTTTCATTCGTATAAGATCTGATTTCTGGACAATAATAATTATGTTTTACATAGAGTTTCTTCTTGTTGCCATGCTTCCATGTGCACAGATAACTGGGATAATTGCTTGTATGAAATTGTTTGCTACTTTTTCTAAATAGCAGCTTTATTTTCAAGATTATGTATCCGATAGCACAAGGCTGGGATTTACTTGTGTATATTGTTTTTTCATCGTCATTGTCATCTGGGGTGTCTGATTTATAGTGGTTCATGATCTTAGTTCATGATATGAGTTTCCTGAACTTGCTGATTGTGCATCCTGTGTTGTTAACTTTTTCTGTTTCTAGATAGCAGATTACTCATTCACCAATGGATTAGAACATTCTTCACATGCTTCCAAGGTACAGAAGGTTGAAAATTACTAAACGTCAGTAGAGCTGGGGAGGATTTGGATATCACAGCTATCAACGTCTTGGTTCGGGAAGTAATTAAAACATTCTTGGTGTTGTCGCAACTGCTGGAAGAAAAGCTTGCTTGCCGTTTTATCAGTTCCCATTTTCCAGACCAAATTGAAAATTTGATATTAGCGACGATGTTATGTTTTATCATTAGATGTTTTGCATGGCCAGAGTTGGTGAATGCACTGGGGTTATTTATTTAGTCATACATAAATAACACGAAGAATCTATTATCAAACCTCAGTTTCAAGAGTACAATGACATATCTCACTTTCCTTGGAAGATGAAATTATTGACCTAAAAGGGATACTTATTATTATAATCCATATGACATAGCTATAAATAGTTGATAATGCAGGCAGCTAGGGAAACAACAATAAAAAGAGTTTCTTCAACTTCTTGATCATCTGTTTCTATTATCTTTGCCTATTATTTTATCTCTTTTTCACTACTATTACCTAGCTTTTCAATGTCTTATATATATGTTGGATAATTATTTTATGAATTTTTTAATTTAGATTAACATGGCTCATCTCTTGTTAGCGGACGACTTTACAAACTAAAACAACTTTTGATACTTCGATGAACAATAAATAATATGATAATGTTTTTTTTTGCTATCCATTATATTATCTATTGTTTGCATCTTCAAGATAAGATGAAGTTCATGAAATTAAAACAAAGGATTGATATAATGAGATGAACGTTTAGATTGACCAGATATTGCATGCATGAGTGAATTTCGTATGGATAGAGCAACTTTTAGGATATTGTGTAACATGGTAAGACATGTCGGGGGTTTAAAATTCATTAGGAACACATTTGTAGAAGAAGTTGTAGCAATGTTCATATACATCTTAGCTCATCATAAAAAGAGAGTACAATTAGCTTATTTTTTCCTTGTAGTAAAGAAATTGTGAGTTTGACAATTCCATCATGTTTTTCTTGCAATTATAAGATTGCATTATATTTTACTCAAGAAGTTGGAGCTTGTTTCTTATGATTGTCAAAATGAGAGATGGAAATGTTTTCAGGTAATTGAACATTATAATTAATATCATAACTTTAATGTGTTAAGTCACTTTTTTTTAATAATTTGTAAGGGTGCCTAGGAGTCTTAGATGAGACAATAATTAAAGTTATGCTGTCTAGTGAAGATAAGCTTCGATAATGCACAAGAAAAGGATGTATTTTAATAAAAGTTTTAGGTATTTCTTGCCCAAACATGTAATTCATATATGTATTGATCAGTTGGGAGGGCTCTGCAAATGATGGCCATGTGCTTCGAGATGCAATCTCAAGGCCTCATGATTTACGAGTCCCTTTAGGAAAATTTCTGTTACAATATCCAATTTGGTTTCTCTTTAGGTTAGGTTGCTTAATCATAACTTATTATTCAATTATGAAGGTTGTTATTACTTGGTTGACTTTGGATATTGCAATGTAAATGGATTTCTTGTCTGTATCGCGGGCAATGCTATCACGCCAAAGAATTCGATGGCCATCGACCAAAGACGATAGAGGAATACTTTAATATGAAACATTACAAAGCAAGGAATGTTATTGAGAGATGTTTTGGATTGTTGAAAGGAAGACGGAAGATCCTTGCATTCCCTTCATTTTTCTCAGTTCAAACTCAAGTTTGCATTATAATGGCTTGTTCCCTTCTACACAACTTGATTCGCAAGTTCATGAGTTTTGTTCCACAAGAGTCAATCATGGAAGATGAAGAGGAGTTAAAGTAACCCGAAAGTATATGCATTAAGTCATCTTCTCGATGTTGACACTCACTTTTCCTCGTAGATTAAGAAGGAGAAGAATTAGAGCAAATAAGAGAAGTCATCTCCTCTTATGTGTTATTTAGAGACCAACAATATGACATTATCATAATGCACTTGTTTTATAAACCAAGTATTTTTTATGGTTTCTTTTTTCACCAAAAGTTTTATTGTTCCATCCTCCAAAGCAAGTGTAATGTTTTCTTTTCGTGTCATACCCTTTAATTGTTTTATTGGACTAGCTAAAGGGAATGTATCATATTGAATGGATTAGGATATAATAATGACCAATGACAAATATATAAGTGCACTGAACGCCGTAGCAACATTAGGTGATAAAATGTTAGTTTCTCTTTTCATCACATGTTTCTCTCTATCAAAGGTTCATCGTCAAAGGGGGTCAGGCATCCAAAATATGTAAACAAAGGAAAAAGAAAAAATATCCAAATTATTGACTTGTTTTACATGGAATTTTTTATAGGAATAATAATAACAGGGTGCTTATGCAATTTATTAAATTTGTTCCTAAGCTTCTAGAGACATAAAATTTTGTTCCTTTAAAAATTTTACTATAATTGGAAATGTTATGTTACATATAAAATATGCATGTAAGCTTTGGCTCTAGATTGCTCAACTTGTTTATATCTTATTGTATGTAAAATCCTTTCATCTGAAATTGAATTTAAAACATGTTCAACATGACATGTTAACTTGATATAATAGGCTAATCTTCTAATTTAATGTGCACATAATATATTAAAATAATATATTTATATATCTTTTAACCTTATTTAAAAGAGGTTAAATGTAAAACCAAAATTAAAACAATGAAAATTAGAAAATAAAATTTGAAAATCACAAGTCAATTGTTAGAGTATTGCTCAGGCAATCACCTTTAACACTTTTGTATAAACTTTATTTTGATTAATAAAGTGAAAGGCAATTTTTCATTAATGTGATGTTTGTTTGTCTATGAATTGATGTCGATCTTAAATCGAATTAATGAAGTCCATGATACAAAATATAACATGAAGGAAACTATGATGAGATCATGATAATGAGATTCCTATCATGTGTAATTATATTAGTATCTAAATTATCCCTAGTCATAGGGTTAATATGATAGGACATTATTAATCCGGATAGACTAGCACATCTTATACTCATTGATTTGATCAAACAGTAGATCTCACAAAATGTATGCATGAGATGTTTAGAGTTAACATATGGATGCTTACTAAGAGTTGTAGATACATCGGATAACTCGCTATGAGATTATAATATGGATGATCAATCAAATGTCAATGATTAATCTCATCATAGCAATGGTGCAAATATCCTTAAACTTAAGTTACTCAAGGATATCTTAGATACTAATCTTGTGCTTTGACATCATTCCTTGTTGCCTTAAGATGAGGTCACTTATAGGGTGGTGGTTGGGTATAACTACTGGCATTCGAAGGTATTTGTGTAGCCAATAAAAGATTCACCACTTCTTATAGAAGGAGATAATACCCACAGCGTCTTATCAGGGTCATTACTCAGGAGTCTTTGTCCAGAGTAGTTATGTGTCATCAAGAGAGTTTTTAATGACATATAGAGTAATGAGATCCCAGGACAAAAACTAACATCACTTGGATATGACATAGTTAGTCCAGTAGGAGTTGACACATCGTCCATATACTAAACCAAATAGGGGTATAGTATAGTGAAAGGATGAATTGCACGGTAATTATCTATGAAAATGTTCGTAAGTCAGATAATTAACTATAAAAGAGTTCGTATGTTAATCCATTTATATTATGGTAAATTGACATCATGAAACCCTAAATGATTTGATTGAATTAATAGTTAATTCAAATGGCATGAAACCATTCATGACTTGCTTGGATTAAGAGTTAATTCAAGTGCAACATGCATAAAAGATCGAACAAAAAACAAAGTATGTATGACTGTTTTTAAGTAGGCTATGATCATTGCTCATAGGCCACGATGTTGACCAAATGCGAGGCTACCAATTAAGTAGGCCATGATCATGGCTCATAGGCCACGAACGTGATTGAAGGCTCGATAGATGTACATAAGTGAAGTTCACTTATGTACAGTAGAGCTAACCAGTCATAAACACACTTAAGTGAGAGAATAAGGTTTTAGAAAGAGTTCTAGAGTTAAAGGGAAGTGTCTTGAGTCTTGTTCAAGCAATTTATGCAATTGTTGCATGAATCAAAGTGCATACAACATAGTCTTGATTTTTTCTTTATTAAAGCATCCACTTGAACTCATCTAGTTTGGTGCTCTAACCACCCTTACACATTGTTTCTTCTTCATCTTTGCATGTTCTTGAGTGATCAAGGAAGGGCTTGGTGTTTGCAATAAACCCAAACAAGGAGAAGAATCAAGAAAGAGGGAGAATCAAAATGTACATATATTATTATACCATATTCATATAATATGTTTATGCATGCATTTAAGATTCTAGCCTTTTGGGATGTCATGGGGCCAGAATTTAGATTTCAAAACTTCTGCTACTTTATCGTGCATATAATGCATGAATCCATATCTCCCCCCAACAAGTGGTGTTAGAGCAGGTTCATACATGTATTAGATGATGTATTGAAAATGTGCAAAGTGTTTGCTAGGTTGTGACTAAATTGCATATTGATTTGGAAAATTTCGTATAAAAATTGTTTTTCTGATTTTCTTTTGCAGAAATGTTTATAAGGTGTTATATCATGTTTTTGTCAAAGGAAATTACAATTGAGTGACATTTTCTATTTTATTTCGAATTAATATCCAGTTTATTCATATTTTGATTTCTAGAAAACTAAATGCATGTGCTAGTTTTGAAAATTTTGTAATAATTTTGTAAAACTTTTTTTTTTTTAATGATTTTCCTTCGCATAAATGTTTATAAGGTGTTATATCATGTTTGTCAAAGGAAAATGCAATTTTATTATGAATTTAGTTTCAGCCTAATGCATGTATGAAGTTCTGGAAAATTCTGGAAATTTGATGAATATGCATGCTTGTAAATTCCATATTAAATTTTATAAAAATTGTTTTTATGAAAAAAAGTTTCATAGACATGTGATGTGCCGACTAATTCCGCTAACTTAATATATTATTAACACAAGTGTCATAGACATGTGATGTGCTGGCTAATTCCACTAACTTAATAAATAATTCATAGGAATTAGTCTCTGCATTTTTTTATTAGACACATTTAGAATGTGTCTAAGATTCTAGAATTTTTGCAGAATTAATTGAATTTGATTCAATTAATAAATCAAGTCAAAGTTAACATTGCTAAGCTTTTTGAAAGCTAATAGAGTTGACTTCTTTAATGACTTATGATGTATGTGTTTTGATTATAAGACCTTAATAAATTTTTTATGAGACGAGAAATGTATTATTTTGATGTTGGTAGCATGCTAAGTGTATGTGCTTGAAAATAAGGTTTCGAAAATATTGTAGACATTGAATCGGTCTTTTTAATGTCTAAAAGGTTAACTTATTTATCCTGATGATTTTGTCCGTTAAGATATGATTGACTTATACATAAATTGTCTAGGTAAATTTTAGGAATTAATTTAGAATTAATCCAAGTAGAGCATAGCATTTCTAGTGTGACTAGAAAAAGGCATATGTACTAGAATTAAAGTGTTTAATTTGGACATCAAAATAATTAAATTTTAAGGTTCCTAATCGAATCTCTTTTATAATTTAAATTATCTGAGACCAAAACTAGTACCCGATTTGATTCAAGAGTCAAATTAAATCACAAACTTTAAATGCATAGTCAAGTCACAACCTAAATTGAACCTCCTTTGTGTGATACATGCACTAGATGCATGGGCATAGGCTCAATTTAATTTAGTTATCCACAATCTGAATATATGTCTGTGATATATATACAATGTCATCCAAGTATTGATGAGATCAAAGAATAAATCCCTCAACTGAAATATTAGGACTTACACCTTCCATTAATATGACAAGAACCAAAGTTCTTTTAGAGTTGGATTGTTGGGCAAACCAAGCCCGCTTTGCACAAATATGTTCAAACCATGGAAATTAGATTTATGAATTAAAGGGTTAGTCCTAATTGGAAGCATTGATTTGTTAGGTAAACCCAAGGTCAACATGAATAGAGGTGAATTTGGGTTATATACATGGCATGTATACGAATCAAGAGTTGATAACCCAATGAGTGTGCTAAAACCTAATGAGTGTACTAAATTAACAGTTGATGGTATAAGTCAATAATTGCATAACTGAATGTAATTGGTATGAATGATACCTACTAATTAACTAAGGTGGCTTGTTGGGCAAACCCAAGGTCATTCTTAGTGATACTGGATATCAACCCATTAGGAAAACTATAAGTTTTCTCAAATTCGTAGTGAGGGCTATGGAATTGAATAAAAATAGTTGGACCTACATTGCATATGATTAAAGTTCTTATCGATATGCATTAGTGTACATTCTAACACTTTCTCTCGTTCTTTTAGGTTATTGAATCGCCATGATGTCTCCATTTAGTGTGAACCTACATTCTCTATTAGAGTCCAATAAACTCACGGGACCTAACTGCTTAGATTGGCTATAAAATTTAAGAATTTTTCTCAAATTTGAGAAACTAGGATATGTTTTAGATGAACCACTTCTCGATCCCCCTACTACCGATGCATCTGATGAGGATCAGAAAGCTTACAAGAAGCTACTGGATGATAGTGAGCTGGCTAGCTGTATAATGTTGGCCTTTATATCACCAGAACCACAAAAGCAGCATGAGGCTATGGATGTTCATACCATGGTCTACCATCTAAGGGAACTGTTTGATGAGTAAGCTCAGTCAGAAAGGTTCGAGACCTCGAGGTTGTTTTTCCGCTCTAAGATAGCTAAGGGATCATCTCCAGCACAGTATGCATTAAAGATGCATGGATACATTGAGAGGTTAGCCAATTTGAATTTCGTAATGGATCATGAATTAAGTATAGACTTAATTTTGAATACTGATAGTTATTCACAGTTTGTGCTTAACTATTGGATGAATATCCTTGTTGATACCTAAATTGATTAATCTTTTCAAAATAGATGAGCAAACTGTCAAGAGAGACAGTAAGGCTGTGATGCTGGTAGACTCTGCTTCTGGTTCTCGCAAGAGGAACCAAAAGAAGAAGAAGAAGAAGAAGTCTAAGAAGCCAATGGGAGGTGTAGCCAAGAGGAAGGCAAAGGAGACTGCATCAAAGGGGATTTGCTTCCATTACAATAAGGAAGGACAATAGAAAAGGAACTACATAGCTTTTCTGGAGTCGTTAAAGCAAAAGAAGGAATTAGATGCTCCACCGTCTACTTTAGGTATGTTATTTGTCATTGAGGTTTAAATTATCATAACATTTGGGTATTAGATACTGGATGTGGCTCACATATATATGCTTAGTAGACCGCTCAAGAAGGGAGAGATGGACCTATATGTGGGAAACGGAATAAGAGTTGTTGTATTAGCCGTAAGAACCTATGTTTTGCATCTTCCTAGTGGGCTAGAGTTAATTTTGGAAAATTGCTTTTATGTACCCGTAGTGACAAAGAACATTGTACCTGTTTTGTATCATCTCGTTACCGATGTGATGGGCATATCGGTAATTTGGATGGGTTAACTTTGGGTGCATTCATAATTGAACTGCACGTGCATTTTGCCTCTGTATCAGTGATAAATGAGTTAATTACACATGCATACATAGTGACCTGCATTCATGACTGTTCCAGCATTTAATTGTGATTATGAGTTGAATGGTAAATTTTGAGATAATTAGGTTAGATTGTGACTTGATTGAGAATTTAAGAATAATTGGGTTGTATAGTTGAGTTAGAGTGAGAATTGAATTTTAGGGAATTGAAAATTGAAAATTGAGTATGGGATCGAGTGTTTTACATTTTTGAAGAATTATGAAAATTTTTCTAGAATTTTTAGAGTTATGAGACCGGACCGGGAAAAGGACCTAGAGACTGATGATTTAGATTCCGATTCTGAAATTGACTGAAAAATGGCTTGGAAATTTTAGATTTGTGAGTTTAGGAACTATTGTGATGAGCCATTGAAATTAGAGACTGAAATTAAAAGAAATTGAGGGCATATGAATTTGTGAGCAATAGGTTTAAATCTTTATATAAAAGAGTTAGGTTTTGAAAATTGGAGATAAGCATTTCCTTCTCCTTTCTCTTCTCTCCCCGTCGACGATCTCTTCCTCCCTTGGAGATTTTTATTTGTTCCTTTCATTGTGGTTAAAGATCTGCTGGAGCGTTGGAGTTATTGATGTCTAGCTTGGTGTTGTAGTCTCATCGTTGGTGTTAGAAGTTGAGAGAGTTTTCGGAGATTTAGGGTTATCGATCGATCTTTGATTTGGTAAGTTTATTGAGTTTAATGCTGTTATTTATTGTGGTTGTTGCATTTATGGTGTTTTAATGTGTTAGTTTGGGTAGTTAGAGTGAGTTAATGCTGGTTTATAGAGAGAGAATGGTTGAAAATGGCGGAAAAATGAATCGGAGAAGACGAAGTCGTTCGCACGTCGTGACGTCTGAATTAGGGCCACGCCGCGACGAGAAAATGTGTGTTCACCGCGGCGAGCCGCATGAGACGTCGCGGTGAGCGAATAAATTAGACGCCACGATGAGTTACTCGTAGACGTCGTGGCGAGGCGCGAGGAAGATGTTCGCCGCGACGAACGTTTCCCACGTCGCTGCGAACGACCCATACGTCGCGGCGAAGAGTCATACGTCGTGGCGAAGGGCGAGATTTCTGAATGGATGTGCTTTGGTTTATTGGGCATAACTTTTAGTGTAGACCTCCAATTGAAGTGATTCTTAATTCGTTATGAACTAGAGAAAGAGGTCTACGATTGTGGTAAAGACTGAGAGCTTGAATTTTAATTAGAGGGATAGTAATTATCGAAAGAGAGTCTATTATAGTTTCTAGTGCAACCTAAGAGTTATGTCTTAACAATTGGAGTTATCATTGGGGACTTAGTGAAGGAATTTGACCTATTGAATAGTGAATTTTGGGTTGTGAAACGAGAAATAGCGGAATTGGATTGGAGCGCTGGAAAATCATGATCATGCATCGTATAATTTTGAATTAAGACATGTGCATTGTCGAATTTATTGATTGAGCATATAGTGATGAGAATTTGTTTGAATTGTTATAGAGGCGCCATTGGATCGTCAGTCCACGAATATTGCTGGGACTTCCAGGTAGTAGCTCGGAAGTTACAAGTGAGTAACCTAGTTAGTTCCTCAATCTTTGTGTGATTAAATGTGTTGTGAATGTGTGAATTGTTGCCAATGTGAGTGTTGTGAATGCGAAACAAATGTGCTGAAATTTATGAATAAGTGTTCTAACTGTGATACATAGAACTGAGTGAGATATATGTGATTGATTGTGCAAGTGTGAGTGCATGCTAGGCATGATTAAAGCAGTAATTAACAGTTGTGACTGGAGCAATTAGTGATCAGAGCTTTGAGCTCGGTTTTCAGTGAAAGGGCCTAAGGCCAAAAAGGGAATAGTTTATACCCAGAGGGCTCTCCTATCCCTAAAGTGAGCGGGCAGTAGTACATACCCTGAGGGTTCTCCTACTTGCCAAAAATGTGAATATTGACGCTCAGTCACAACATTGACATAAAATGAGAATTTCCATACATTATGCATCTGACTGTGTTGTAAAAACCGAGAATGTGTGCAATTATGTGACAACTTGTGAAAAGTGACAATGTGTATATTAAGTGACGATTGCGTAGTGATATGTGTGATTTATGTGATAGCAAAAATGTGTAAATTGTTTATATCGTTCCAGATGCGTGTAGTATGTGATAACTTCTCAGTGACTTATCTAATGTATGATTATAGCGAAAATGTGTAAAGTGACTGATAGTGTTCCGATTGTGTATTGTGACCGTGTGATATATTATGATATATTATGTGTATATGCATGAGTTGGGTGAACCATCGAAGATGGTTTCTCATTG
>JANITW010000236.1:37201717-37221577 GCA_027564335.1 Erythroxylum williamsii | reverse complement strand
ACTCCATCATCCATCATTTTCCTACATTTTTCTAAACATGATTTCACTTCCAAAACACCTAAAACATCTCCAATTTAAATTCCCCAATTTCTACCTCATCAATCATCAATCAAACAAGCAACTTACATACCCATATACACCAACACAATTCTCATAGAATTAAGTGTAGAAACATCACAAATGCTTTATTTAACTAAAAGCCCATGATATAAAAACCCATGATATAACTGTACAAACTCTCTAACTCCCTCCACCATACACAATCATCATCATCATCTTGAGGGGGTGAGGTTTAGGTTTGTTTTTGTGAACAAAAGAAGAGAAAACAAGGTGAAAGAGAGTAGATAAGATGGTCAAAAATTCAATAGAAAGCAAGGAATAGGAGAAGCTATGAAGATGATGGTGAAGAGCCAATATGAACACCGAAAACCCTTAAAAAGAAGAAGCATCGTGGAAGGCTTTCAAAGGTTAGGTTGTTTAAATAAAAGCTTAATTTAAGACATAGTTAGGCAAGTGACAAGTGTCACTTGCCACATGTCTCATTTTTAGGCACTCTCAAGGTTTCCAATTAAATTTCAATTTCTACTAAATTTTTTTTCCAAAATTTCAATGGCTCATTGAATAAATCCTACAAGCATTTATCTAAATTTTCAGTGCCATTGGACAGTAATTTCTACTACCGGTAAACCATTATTTTACAACTTGGTATTTTTTCTAGTCCAAAAATTTCTCCGAAATTTCCAGAAAAATTTCTAAAATTCACTAAAAATTCTCAAACCTCAATGGCCCTCTCTAACTAAATTTTCAAGCCCACAAATCACATTTTTTTCATAACAATCACATTTATTAACAAATATATCGAAAAATGTCATGAATGCATGTCAGTCATTTTCATGTGCAAAATTTACTACTCACGGGTATGTGTATGCATGAACATATCAAGGAGATTCTAATCACTCATAAACCATTCTAAATTACTATTCTACCCTTCCCATCGGTGATGGGATATTACACAAACCCAAGCTCACTCTACACGAATATGTTCAAACTATGGAAATTAGATTTCTGAACTAATGGGTTAGTCTTAACTTGAACCGTTGATTTGTTGGGCAAACCCAAGGTTAACGTGGATAGAGGAAAAGTTGGGTTGTATACATCGGATGTATACGAATCAAGAGTTGATAACCTAATGAGTGTGTTAAATCAACAGTTGATGGCGCAAGTCGATAGTTGCATAACTAAATGTAATTGGTATGAATGATACCTACCGATTGACCTAAGGTGGCTTATTGGGCAAACCCAACATCATTTTTAGTAATATTGGATATCGATCCATTAGAAAAACTATAAGTTTTCTCGAATTTGTAGTGGGTTTTTAACACGTTCTCTTGTTCTTCTAGGTTATTAAATTGCCCATGATGTCTTCGTCCAGTGTGAACATACGTTCTTTATTAGACTTTAACAAACTCACAGGACCTAACTTCTTATACTGGCTCCGAAATTTGAGAATTGTTCTCAAATATGATAAACTAGGATATGTTCTAGATGAACCACTTCCTGACCTCCCTATTGCAGATGCATTTGATGAAGATCAGAAAGGTTATAAGAAGTTATTAGATGATAGTGAGTTGGCTAGCTATATAATGCTAGCCTCTATTCACTAGAACTGCCGAAGCAGTATGAGGCTATGGATGCTCATATCATAGTCTACCTTCTAAGGGAACTATTTGATGAACAAGCTCGGTCTAAAAATTCGAGACCTCAAAGTTGCTTTTCCACTCTTATATGGATGAGAGATCATCTCCAGTGCAGTATACACTGAAGATGTATGGATACATTGAGAGGTTAGTCAGTTTAGGTTTTGTAATGGATCATAAATTAAGTATAGGCTTAATTATAGTTTGGCTGATAGTTATTCATAATTTGTGTTTAACTATTGGATGAACCAATTATCCACCTTGATATTTGAGCTGATTATTCTGCTCAAAACAGCTGAGTAAATGGTCAAAGATAGTAAGGCTGTAATACTAGTGGACTTTGTTTCTGGTTCTAACAAGAGAAACCAGAAGAAGAAGAAAAAGTCCAAGAAGCCAGTGGGAGGTGTAGTTAAGAAGAAGACAAAGGAGACTACATCAAATGGGATATGCTTCCATTGCAACAAGGATGGACATTAGAAGAGGAACTGCAAAGCTTATCTGGAGTCGTTGAAGTAGAAGAAGGCATTAGATGCCCTATGGTGTACTTCAGGTATGTTATTTGTCATTGAGGTTGATACTAGTTTTGATCATAACATTTAGGTATTAGATACCAGATGTGGCTTACACATATGTGTTGATATGCAGGGTCTCAAGGATAGTAGACCTATCAAGAAGGGAGAGATGGACCTATGTGTGGAAAATAGAACAAGAGTTGTTGCATTAGCCGTCGGAACATATGTTTTGTATCTTCCTAGTAGGTTAGAGCTAATTTTGGATAATTGTTATTATGTACCCATTGTGACAAAGAACATTGTATTTGTTTCATGTCTACAAAGCGGGATTCCATTTAACTTTTCAAACAATGATTGTTCAATTAAGTTGAATGAAATATTGTATGGTACTGCTACCTTGTGCTATGGTACTTACATATTAGATATGTGCAATCCAATTTTAAATATCAATGACAATAAAAGACTAAAATGAGATAACTTAAAAATCATCGTACTTATGACATTGTCGACTTGGCCATATAATTGAGAGATGTATGGCTAAGCTACACAAGAGTGGTAGCTTAGGGTCATTTGATTATGAATCATATAACACATGTGAATCTTGTTTATTGGGTAAGATGACTAAATCACCTTTTAAAGGAAAGGGTGAATGAGCGAATGGGTTATTAGGCCTAATACATTCTGATGTATATGGTCTAATGTCCATTCATGGAAGAGGCAGTTTTATGTACTTCATTACCTTTATTGATGACTATTCACATTATAGGTAAATGTATCTAATGAGATACAAGTCTGAAGTATTTGAAATGTTCAAATAATTCAGACATGAAGTAGAGAAACAACTTAGTATAAGTATCAAGACACTTCGATTAGATCGAGGTGATGAATATTTGAAGGAGTTTCTAACTTATCTCAGGGATAATGGGATTGTATCCTGGTGGACTTCACCTTACACATTACAACATAATGGTTTGGCTAAAAGGAGAAACTAAACCTTGTTGGATATGGTAAGGTCAATGATGGCTTTAGCAGATCTACCGACGCACTCAAGACTATTGTTTATATGATAAACGGAGTCCCTTCAAAAGTACTTGAAGTTACTCCATATAAGATATGGACTAAAAAAAGCCCTATCTTTATCACATGAAAGTTTGGGGTTGTCTGGCTTATGTGAAGCATATCTAATCAGACAAGCTTCAAGTAAAATCTGATAAATGTTTGTTTATAGGACATCCTAAGGAAACAATTGGATAATAATTTTATAATGCTTTAGAGCAAAAGGTGTTTGCCTCAAAGCATGTTGTCTTTTTAAAGAGAGTTTCTTCTAAGAGAAGACAGTGGGAGAAAAGTTGAACTTGGCAAAATTCATGATGCTTAAACAGACGCAAATCAACTACCTAAACCTGACATTGTTGTTCATGAAAATGAGACAATAGTTAAACCTTTTGACACACAAAATATTCGTAGGTCAAGTAGGATACATAATGTTCTAGAGAGAAATGGATTTCTCATAAGTGAACAAAATGACGTATTGTTCATAGAGGACGATGAGCCCACAACCTATGAAGAGGCTCTAAAGAGTTCAAAATCAGAAAAAATGGCTTCTAGTCATAAAGTTCGAAATGGATTCCATGTTTGAAAACCAAGTATGGGCTTTGGTTAACCCATCTGAAGGGACTAAAACCCATTTTCTAGAAGAAAATTGACATGGATGGTAATGTGATTACCTATAAAGTGAGCCTAGTCGCTAAAGGATATCGTAAAAAATAAGGAGTTGACTATGACAAGACATTTAGCCCCGTAGCTATACTTAAATCCATGAGAATGCTTCTAGCTATTACTGCTCATTGTGATTATGAAATATGGGAAATGGATGTGAAGATGAATTTCCTTAATGGAAACCTGGTTGAAGATGTGTATATGATACAACTTGAGGGCCTTATATCCAAAGATTGAAAAAAAGATATGCAAGCTTCAGAAATCCATTTATGGATTGAAGCAAGAATCTATGAGTTGGAACAATTGATTTGATGAGACAATCAAAGAGATTAGTTTTTCACAAAATCCTGATGAGCCTTGTGTATACAAGAAGGTTAGTGGGAGTACTATCATATTCCTTGTGTTATATGTTGATGACATATTACTAATAGGAAATGATGTCTCATGTTTGCAATTCATCAAAATTTAGTTGTCCCTAAATTTTTCCATAAAAGACCATGAAGAAGAAACTTATATATTGGAAACAAAAATCTATGTAGATAGATCAAGGAAGTTGCTAGGTCTTTTACAGTTTACATATATAGATAAAGTGCTAAAGAAGTTTAGCATGGAGCAGTCCAAAAGAGGGTTTCTTCCCATAACTCATAAGATAAAACTCTCAAAATCTGTGTGTCCCCAGACATAATATGAAAGGACCTATATGAGTATGATCTCGCATACTTTAGCAATAGGATCAATCATGTATGCTATGTTATGTACAAGACTTGATATATCGTATGCTCTAAATGTTACGAACAGATATCAATCAAATCCTGGTGAGTGTTACTAGGTGGCTGTCAAGAATATCCTAAAGTACTTAAGAAGGAATACGGGTGTATTCTTGATATATGGAAATAAAGATCTTATAGTAAGCGGACATACGAATGCCATTTTTCAATTTGATCAGGATGACTCTAAATCCTAGTCAGGTTATGTTTTGACACTGAATGATGGAGCAGTCAGCTAGAAGAGTTTCAAATAAGAAGTGAATGATCGAGTTAGAGGACAAGTTTGTTATAGAACTTGGAGTGGTTCTGAGCATTATAGACTTTATATTGTTATACTGTGACAATAATGGCATTATTGCCTAAGCCAAAGAACCAACATCTCATCAGAAGTCTAAGCATGTACTCAGGATATATCACCTAATTAGGGAGATTATTGATAAAGGTGATGTGAAAATAGAGAGAGTGCCCACAAATTAGAACACCGCTGATCTTTTGACTAAGCTACTTCCTCAAATAAAATTAATTCTAGTATACTTGCCTATGGTATTAGAAACAAAGGTGATTGGCTTTAATGCAAGTGGGAGATTGTTAGAGTAGTGATCTAAAGGAAATCACCTTTAGCACTTTTATGCAAACTTTATTTTGATTAATAAATCAAAAGGCAATTTTTCATTAATTTGATGTCTATTTATTTATGAATTGATGTCAATCTTAAATCGAGTTAATGAAGTCCATGATACAAAACATAGCATAAAGAAAATCATGATGAGATCATGGTAATGAGATTCTTATATGCAATTATGTTAGTATCTAAATTATCCCTAGTCATAGGATTAACGGATAGACTAGCATATATTATACCTATTGATTTGATCAAGTAATGGATCTCACAAACTATAAGCAAGAGATATTTAAAGTTAACATATGGATGCTTATTAAGAGTTGTAAGTACATTGAATGAACCACTATGAGATTATCATATGGATGATCTATCAAATGTCAATGATTAATCTCATTATAGAAATGGTGCAAATATCCTTAAAATTAAGGTACTCAAGGATATCTTGGATACTAATCCTGTGCTTTGACATCATTCCTTGTTGCCTCAAGACGAGATTGTTCATAGGGTGGTGATTGGGTACAACTATTGGTATTTGAAGGCAATTAGGTAGCCAATAAAGGATTCATCACTCCTAATAGAAGGAGATGATACCTACAACCTCTTGTTAGGGTCATTTCTCAAGAGTCTCTAGCCAGAGTAATTACTTGGACTAGATATGACATAGTCAGTCTAGTGGAAGTTAATATATAGCCCATACTCTGAACCAAGTGGGATATAGTATAGTGAAAGGATAAATTGCACGGTAATTGTCTGTGGAATAATTAACTATCGAAGAGTTTGTGTGTTAGTCCACTTATATTCCAATAAATTGCTATCATGAAACCCTACATGATTTGATCGAGTTAATAATTAATTCAAGTGGCATGAAACTATCTATTACTTGCTCAAATTAAGAGTTAATTCAAGTCCCCAAAAGAATCGGGAATCTAAGGGTCACATGTATAACAGATTTGATGAAAAACAAAATGTGTATGGCTATTTTTAAGTAGGCCACAATCGTGGCTTATAGGCCACAATTATGACTAAAGGCGAGGCTGCTTAATCGTGACTGAAGGCTCAATAGATGTATATAAGTGAGTTCTTCACTTATATACAATAGAGCTAACTAGTCACAAACACACTTAAGTGATAATAAGGTGTCTAGAAGAGTTCTAGAGTTAGAGAGAAGTGTCTTGAGTCTTGTTCATGCAATCTATGCAATTGCTGCGTGAATCAAAGTGCATGCAACATAGTCTTGATCTTTCTCTCTATTAGAGCATCTACTTGAACTCATCTAGTTTGGTGCTCTAATCACCCTTACACATTATTTCTTCTTTATCTTTACGTGTTCTTGAGTGATTAAGGAAGGGTTTGGTGTTGCAGAATCAAAGGTACATGCACTGTTATACCATGTTCATATAACCTGTTTATGCATGCATTTAAGATTCTGGCCTTTTGGGATGTCATGGGGTCAGAATTTAGATTCTGACACTTCCACTGCTTTATCGTGCATATGATGCATGAATCCATGTCTCTCCAAAACCAATGACCCATTTCATCGATAAATTACTGCTCTAACACATTGTCCCTAATTTAAAAATTCTTAATTTCTTGCAAATTTTAATTTATATTGTAACATAATAATTAGTTGTTCTTATTGTAATAATTGAGGCTTTATTGGCTAGAACATCACTGTTGAATCTTGCATTATTTGTTCTTAATCAAATTTATCACCAAAATGAATTAACTTTTGACTGTATTATCATAAATAAAATAATTTCAACAAGAAGGTTGGTCTTTGAAGATATAATCTTTGAGGGTTTCCTATGATTTTGGTGAGTTTGACATAATAATTGAAGTCTAAGAGTAGAACCGATATGAGAAAAGATTCTATAAAGGATTCTGGTGAAATTTTGGTCAAGAACGTAGAGAGAGTTTGAGCCTTTGAAGTTATAAAAAGGCAAATAGGTATAAAAAAGAAAAAAAGGATTAGAAAGATTGTAGCTTTCTCACTTCCTCGTATGGATTTTAATCGATATGAATAGATCATGATTAATTTTAATCCATAAGGAAAAATACCATTTTCATAGTTACAAAATTTGGAGAAAGTACAAAGATTAGTTTTATTTCTTCACTGCACTTTTTTTCTTTCTCGTGGATTGAACTTTGAAAACTATGCAAGAAAAAAAATCAAATAATATGAAACATAACTCATTTTGCTTCAAGGTAGTATCAGGTTTATGGAAAGTTGAATGTTGTAATATGATGGACCAATTGAGGTTCTTACGCATAGTTTTGATGATAAGGAACCATGTTACTACTAATATTTTTATCCTTATACTATCAATAAGTTAATATGTCAAATATCAAGCTCAATGAAGGGGTAAAGTGGGTAAACGAGCCAATTAAATCAATTAAGCAATCAAAGGATGAATAAAATAAGAAGATGGAGTATATTTGGAGAACTTCTTAAATGGTTTTCAATTAAGTTCTATTAAAGGGATGTGTTTTTATCCTTCCAAGAACTTGAGAAGTTTGAAAGACTTATTTTTAGGCACACTAGTCAACTAATCTAAGCTAGTGGTTGATTAATATTAGGTTTTTTAGGTGTATATTGGTTGACCAATATAGTTTAGTGGTTGACCAATGTGATCATAAATTTATGATTTTGGTTAACCAATATCGCAAAAATGGTCAACTAATGTGTAGAATGATCAATCAATGTGTAAAATGGCCGATCAATGCTATTGTAACTTATAATGATAACAATTAGTTTTTATTTCTAATACTATTTGGAGTTGTTTAAAATATAAGAAGATTATATAAAAATTGTGGGAGGTATTTTGGGCATACTAGAGGGTTTAGAAGAGCTATATAAGGCTAGAGAATGTATTTGTGTATGACACATCATATGTTGAGCCTTTATTCATTAGTGTTAGTAAAAGAGGTGTATTTTGAGTTATATGGTTATGAAATTGTCACAATTAGTGAAATTACTTAAGATACACATGTGAGAGTTTCTCTTGACCTTAAGTAAGATTTATGAAAGGTTACTCTTTAGTTATGATAACAAAGATATTATCTAGAGGGTTGCACTTCACTTGTTAAGAAAAAGACAATGATTTTCAAGTAAAACTTAGGGTGTGGACATAAACTAAGGGTTATCTCACTGAATCACTATAAATTAGTTGTCTTCCCATTATTACTTTTTTAATTACTATTGTATTTGCTTTATAATTATCATATACAAATTTGGCATAATTATTCATTAGAATGTATAATTCTTTCACTAAGAAGAAGAATAGCATTAAAGAACCCAATTAGACTAATAGACAAGAAAAAGAATATGAAAAGTTTGAATTGAACAATATTAGAGATAATACGACTAATAAAAAAATTATACTCAGCGTACTGAATGCCTTATCCTTGTTGAAGAGGAATTAAAATCCTAATTTGTAATAGGTATTTTTAATTAACCACCACTTTTATGTGACTTTAGATGGCACCTTCTTAGGGCTTCTATTGACAAACCAAATAATATTTAATAATAATGTTTCACTTTTATTTTATTTTACTTTTTATTAACATAAAAATTAGTAAACAACGAATAAGGAACTTTAGCATGATTCGTTCTCAATAAATTTTGAGCGACCTGAGAATAAAAATTAAATGTAAGAAAAGAAGACACAAGAAATAGTGAAATCATAAACTAACGACATTTTTGACAATTTTATATAAAAACTTTTATACTACAAGTATACAAGTCATAAGTTGTAGTATAAAAGACATCATTCTCATGAGGATTGGATTAGTTACCTAATAATTTGAATGCACTTTGTCTAAAGTAATAAAAGATTGAATGAATTGAATTAAAATTTGTTAACTAAAACTGAAATAAAATAATATAACAAAACAATTAAATAAGTGAAGCTAGCAATAAGAATGAAGTTAATCAATAATGCAAACTTAGGGGTTACATTATCCTTATCTTGTCTTCCCTTTATCTTTTTAATTCAATTATGATTGATCCTATATGTACTACAATTTTGATTTCCCTCTCTTGATATCTAATCAAGTAACCCCAATTGAAATAGTGAAAAATTGAATTTCAATATCTTGATTCACAAAACTACTCCAACTACTCAATTAGACAATCCTAAGCATAGTTAACTCACAACTAAAATCTCTCCTCAATTGTTTATTAATATGCTATTTGTAGATCTATTAAGGTACCAACGTTCGTTGCACAAATTAACACATATAACTTTGATTCAATCTCTTGATTTCTTATTAAGTATAAGCACGACATGTACCATACAGAAATACTATATTGAATTGAACAAGAATAAAGTTAAAGAAAATAATTAAAAAATAATCCCTAAAATGGATTTAAAAATCCATAATCATGTTTAACATCCCAATAATCCAAATTAGCATCCAAGGCAATGAAATATAAGAAGAGAAGAAAGAAAACAATTTTAAGTTTTTATCTGGAAATTTTGGAAAATTGTAGTTAATCTTGATATTTCAAGTTTGATATGCTTATTTATGATGTCCAACCCCCTTTTTATAATTTTCTTTGCCTTAAATAATTCTTGATCCTTCTAGGGTTCCTTTTAAGGTTTTATCCCACTAATTTTGGTTCCAAAAATAGACCTGAGTTGTCAAAAGCACGAAAAACTAACAAGCTAGAAAAGTTTTATATGATTGTGCATTATGGATGCATCATCGTGCATCTTGTCTAGACTCTTTATCACGAGCAAGGGGCTTATCCTTATATGATTAATGTGCACGATTGTGCATTCGAGTCCTTCATCTTTTCTTTAATTTTTCTTATTTATGCTCACTAACAAACACTTCAAACAATTCTTAAAACATAATATTAAGGTTAAATCCTTGCTCTAAAACAATCAAACAATTAAAACACATAAAAAAAAGAAGAGCACAATTCTACGTCTTAAACACATGATTATCATCTAAGGAAACACTTAACAACACATTTAAACATCTAGAAAACATACTCTGATGTACACTTTTTAACATCCCCACACTTAAATCTTTTCTTATCCTTAAGTAAAACTAAACCACAAACAAACAAAACACATAAGCACACAATCACACAACAATGCAATAATGGTACAATGACATCAAATTTCATGGAATTAACTTAACATCAATCAAAATAGTGACCCCTTATTCATGCACTTATAGCACTTATAAGCTTGCACTTATTATTATTGATCAATTAAAAAGGTAAATTATCACAAAGTAACCCTTCATGAGAATTTTTCTATTTTAAAAAGATTAGTTGGTTTAATTTTATTGCAAGCAATATCTTTTCATATTTTCTTTAATGATCATCTAGTCTTTTGACGCGAAAACAAATGCCTTGTCATGAATGCCCCCAGTTACTCAATTAGGTTACATTTTTTATTTAGCTTGGTTGGAGTGTCATTTCTGCCTTTTGACACAAAGAAAAATATTTTATCGTGAATGCTTCTAGTTACTCACCTATGTCAAAACTCTCAACAAGCTACACACTCTATTCTTAACTTAAGTTTCTTAAAAAGGACCAATGAAATAGGAATTCTATTTGACAAATTTTTTCAATTTCTCAGCCTACCTTATTTCTTTTTTAGTTAGTCAGTCTCATGAAAGGTTACTAATGAAGCCTACTAATTTAAATAAATGTAACTATAAATGCATCCAAATAAATGTCATTAAGTAAAAGAATAGGTGTCATATCCTAATTAACATGCATATTTATCCTAAAGACATATAACACACAAAATTCAGAAGTTAATATGCCTTTAAAATTTAAATGACCATTAGAGGGTAAGCCAATCCATTCAATTCATGCCATCATCACATGCATACAATGCAGACATCATACAACCAAATGATCAGACAATGATATCTAATAAAAAACTAGCACAATGCAAATAGAAAATCATAAACAATTGACATGTAAGAGCATACAAATCCCCACACTTAAAACACATTGTCCTCAATATGAAAATTGAAACAATAAAAATAAAGAGAAATAACAATAAATAAATAGCAAAAGCTAGAACACTTAGGGAGATTTAGATGATGATGGTGTACAAGATGGAACGTGGACACAACGATGTCAAAAACTTATTGATAGTTTTATATAAAAATATTTTGTACTGCAAGTATACATGTTGTAACTTGTAGTATAGAAGACATCATTCCTAGAGGGACTGAATTAGTCATCTAACAACTAGAATACTCTTTATCTAAGGTAGTAATAAAGTATTGAATCAATTGAATTAAAATAAATTAATTGAAATTGAAATAAACTAATAAAAACCAAGTGATATATGCTTAATTGGTTATGAATTTATCCTATAACACTTAGTGTTTAATGATATGAAATGCTTAAGACATTCACTTTAGTTTATATTTGTTTGTAGGTACAATTCAGATGCAAAAGAGCTAAAGTGAGGCAAAAGCATTATATTTGAGCTGTTTTCCAAATATTCACATTCACTTATCTTCATGAAGCAAGAAGAAGAAGATTAAAAGCAAGAGAAGACATGAAAACACTAAGAAAGATGAGATGTATGTTGAACATATCAAAAGGAGGGATGAAAAAATGGCTCACGGCCATAAGTGAATTGCATGGGTGTAAGGCATAACTCACACCCATGAGAAGTTTTGCACCATCGTGAGAAGTGGCCATCTCACCCAAAAAAAATCCTAACTTTTTAATATAAAAGAGATGTTGTGCAAGGACAAATAGTATGTAAAGTTTGAAGAATTGGCAGAGGGGTTTCTGGAAGCGAAGAAGGGGCAAAGCTCCACAACATTGGAGACCCATGGAGAAGATGGATAATTAGACTTTTCGATGCTAGTTTAGAGGTCACATCAATGCCAAAGAACCCGATTAACTGTATCTCTCACTAAGTTTGTTGTTTTTCTCTTTTAAGGATTGATTATGTTATCCGATGTTAATTGATTTGGGGATTCATGTATGGATAATCATGTTTCTCGTTATCATTCAATTGTTTGTGTATAAATCCATTGGTAGAATTTAATATAACCCGTAATTTTTATGTTAAATTTCGTTTATGGAAGCTAATGGTTTCGGATCATTAGGAATAGCATAACCTAGGTTAAATGACCCAAGCCTATGTGGCTGTTGCTTAGATTGGTCTGTTTTCCTAATTTGTAATGTGGCTGTCGAATTAAATCTAGAGAATGTCTCCTGGGTTGTTTGATAGCTAGGTTTAATTGAAGAGCGTCTCTTAATTAAATATAGCCTAAGAGAAAAGTGGGGTTAATGGAGCTTGTTGTTAGTCTACGACCAGTAGTGCAAAGAGAGATGTGAAGACAACAATTCAATGAATATGTCTAATTGGATGTAGGTTGAGATTGAACCAAAGAACCTAATCCCTAAGGAATTCATTACTTTCATCAATTTTGCATGTTTTCTTTTCTTTATTTTCATTAGTTTAGTTTTAGTTTATTTTGTTATTAAACCAATCCAACCCCTTTCCCAAAAAGAACTAAACACCTATTATTTTCATTTCAAAACCTTTATACACATTCTCTAGGTTTAGTTATTTTAAGTAGTGTTATAATGCACCATGTCACCAAGCAATTGAATAAGTGAAGATAGCAATAAGAATGAAGTTTATTCGATAATGGAAACTTAGTAGTTATTCTATCCTTATTTTGTCTTCCTTTTATCCTATTAATTTAGTTATGCTTGATCCCAGATATCCTCAGGTTTTAATTATCATCTCTTAAGATCTAATCAAGTAATCCTAATTAAAATAGATAATAATTGAATTGCAACATCTCGATTCACAAAAGTACTCCTAACTACTCAATTGGATTTAAATCAACCATAAGGATAATTAACTCTAGGTATGTTAAGGTACCAACTCTTGTTAAGCAACTTAAAACATATAACTTTTATTCAATCTCTTTATTTCTTATCAAGTATAAACATGACAAATACCACAAAGCAATACTATATTGAATTGAACAAGAATAAAGTTAAATAAAACAATTCAAGAATAATCCCTAATATGGATTTAGTAATCCATAATCATGTTCAAAATTCTACTAATCCAAATTAGCATCCAATACAATGAAATATAAAAAGAGAAAAGAAAGAAAACAATTTTAAGTCTTGATATGGAAATTCTAGAAAATTGGAGTTGATATTGATGACTTCAGTTTAATCTGCTTGTTTATGATGTGTGCCCTCCTTTCTGACATTTTTCTTTGCCTTAAATACGAGTTTATCCTCCAAGAGTTCTTTCAAGGGGTTCCTCACTTATTTTGGTTCCAAAATTAACTCTAAATAGTAAAAAGTACAAAAAAACTCACAAGTTAGAAAAGTTATGCACGATCGTACATTGCGAATGCAGCATCGTGCATCCTGTGGCTTATCCCCATGCAGCTAACATGCACGATTGTGCAATAATCATGCATGAACATTCATGCTCTTATTCTTCAAGTCCTTCTTCATCTTTTCTTTAATTTTTCATGTTTTCATTTACTACAAAACACATCAATCAATTCTTGAAACATAATATTAAGATCAAATCCTTGCTCTAAAGAATTCAAATTATTAAAATACATAAAAAACTAATAAGAATATAATTCTAATTCTTAAACACATGATTATCATATAAGAAACCACTTAAAACACATTTAAACCTTTAGAAAACATACTAAAGTATGCACCTACCAGACAAGAAACAATCTTGATTATAAAAATGGGCTTTGATACAAAATTTTGATGCAACCCTTACCAATAAGTCTAGTGAGATTTGATATTAATAAGAATAGGAACAAGGATTATTCTATTGAAATAGGTTGATTTAAGAACATGTCCATAAAAACATACTGAGAAGGATATGAAATCTTCACATTTTAGAAAAGAAGGGATCATGAGTGATAAAGGTTTTGATTTCTAGTAGTTGATAAGATTTGAAGTTTTTTTAGAAAACCTAAAATAATAGTAATCTAAAAGATTAAAAAACACTATCCAAAAATTTTTGTTTCAGTAATAATAATAATGATAAGCTTTCAATTGCTTAATTGCTCCCCACTTCAATTTGCTCCTATATTGCTGCTACACTCGTGCCCTTTGATATTTGTGGTAAGGATTCCCTTATTTGGGGTTTGTCTTCTTCAGGAGTATTTACTTTGTGGTTTGCGTATGATTTTCTCTCTGGGATTTATATTCCTTCTCATAACTTCCCTTGGAATCTTATTTGGAAGTCGCAAGGCCCTCAAAAAATCAGAATGTTTTTTTGACTAGCCCTCAACAGTGGAATCTTAACTAATGATGAAAGGAAAAGAAGACACTTAAGTGACTCGGGAATTTGTGATATCTGCCACGATGAGCTTGAAACCCTTCTACACATTCTCCGTGATTGTCCTGTTGCTGTTCAATTCTGGCATCTCTTTACTGATTTCAATAATTTGAGCTTCTTCTGGAATGCTAACCTGGATGATTAGGTGTTTTTGAATCTGAAAAGCTCCCATCTCTCTTATGATCATCTCAATTGGCCTACTATTTTTGGGTTAGGCTGTTGGAACCTTTGGAAACGAAGGAATGACAGAGTTTTTAATGCTGGTGATTCTTCCATTTTTATACTATTTCTGAATCTAAATTGGCTCGAGATACTTTCAACAAGCTGCCTTCGGAGAATACTAATCCTTCGTGTTCACGGTTAATTTTTTGGAAATGTCCACATTCCCCTTTTATGAAACTCAACACTGATGCTTCTTTGGCTACTGCCACGGGGATTGCTGCAGGTGGATGTTTAATTCGTGATCATAATGGTCGCTGGAAACATAGGTTTGTTTTCAAGACCGGTCGTTGCTCTATTTTTCGTGCTGAATTGTGAGCCCTTTATCATGGTATTCATCTCACCTTTAATCTTGCTTATTTGGATATTCTTGTTGAGAGTAATAATGAGATTGCTGTCAAGATGTTGAATGGTGATGTCCAAGCAAATTCAGATTGTTCCTCTCTTGTTGCTAGAATCCTCGACCTACTGAAGCGCTTTAATAATGTGAAACTCACTCACATCTATAGAGAAGGGAATTTTGCTGCCGACTCCCTTTCTCACGTTGCTTTTGATTTTCATCCTGATTTTCATGTTTTGAGACAAGCTCTCCCTAGTGTTTATAGATGACTTGATCATGATTTAATAGGGGTCTCTTATGTTAGGTAGTGTTCTGCTTTTGTAAGTACTACTAATTTTATCCTACAAAAATAAAATAAAAGAGGAGCATAAAACTATATTGGCATACATAATAAAACTATATCTTAAGGGGATGTAAACTTTAGGTTTTACCACATAGGCAGACGGAGGACACGTGCATTCCCAGACTTTGAATTCAAATGAATGTAACGTTACGCTTGAGGTTCGGAACCAAACCTAATTCCGAAGCAAAGGTCAAATAAAATTAAAACCAAGAGGCAAAATCTGCATTGATTAAGAATGAATCTTTCGTTTTCTTAAAATAACAAACCAAGGACTGCGGACAGTGTTACTGCTTGTCTGATTTTCGACATTGTTACTCAGAAATCTGTGCTGAGTTTTCTCTCCGAACTCTGTCTCTCGATTTCTCTTCCCATTCTTTAATAAAAGAAAGGTAACCCAGAAAAGCAGCGTGTCTATAAAGAAGAGCGTTGTTCGAGTCTATAGTTTTATCATTGATTACTGTGTCTTTGGTAGTTTGGATGATGATTATGGTGCTGGGTTTTTTTCCCTTCTCTCGTCTTTTCCACTCCTCTCTTTTCGTCTCTGATAAAGATCAATTCTTTTTCATTTTGTCTTGGCGCTTAGGATCTTGAGTATCTTTGTTTTGTGCGTTTGACAGGAATATAAAGAAGACCTGGCTTCAATGGAGGATAGTGCAAGAACTGGGCTTTATGACCTTTTGGCTTCAAGAAAAGCAGAAGAAGCAGGTCTCTACAATATGTGACGCTTTTCTTAATCCTCTTTCACTTGGTATTTAGAGATAGGCGCATTTTATAACCATTCTCCATTGACAGCTTGTAGGCGATTTCAAGCTGCTGCATGGCTTGATGGCCTTGTGGGCCCATTAGACATATCAATCTATCCATCAGAGAAGGAATTCATTTCCCGTCTCAGAAATGGCTTAATTCTATGCAATGCCATCAACAAGGTTCACCCAGGCGCTGTGCCTAAGGTACTACTACCGCATTTACATTTTAGAAGGGTTGATGAAGTTTAACATTCTAATGCCAAATTTTTTACCTTCATTTAGGTAGTGGAGAATCATACTCCTCTCCATTCATTAATCCGTGAAACCCAGCCATTACCTGCTTATCAATATTTTGAGAATGTAAGGAACTTTATAGTGGCCGTCGAAGAGTTGAAGCTGCCTGCCTTTGAAGCCTCTGATCTAGAGAGGGTAAAAGAAACTAAATTTGAGTTACGTAATGGGTTGGTAGGTATAAGTAATTCTTAAGATTTGCAAAGCAATTGACATGGGTAGTGTTTCTTTTGTAATCTTTGAAGGATACGCTGGAGGCAGGGTCAGTAGCTAAAGTAGTTGATTGCATCTTAGCCCTAAAGTCATACCATGAGTATCAGCAATTAAATAGTGGGAATGCATCTTATAGACCTGTCAGATCTCCCATGGTTATGCAATCTATTTCTAGGAACAATTCGCGGCACACCTCATTGGACACTTGTAGACGCTTAGACATGACTGCTGCCTGTGGAAAAAAACTTCTTGCAGAGGATGAAACTCGAAAACGTACAGGTACATTGATAATTTTTATCATCTTTGTTTCATATGAATAAGTAGATAGGCATCTTGGGAGACTTACTAGTAGCTGTTGCATCACATTAATTGCTCGTGTAATTGACGAGAAAGTTTTATGTAAGTGGTAAATCCGTCCTTCAGGTTCGAACTAGGCAATTAGTCTGAAACGTTTTTCAGTATAGAGGCACAAGCTATGCCTGTTAAGCAATGCCTTCCCAAGTGCTATTAGGATGGTTTCATTTGAATATTAATTGTAGATGGAACATAACAATCCACAATTATATTTTCTAATTAAATTATCTGTTTTTTTTTGTAAATTTGTTACCAAGACCAAGTCCTTTTGGGTGAAATGATGTCTATGAAGAAGAGTATTCATTGTTTGAGGAATGTATCATGCAATTTTGGGTCCCGGGGATTTAAGAGCCTCACACAAATTTTCTGACATTTCTTTTCCCTGGAATATGCAGAGCACACTGTCAAGCTACTCTCTGAGCATATTAATGATACTAAGGAGAATATTGATGGAAACCTCCTAACATCATTAAGCATGTTTAATATGGTAATACTCAGTTGCTCAACAAGAAATTTATAGCTTATAGATGCTTATGGTACTCAAGAGCAGGAATTGAATATGTTTGAATGACTTGTTTGTCTGCTTCCTTTAAATGATGTTGTTCTCTAAGGATTCGGAGAGGCTATTCGCTAGGATAATACCAAGTATTTTGGAGTATAAATGGCAGAAGAAATGCCCTGAGGTGAGCATAATTCCAATTGTTGGAAAATTCTTCAAGTTTCATTGCTGTATAAGCTTACCCTTCTGCACACGTACTCATCTCATCCATTGACTTCCTTTTTGGGGAGAATGCCACAAAAAGTAACATAGGACAGATAGTGCTCTTGATTTGTCTGACATTCGGTGATTGCCTAATATATAAATCAAGATAGTGTCACAAGTCCGAACTCTAGTCTCTAGCTTGCATTAATTTTCAGATCCAGTAGGGCAAGTAGATCTATTCTACGCTCACATGATATCGTGGTTTTCATAGTCTCAATGATTTAGCCTTCTGACATTAGACCTAACACATAATTAAAGATGTTAGTAGGACTTGCCTTCAGAAGTAAGTTCACTAAAACAAATCAATCGTTCTTCTGGTTTCAGTATTTCTAACACAGAAATCTAATGGTGGTTTTTTCACGTTTATTATTTTCTTCAAAATGATCATGTTTAGTGGAAGTTGTTATTAAGATGTCTTATACGCTCATGTGAAAAACAGAAGTCATTATTCGAAGATTTTCTAAAACATAATGCCAGTTCACTTCCACATTCTCCAAGGCCTTCAAATTCTGGACTTGGAGATATTGACGTATGCTTCTTCATCTTCCTGCTATACATATGTATTATTTAATGTTAATTCTGCATAATAAAATTATGTTAAAGTTCTATTGATGTGTATATATGTGTGTTTACTTTTTCTAGAGTCTTCTACTTCTCTCAAGGATTCCTAACCTTTAAATCTGAATTTGTCTCATAGCAAGGAAGAATCTGATCCTTTATTTTCTAAACCAACATATTGAAATTAACAAGTAATAGATGCTAAGGTAATATAAAAGTTAAAGAGTTCTACTTCTGGTTTTCAACTTCAATTGTTAACATTACATAAAAGTTAGTGTTCTAATTCTGGTTTTCAACTTCAGATGTTGACATTATATGAACGTTAGAGTTCTACTTCTGGTTTTCAACTTCAAATGTTAGAATTTTGTGCCTAATAAATGCATGAGCTGGGGTATTTGCCATATTTCACAATATGATTGACTAACTTTATTGTCTATTTCATTGTAACTCCTGCATTTTGCTTGACTTATTTTCTCTGAATATATGGGGAAATGTAATCTTTTCTTTTATGTACAAAAAATTAAAAATAATTATACACTTATCATGACCTCATGTTACAGCACATCTTCGTTTCAGCTACAGTAATATTATCTGTTTAGTGTTCCTGACACATTTCATTCATGATTTTCAGAATGATCATACTTCGTCAAGAAATGCTAACTACAAGCAAAAGCAGTTACTATGGATACAAGAAAAGGAACTTCTGGTTAGCATTTATAATGCTTTGATTAGTAGAACAAAGTAAAATTGGCAGTCATTTACCCATCTTTCATATTATTATCTGATGTCTTCACTTCAAGTATCAACAACATTATGGGGTTGTATGCATTTTACCTGATGAAAGAGGAATTTGTTGCTATTACAGATAATGAAAAATCTTATGATCAATTTAAGGGTTTCATCCGTCTAAAAAATGAGCCCCTGAAACATACCTAATTTGACTAAATGCTTTCGCTGATCATCCACACCTTCCAATTTGGCAGTGAATGAGCCTTAATTGTATATAACAACTCTGCGTGGTAAACTTTCGCATGATGCAAGCTATGTTTGTCACTTGAGAGATAACATTCTTTTAAATTTTGCTCACTGGATTCAGGATCTAAAGACCTTATTGAAGATAACGAAAAAGGAGTTTGAAGACTTACAATCTCAGTTACAGAGAGATTTGAAAGAGCTCGGTAAGCTACACTATATATTAGCTCATATGTGCTTGCCATTTCCTTAATGTTTTTCTGCATCATTCCAACCATAAGGTCAGAAACATATATGTGGAACCTTTTGGTTTTATTCTTGCTTTTCATATCCAACCATTGCTAGAATATTTCGTGAAACAATTTCCATAGGCATATAAGTTTTGAAATTTTTTTGACTCTATTAG
>JANITW010000236.1:37132429-37150222 GCA_027564335.1 Erythroxylum williamsii | reverse complement strand
ACTTCCGAGCTACTGCCTGGAAGTCCCAGCAATATCCGTGGATTGTCGATCCAACGGCGCCTCTATAACAATTCAAATGAATTCTCATCACTAGATGCTCAATTAATTAAATTCACTAATGCACATGTCTCAATTCGCAATGATATGATGCATGATCATGATTTTCCAGCGCTCTAAGCCAAACCCGCTATCTCTCGCTTCACAACCAGAATTCACTATTCACTAGGTCTATCTTATTCATTAAGTCCTCAATTTAGACTCTGATTGCTCAAATCATAACTCTTAAGTCAAATTCAATACTGACATTGGCTCTCTCTCGCTAATTAAATTCTCGCTGATCAAATTCTAACTCTCAATCTTACCACAATCGTAGACCTCATTTTCTAATTCACAACGAATCAAAATTCATCTCAATTGGAGGTCTACACTAAAAGATATACCCTAAAAATCGATTCAATTCATCTCACTTTCCATTCTTCGCCGCAGCCTCTCAACTCTCGCCGTGGCGCGAGAATCGCTCGCCGCGGCGTGAAGTCCCTTCACGTTTTCGCCGCGATGTCATCCAACCCTCGACGCGGCGCGAAATTTCGCCCCTCGCCGCCACGTCGCCCGCTGCTCGCCGCGGCGAGCACAGGCTGAACCAGACGTCGCGGCGTGTGACGAAACTTCGTCTTCTCCAATGATTTTTCCGCCATTAATACCTCACACTCAACATTAAAAACACTCTATCTACCCAGATTCTTCACATTAATACTCATTAATGCAACAACCATCATAAATATCAACGTTAAACACAATGAAACTTACCAAATCACTGATCGATCGAAACCCTAGAATCTCCAAACTTCCCAAGCTCTCTCAATCACGATAACTCCTCAATCCAAGCCAACCATCATCTTTCTCAAGGCTTTTAGCAACTCTCCAACCACAAGAAAAAGGAAGCAAGCAAATCTTCAGGGAAAGAGAACCACGATCGTCGAAGGGAAGAAGAAGGAAAAAGGAAGATTTGGCTTTTTCTCTCAAAACGAAACCTAACTCTCTTCTATATATAGAGGGTTTAATTTCTACTAAGACTCAAAATTCTACAAGTCCTCAAATCACTTAAATTTCACTTTCTTATTTCACTAACTCATCACAATAATTCTTAAACTCTTCACTCTAAATTTTCATACCATTAATCACTCATTTTCGGAACTGAATTCAAAAATATCAGTCTCTAGGTCAATTTTTCGGTCCAATCACATAATTCTAAAAAAATTCTGAAAAAATTCCTATAATTCCTCAAAATATAAAACACTCAATTTTATACTCAAATTTCCATTTCCCTTTCTCAAGATTCAATTTCCACACTAAGTCACTATACAATCTAATTACTCTTAATTCTCAATCAAATCACAATCCAACTAATTTTTCTCTTCAATTCACATTGTTCCACAATTCTCAATAACTCAATAAATAAATTCTCACTCAACTCTAATGCAACTATTCCACTCTAATTTCCCTTAATTCGCTTTAATTCAAATCTAACTCATTTATCTCAACACTCACAAATCAACTCACAGTCACAATTAAATGCTGGAACAATCATGAATGCATGTCACTGTGATGCATGTGCAATTAACTCATGTCACTGATGCAGAGACACTATACGTGCAATGCCATTACGAATGCACTCACTGCTCAACCATCCAAATTACCGATATGCCCTTCACATCGGTAACGGGATGTTACACTTGATCTGCGATCTCACAATCTTGATCGACTCCTTAACATAAGTTACTAACAACCTCAATCTCTTGAGCCGGTATCACATGTGTCAGATCCGATCAGTATTTTTGGAGCATACTCACATGAAACACACCATGCAATTGAGACATCTCATTCGATAAAGCCAGCTTATAGGCCAAAGGTCCTATCCTCTCAATGATCTCATAAGGACCAATATACCTAGTGCTCAATTTGCCCTTTTTACCGAATCTCAAACCTCCCCTCCAAGGTGCCACTCTCAGGAATGCTTTGTCTCCCACACTGTACTCCATATCACGTTGGTATTGATCCACATAACTCTTCTGCCTATCTTGAGCCGTTTTAATTTAGCTTCAGATCAACTTTACCTTATCCATTGTGTCTTGTATCAACTTTGGGCCTTCCGCCATTCTTAAGCCCTCTCCATCCCAATATAATGGCGAACACATTTTCTACCATACAGTGTCTCATACGGTGCCATTCCGATACTACTATCATAATGGTTATTATAGGCAAACTCTATCAATGCCATATATTGATCCCAAGCTCCTCTAAACTCCAATACACAAGCTCTAAGCATATCCTCAACAGTCTTGATTGTCCTCTCACTCTATCCATCTGTCTGAGGATGAAACGTTATACTGAAGTTCAACTTTGTACCCATAGCAGATTGCAAGCTCCTCTAAAACCTCAAAGTAAATATGGGATCCCTGTCCGATACTATGGACATTGGTACCCCATGCAGTCTCACCATCTCATTCACATACTTCTGGGCCAACTGATCAAGTGAGTTATTCTCCCTCACTGGTTAGAAGTAGGCCGATTTAGTCAACCGGTCCACTACGACCCATATAGCATCATGCTGCCTCGGAGTCTTAGGCAATCCCATAATGAAGTCTATAGTGATCCGTTCTCATTTTCACTCTAGAATGGGTAACGAATGTAACTTTCCTACTAGAGCCTGGTGCTCAGCGTTAACTTGCTGGTAAGTTATACACTTAGACACATACTCCGCCACTTGCTTCTTCATTCCATGCCACCAGAAATGTTGCTTCAATGTGTTATACATCTTGATAGTTCCAGGATACATAGCATAGGTGGCCATAAGAGCTTCCTCAAGAATCTCCTTCCACAGATCATCCACATTAGGCACACACAACCTCTGTCTCAACCATAATGTCTCATCCCTCAATTCAAACTCAGAATCTAGATTCACTTTCACTTTTTCCATAAGCTTCACTATATTAGGATCTTTGCCCTGGACTTTCCTAATTCGGTCATGTAGCATCGGTCTCAGCTTTAAAGTAGTAATCAGTGCCTCATCTTGCTCCAGATTCAGCTCCACATTTAGAGCTCTCAAATGTATCAAATTAGTTAGCCTCGATAACTGAATCTGAGCTGTACTGATATTAGACTTCCTGCTTAAAGTATCTGCCACTACATTAGCTTTCCCCGGGTGGTATTCAATAGTGCAATCATAGTCTTTCAGTAGCTCAATCCATCTCATCTTCCTCAAGTCTAACTCCTTCTCACTCAGTAAATACCTCAGACTCTTGTGATCAGTGAATATCTAGAAAGCTCCATACAGATAATGTCTCCAAATCTTTAGAGCAAAGACAACTGCAGCTAGCTCTAAATGATGTACTGAATAATTGATTTGGTGAGACCTTAACTGTCTCGATGCATAGGCAATCACCTTGCTATGCTGCATCAGAGCACATCTCAATCATTGATGTGACGCATCACTGTAGACCACATATCTTGCGGTCCCTGATAGAATGGTCAACACCAGTGCAGTAGTCAACCTATGTTTCAACTCCTCAAAGCTCTTCTGACACTCCTCATTCCATATAAACACTACATTCTTCCTCAAAAGTCTTGTCAGAGAGGTCGAGATCAGAGAAAACCCCTCGATAAATCTCCAGTAATATCCGGCCAATCTTAGGAAGCTTCGAATCTTTGACATGTTTCTCGAAGCTTCCTAATTCATCACTGCCTCTATCTTCTTTGGATCTACCTGTATGCCATCTCCAGTCACTACATGTCCTAGAAACACCACCTGATCCAACCAAAATTTACATTTACTGAATTTAGCATACAACTGTTTCTCTCTCATGATTTGCAAAATCACTCTCAGATGCTCAGCATGCTCCTTCCTGCTCTTCGAATACACCAAGATATCATCAATAAACACAATTACATATCGATTCAGGTAGGGCTAAAACACCTTATTCATCAAGGCCATAAAAACTACTGGGGCATTAGTTAGCCTAAACGGTATCATAGAAAATTCAAAGTGCCCATACCTACTCCTGAATGCACTCTTGGGTACATCAGCCTCAGCTATCTTCAACTGATAATACCCTAAACTCAAGTCCACTTTAGTGAATACCTGAGCTCCCTGCAACTGGTCAAGTAAATCATCAATTCTAGGCAATAGGTACTTGTTATTCACTATCACCCGATTCAATTGCCTATAATCGATGCATAACCTCAAAGTCTCATCTTTCTTCTTCACAAATAACACTGGAGCTCCCCAACGTGAAACACTGGGTCTAATAAAACCCTTTTCCAGTAACTCCTAAAGCTGAGTCTTCAACTCCTTCAGTTCCACAGGTGCCATCTTATATGGAGGACTAGATATAGGAGCAGCTCCTGGAACTAGATCAATCGTGAACTTCGTTTCCCAATCTGGTGGTAAACTAGGTAACTCTTCGGGAAAAAACATCTAGGAACTCCCTAACAACTAGAATGTCCTGTATAAGTTGCTTAACTCTAGTATCAATGATGTGGGCCAGAAAAGCCTCACATACACCTTACATCAACCTCAATGCACTCATGAATGATATCATCCTAGCTGGCACTGCCTGACTAACTCCTCTGACACTGCCCTCGACTGACTAGGAGTATTACCTCCTTGGTGTAGCAGTTCATGATGGCCCTATGGGCAGTGAGCCAATCCATGCCTAAGATCACATCTATCTCCCTCAACTATAATATAATAAGGTTTGCCTCCAAAATTGCTTGATCAATCCTAATCAAGCATCCTTTACAAACCTCTCCTATAACTGTAGTACTGCCTATTGGTGTACTCACCTCTAATCCATACGGTAGTAACTCCCTATCACAATGTAACCTACATGCTAAATGCGGTGCGATAAAGGAGTGTGTGGATCCAGGATCTAGCAGTGCAAAAGCCTCAACGTCATAAACAAGAAGCGCACTTGCTACCACATCTAGTGAGTCTTGGGCCTCCTGCCTAGTCATGGCATAGACCCTAGGTTGAGAATACGGTCGATTGCCCTGCCTCTCAGTCCTCATGGGAGAACTCCCAGCTCTCCCTCTGACTCTGCCTCTGCCTC
The DNA here is from genome assembly GCA_027564335.1 of Erythroxylum williamsii. NCBI lineage: Eukaryota > Viridiplantae > Streptophyta > Magnoliopsida > Malpighiales > Erythroxylaceae > Erythroxylum > Erythroxylum williamsii. The sequence goes on along the minus strand of JANITW010000236.1, from coordinate 37,145,114 downwards.
TCTGTCCAGATCTACCACCTCTGCTCTACTGGATTATAGTATTACTCCCAGATCGCCCACTGACAGCAGACTGAGCCCCCAAAGTCACAGGACAATCCCTAATATGGTGGTCTATGGATCCGCATTTAAGGCAAGCTTCAATCAATCTCCAACACTCACCACTATGCCTCTTCTCACAGTGCTCACAAACTGGAAACTGATTCAAAGCCATACCCCTTCCACTGCCAGTCTGTGAAAATCTACCCCTCTGCCCAGTTCCTGACTGTCTGGATCCACCTGATGATCTGAATGCTCTGTTCTGGGACTTACTATAGCTCCTGTCAGAACTTCCTTGACTCTCAGTAGGCCTCTTTCCTCTAGACCCTTTCCCTCAACTTGTTTCTCCCTCATCAGTTGTTCAATTCTAATTGAAGCAACTCTCAAATCAATGAAAGTACCCATTTCTGACCGCGCCAACCTTGTTCTAATCTCCATATTAAGTCCATTCTCAAATCTCCTACACTTGTCTTCTTCTGTAGGAATCAAAGCAGTAGCATAACCCATCAATTCATTGAATCTGACCTTATACTCAGCCACTGACATCCTGTCTTGTTTCAATTTTAAGAACTCATGCATCTTCATGTCCAGATTGATCTTAGGCATGTAGTTGTCTCTGAAGACCCTCAGAAAGTCTTCCCACTTCAACTGACAAGGCCTGGTGGTACTGCCTGGGATAGTCTTCCACCATTGACATGCTGGGCCCTATAGTAAAGACACTACATAATCGAACCTCTCATCAGGGTCGCAGTCCATCTGATCAAATACCTTTTTCGTCCTCTCTAACCATCCCTCAGCCTCAGCAGGGTTTGTGCTACCATAGAAGTCCACAGCTCCCTGCTTTCGTAGCCTATCATACTTCCTTTCCCTTTTTCCGGGAACTCTAGGAAGCATCTCCTCCGATCGAGGCACTGAGGACTCCCTACTTGCTGCTACCGATCCTTGGTCAGCTGGTGATCAATTTGATCACCTAAAGCGGATGACCTAACAATAATTTCAATCATTTTCTGTATTTCTCAAGATCTTTCATGCTTACCATTCCTATATGTCCCAACAGATGCCAACCATGCTCTTATACCACCTAAATGTAATGCCCTGTTACCGCAGGATACACACCAGGACGCCCGAAGGTCATTCCGGTACATATCCTACAATAAAGGCAAGCTACATTCGATCACTACATTCTGTACATATGGCATCATATCAATCTTCACTTAAAAGCATCATAAGAAATCACAATATTTTAAACCAACTTTTCCTCATTTCTTTTTTTCAAAAATTGAAAGTCTACATTGTGTCTTTCAACATTTACTACATGTACATCAACAAAACCTAGTACAAAAGTACTACATGAAAGATAAAAATATATCAAATCTATCTAAGCCATCCAAAAATCTCAGCTGATAGACCTTTAAGCCATGACTTCTCTGGTCAACTCACAATCTACAAGGCAATAGAGCTTCTCAATAGCTAAAGTCGTCCCTCGGTCTTGAAAAGACAACGTTGCAATTTTAGTGAGTTTTGCAAACTCAATGAGGTAACCATCATCGATGGTTCACTCAATTCATGCAACACATCAATTCATATCACAATTAATTCACAATTCTGCATTTCACATTAGTAACACTATTTTACTTAAGCATAAGCAATTTCGCATTTCACTCTATACTTAACAAGATGCATATGAAATGCTCATCAGACACTTTCTATTTGTTACGTTGTTGTGACTGGGCGTCTGAATTGTCCCGTATCCATTTTAGATATTGGGCTCATATATACTTTCCCTTCTCCAATGAGGATACAGGGCTCATTTTACATTGAACCTAAGGCTCTGAAATACTTTTGAGCTCGAGGCTCATTTCCATACATTGAGCTTCAAGCTCTGATTGTTGGCTACCCTAGTCCCAACTTCCATTATCTGATTATGCATTCATGAATGGAATGCATATAACACAATCAATCACTTGATAAAACACACAGGTCTCACATTCACGTTCATTCATCATTCAAAACATAATTATAAGCAAACAATAACTGAGAGAAACCGTCTAGGTTACTCACTGGTTGCTCCCGAAACTATTGCCTGGAAGTTCCAGCAACGTCTGTGGGTTGAAGTTCCAATCACTCCTCTATAACAAATAACATACATATATATCACAATTTGAACAATCATAGGTGTTTAATAATGCACATGAATGCAATGAAATATGTACAATACATGTTCATGACAACCCCAGGTATCAATCCATCAATTTCATCACATGATCATTCTCATATCGAAACTCATCTTTTTTTTCCAAGTCATCCCTTTCGGGTCTACTATTCACATTAAATCAGAAAGTGAAGCTGAAGTAATTAGGTCATACTCTCTTCTAGAAAAGTATTCCTTTATGTCTTATGGGTCCATTGGCACCAAAATAACTCAACTTGGTTCGGTAATTAGGAAGATATACCTCAAATAGTTTCGGACTGCTCTTGTCCAAAACAATGTACTATGCACAACTTCCATATGAAATTTAAACATCTTAGAGACTGAATTAGGTTCCAAGTTCTTATACCATTTGTAGATCCATGTCTCTAGTTTACCACAAATTAGAAATCATCTCATTTGGAGCTCTACAGATCAAGATATTATCAAAATACTGAAGTATGTTCAGTAGAATAACATCAGTTCATACTATCTAAGAATACACTCACTGTACCCTTTCCACTTTTTCACTCAATTTTTCTCAATTTGATTCATAGGGATATGATTTTTGGAAGATATGTAGAGCAATATCTTACGCGTCTAATGGTTCAAAAATCAAGTCATTTGGGTGTCTAGAGAAGGAGTTATGATCAAAAGAATCCAATATGCTTGTGTCCTCAATCATACTGAACCCATTTCGGGGAAACAGCTATAACTTTTTCTATAAATTTTTTATTAAGGCGTTCTTTAGATGGTTCGAAAGATGACTTCAAGAGATATAACTTTTTATGAAAACCTTAAAGTCAAATTCTATCTTCTGCATCTTCTTACTTTGCTTCATCTTACTTTTGCTTCGTCTTACTTTTGCTTCATCTTATTTTGCTTCGTCTTACTTTGCTTCGTCTTACTTTCGTTTCGTCTTACTTTCGCTTTTTCTTACTTTTGCTTTGTCTTACTTTACTTCGTCTTACTTTCTCTTCGTCTTACTTTTGCTTCGTCTTGCTTTTGCTTCGTCTTACTTTGCTTCGTCTTACTTTCACTTCGTCTTACTTTGCTTCGTCTTACTTTCACTTCATCTCACTTTTGCTTCGTCTTACTTTGCTTCGTCTTACTTTTACTTCATCTTACTTTGCTTCGTCTTACTTTCACTTTGTCTTACTTTTGCTTCATCTTACTTTTGCTTCATCTTACTTTTGCTTCGTCTTACTTTGCTTCGTCTTACTTTTACTTCTTCATATATAATGATCATAACTTTCTACTCAGATATCCAAAAATTCCATACTATATACCGTTCGAAAGATAAAGGAAAGATATACAACTCCCAAGAAGGAAACTTTGCCACAATCTATCTAGATTAATCCAGATTTTCTCCCGAAATCAAAACACGAATTTTACATTCAACTCCCAGTGTACTGCACCCAGTTCTCAACTTCATGAAATTTTGAGACTCTTAGAGACAAAATTGAAATTTGATGTCTTCATATGAAATGTAGCCATATGTCTCTAAGTTAATCCAAACTAAGAATCATCTCGTTTGAACGACTAGAGAAAACGTTATGGCTAAAAGACTGAAGCATATTCAGTGAGCATTTTCCAAATTTTCAAACTTTCAATATTTTTCATCTAACTCATCTTCTACCTAAATTATCTCTTCCATTACATTTCCTCATCATTATATACCCAATTAACTCAATATATCAGTCACAAAAAAACTCATGACCTATAATTGATCCTTAACCCAAAAATAGAGCATCAAACATGTACCCATTTATCTTAATTTTTTTCACTCACCCTCACTCCATTATATGCGACATCTAACTTCTAAAACATCTATATAACAAATTATACGTCATTAATGATCAATCACAATGATACAACATGACATTTACAAAGGTATTTCATCATCCACGACACACATATACACACATAAAAATCAAGTCATCAATCCTACATTTCTCATCATTCAAGTTTCATTTTAGCAATACCCATAACATTTAAAGCATAACTTACTTGATTTCACTTCAAATTCTTCAAAAACAACACTAGCCATAACTCCCAAGCATCACTTGTTCCTCAACTTGAAGGAGGTAAAGATAGGTTTTTCTCAGGGTAGAAGACACAAATAGTAAAGTGGGCTTGGTGTAGGAAGAAAAAATAGAGAAATCTCTTAAAAGGGGTTTGATGGAAAACTTTGTGTGTGGGAAGGAAACTTAAAGAAGATGACCATTAAGAATGAACCTAGACATATAACTTAACCTTTTAACTCTCAGAAACAGTAACCTACTTCTAACACAAGTACACAGCCTAAGTGACTCATGTCACTTTCCTAATACCTAAGCTTTAACTTAGTTTCTTTTGAAACTAACTTCCTTAACTTTCATCTTTACAATTCAACTATCTCCAAATCTTCTTTTGATTTGTTTTTCTTATTTTCTATAATTTTTTAAATTTATTCCTAAATTCACCAAAATTCCTAAATACAATATTCTTACTAACCAATAAAATGTCCAATAAAAATAAATTCAAAATTCTCAAAACTCCAAGAAATCACAACTCAATCTAATTATACCCGAAATTATTCATGAATGCATATACATTTTTTTCTCATGTGCAACAACCTCACTATTCATATGAATGTGTAGGACATATTACGCTTGAACATGGAAATGAATTTCTAGCTCTCATTAATCACTCACATTTACTATTCTAACCTTCCCACAAGTAATGGGATGTTACATCAACAGTCACTTAACATGGCATCATTCATTTTTATTCTCTTAAAAACCTTATAAGGAAAATATTTTTAAAGTCCAAATTTCCTCAATTCATTTCATAAAAACCAAACGCTTATACAATTTAGCTTTTTGACATCCATACTCATACAACATCATAGCTTAATACAAAAGATGCTACATTGAATAAGAAATACATAAAAGCTATCTAATCTGTCCATTTCCAACTGACCGACCTTTGAGCCATTTCTTCTTATTTCTAAAAGCAAAAGTCTACACTACTTGTAGCGTCCCTCAGTAGCTAATATCGTCTATCGGTCCTAAAAAATCAACATTACAATTTTGGTGAGTTTTGCAAACTCAATGAGGGAACCATCATCAATGATTCACTCAATTCATGCAACACATCACACATATAACATATAGTTCACAACTTTGCATAATGATCACATATCACATTCTCCTTTAAGAATCGAAAAATTTTGCATTTTAATCAGTCAAACATACTTATTAAAATGCATATGAAATGCTCATGTGACTCTTTTCCAATTTTTTATTATTATGGCTGAGTGCTTAAATTGTCCCATATCTATTGTAGAAACCAGGCTCATTTATACCGTCCCTTATCTGTTGGAGATATAGGGCTCATTTTACATAGTGAGCCTTTAGCTCTTAATCACATTGGAGCTTTAAGCTTGTTTTCGGTGGCTACTCAAGTCATAACTCTTATTACCTGATTATGCATTCATGTATGGAATGCATCTCTCATAATGAATCATTTCATGAAACATTTAGTACATCATATTCACATTCAAATAGGACTTCAATATCTCATTCATATATTATAATCATTAGACCGTCATTTTCTGGAATCAACATAATCAAATCACATTCATTCGATAAGTCAAACATAAAATGAATCAAACAATTAATTGAGTGAGATCGTCTAGGTTACTCATAGGTCGCTCCTGAAGCTAATGTCTGGAAGTTCTAGCAACATCTGGAGGTTGACATTCTAGTTGCACCTTTATAACAAGCAATATACACATATCATAATTTGCACAATTATAAGTGTTTAATGATGCACATGTATGTAAATGAAATATGCACAATGCATGTTCATGACAATCTTGGGTTTTTTTCCATTATCCTCATCACATAATAAATCCTATCTCAAAACTCACCTAAGTATAATTTGTACTTAGGTTTATACCTTAATAAAACCATTAAAATCACAATTCATATCACATTGAATCACTTTCAAATTTTCCCAAAAACTGAATTTCGAGTCTACTGTTTTTGATCATTTAGACAATGAAAATGAGGTAATTTGGCAATACTCTCTTCCAAAAAATGTTCTCCTATCCCTTAAGTTTCTAATGACACCAAAAGCATTCAATTTGATTTAGTAATTTGAAAGTTATATCTCAACATTTTTGGATTATTCTTATACTAAAACAGTACAATATACTCAACTTCCATCCAAAAATTGAAAGTCTTAGAGACTGAATCAAAACTCAAATTCTTCATATAATTTGTATCCCTTTGTCTCTAGTTTACTCCAAATCATAAATCATCTCATTTGGATCACTATAGAACAAGATATTGTTAATATTGAAGCCTACTAAATGAAATCTTCCTAGTTATCATGTTCCAACATAGTCAACATTTTCAACTTAAAACCAATAACCCCACTAAATTAATTGAGTCACAGCCATGTAATATAAACTCACATTTGTGCAAGAGTTGTGGGTATGCAAGAAAAACTCATGCCAGTGCATACCAACGAAAATGAGTCACGAGTGTGCAACAAAAACTCACGCCCGCGTGCACTCCATCAGGCCCATCCCACATTTTTCACTCAATCTCTCTCAAATAATCTCATATGGCTAAGAATTTTGGTGGCAATGTAGATAAGTGTGTTATGAGTCCAATGGTTTAAGTCTCATGTTATTTGGAGGTCGGAAGAAGGAGATATAGTCAAAAGATTGAAGGATGTTACGTCAACCTCCAACCATAGAAGTCGCGATCGTGCTTGACTCATGCATGATCGCAAGTTTGGCTATTGACTTATGAAGTCACGATCGTATTCAGTGAAAAATAGCGAGGTCGCGATCACGCTTAGTCGCACATCCTCCCTTCAAACCCCTAGAACATTCAATCTAAAACTCCACTAATTTCAGACTTTATATTATTAAAAAGCTAAAAGAAAGATCAACAACTTTCATGAAGATAATTTTGTTGAAATCTTCCTAGATCAATATAGTTTAATCATGGAAGTTTCAGACCACATTTTCACCCTTATTTCTTTTCTTTCTTTTATTCTAAACCAACTTCTCTAACTTATCTTCTCTCAAATTCTCCACGTATGTCTTCATTTTTCTGCATTTGTTCAACTTTTTTCTCTTTTTTCATTAAATTCAACACTTCAAATCATTTCTACTCTTTCTACTCCGCTTCCCTTCAACTCATTCACAACACATTCACAGTACAACTAAATATACAAATTTACTCAAAATCCTCAAAATCATTAAAAACCAAATATCAGTCACGTATCTTCTTCATGTTCTGCATTTCACATTTCCGCTATACTCATTCAGTTCCCTCAACTCTTCTGCTTCATCTTAACTCATTTATATATCACTAATCCACCTTTCATATTAACCCTATACTCGTTTTTGATTCATGTCTCCAACCGGTAAAGATATTCACGTATGTATACATATATACACGGTGAAAAAAAGAGCATATATTTCTCTATCAACTTTCCAAATTTTTGTGCTCTTCTTATACATATTTTTATGGTTCTTTATAGCTCAAAATTCATTTCTACACTATCTAATAACAAAATAATCATCAAATACGAAATGAAAATATATCCAGATTTTCCTCTTATTTATACAGCATTCATGAAAATGGCCACTATTTCCATGATTATGCAATGTCAAATAATTCATCAATTTATCTCATATTTATACTTCTTATAAAGATTAACACGATGCTTACTTGTTAAAACCCCAAAATTTTCAAATATCAACAAGACCTAATTTTCATGCAACTCGCGTACACTATTATAGAGGTTGGCAGGTTTAGGTTTTCTTGAGGCCAAAGAAGTAGATAACAAAGTGGGAGTGGTAGAAGATAAGGGAAAGCAAAGTTTAACTTTGGTGGATGTTTGATGAAAAACTCTATGTTTGATGAAACTTGAAGAAGATAGCCACGAAGAAGGGAACTAGGACAAACAACAGTACTTTGTCTTTCAACTTCAAAAGAACATAACTTAGTCTTTCTAACAAAATCTTAAAGTGTAACTTAACTAAGTTAGTGACACTTGTCACTTATGTAACTTCTATGGCTTTAGACTAGTTATCAATTAACTAGTTCAATCTTCTCCAATTTGTCTCTGAATTTTTAAAATCATTATCTCAAAAATTCTAAAGTTGACTCGTAAATTTCCTCATAATCATTTATTCTTATTTTTATTTTCATTCACCAATTTACTTGCCAATTGGTTTTTTCCTAGTCCAATAATAATCAACAATTTCATAAATTATTCCTAAAATTCACCAAAATTCAAAATTAACAAATATACTCAACAATTAAATTTTCAATACAACAAATTTACAAATTCTCAATAGTATCACATCACAATTCAATTATACCCGGAATTATCAATGAATGCATGTATAATTATTTTCATATGCAAAAGTTTACTATTCACGTGTAAGTATATATATCATATAATGAGTGAGCATAAAATATGTTTTCTAATCTCTCAGTAATCTTTCATATTTACTATTTTAGCCTTAAAATGGGTAACAGGATGTTATAACTCTCCCCTCCTTAAAAGAAATTTTATTATAGAAATTCTTACCTGATTGTTCAAACATGTGGAGATATTGTCTCCTCATATGCTCCTCCGTTTCATATGTGGGTTCCTCAGTTAAGTGATTCCTCCAAAGGACTTTTACCAATGGAATGACTCAGTTCCTCAAATGCTTGATCTAAGATTTCACAATCTTGATTAGCTCCTCAATAGAACTTAAATTACTAGCAACCTCAATCTCTTGAGTCGGTATTATATGTGTCGGATCCGATCAATATCTTTGGAGCATACTCATATGAAACACAATATGTAATTGTGACATTTCATTCAGTAAAGCCAACTTATATGCCAAATGTCTTATCCTCTCAATGATCTCATAAGACTTAATGTACCTAGTGCTCAACTTGTCCTTTTTACCGAATCTCAACACTCTTCTCTATGGTGACATTCTGAGAAACACTTTGTGTCTGATACTGTACTCCATGTCATGTCGATATTGATCCATATAACTCTTCTGTCTATCTTGAGCCACTTGAATTCGACTTTAGATCAACTTTACCTTATCTACTGTATCTTGTATCAACTCTAGGCCTTCAAACATTCTCAAGCCCTCTTTATTCCAATATAATGGTGACTGACATTTTCTACCATACAATGCCTCATACAGTACCATCCCGATATTACTGTGATAATGGTTGTTGTATGCAAATTTTATCAGTGTCATATATTGATCCCAAGCTCCTCGAAACTCCAATACATAAGATCTGAGCATATCCTCAACAGTCTTTATTGTCCTCTCGCTCTGTCTATCTGTTTGAGGATGAAATATTGATTAAAGTTCAACTTAGTACCCAAAGTAGACAATAAGCTCTTCCAAAATCTTGAAGTAAATTTGGGATCCCTGTCCGATACAATGGACATTAGAACCCTATGCAATCTCACTACCTCATTCACATATCTTCAGGCCAATTGATCTAGTGAGTTATTCTATCTCATAGGTAAGAAGTGGGCCGACTTAGTAGATCGGTCCACTATAACCCATATCTCATTGTTCTGCCTCAAAGTCTTAAACAATCCCATAATGAAGTCCATAGTGATCCGTTCCCATTTTTACTCTGGAATGGGCAACAAATGTAGCTTCTCTACTAGAGCCTGGTGCTCAGCCTTAACTTCTTGGCATGTCATACACTTGGATACATACTCTACCACTTGCTTCTTCATTCCGGGCCACCAGAAATGCTGCTTCAGCATATTATACATCTTGGTAGTACCAGGATGCATAACATAGGTAGCCATATGAGCTTTCTCTAGAATTTCCTTCCTCAAATCATCCACATTGGGAATACACAAAGTTTGCTTCAACCAAAATGCCTCATCCCTTAAATCAAACTCAAAATCCAGATTTATCTTCACTTTCTACATAAGCTTTACCATATCAGGATCTTTCCTCTAGACTTTTCTGATTCTATCATGTAGCATCAGTCTCAACTTCAAAGTAGCCATCAGTGCCTCGTCTTGCTCCAGATTCAACTACATATTTAGAGTTTTCAAATAAATCAAATTGGGTAACCTCAATAACTGAATCTGAGCTGCACTGGTATTAGACTTTTTGCTCAAAACATCAGTCACCACATTAGCTTTCCCCGGGTGGTACTTAATCGTGCAGTCATAATCCTTCAGTAACTCAATCCATATCCTCTATCTCAAGTTCAACTCCTTCTGACTCAGCAGATACCTCAAACTCTTATAATTGGTATAAATATAGAAGGTCTCTACATACAAGTAGTATCTCCATATCTTTAGAGCAAATATAACTACAACTAGCTCTAAATCATGTACTAGATAATTAATCTCGTGAGACCTTAATTGTGTTGATGTATAGGTGATTACCTTGCCATACTACATCAATACACATCCCAATCCTTGATGCGAAACATCACTATATATCACATATCCTCTGGTCCCCGATGGAATAGTCAACACCGGTATAGTAGTCAACTGATGTTTCAGCTCTTCAAAGCTCTTCTGACATTCCTCATTCCATTTGAACACTACATTCTTCCTCAGAAGTTTTACAGAAGTGGGTAACGGGACCAGGACAAAAGATACTCATGTTTGGTATCTAAAATAGAAGAGACTTATGTCTCTAAATCTGGGGACACTATAGTGTCGATAATTAGAGGACATCATAGTGTTAATAATCAAGGGACACCGTAGTGTCAATAATCAGGGAACACCATAGTGTCAAGTTACAGAAGTAGCTGGCATGCCTATTTACCCATGACTAGGACTTAGTAGTTTTTAAAACAAAATATGTCACATTTCAGAATTCTTATGTAAAAGATATAATGCCAAATGTATGACTCTATTCCACTTGCTCAACTTGAACATACTCATTCACATTTGATCAAACTTAACACGCCTTATAAACATAAGCATTTGTAATGATGCACTAAAGGATACATTAAATAATTACAATTTATATATACTCACCTAAGTTCCTAATTCACAAACATTCATAACTAACACATCACTTATATCATTTAAATAACATTTGTGTTCATAAGTATACTTCATTTCTTTAATAAATTATAAGTTCCAAATTAGATACTTTGTTATCTAATAACACCTTCCTTAAGTTATTACTTCAATTAAAAAACCAAATCTTATTCAACCATTAATTAACTTATTCCATATAAAACTAGGATCATTTTATACCTTAATTAAGTCCAATTAAACCATTATAAAGTACCTTAACCTTATATAGTCCAACAATTGCCTAAAACTAACCTTTTCTCACTATTAAGTACTTCCCAAGACCATGGGAATGAGCCACATAAATCCCACGATCGTAGGATGAGTGAACTGAAGGTTCACTCACCTACAGCCTTCATTTTGCTTCCAAATTTTACTCTATACTCCATCCAATATACCTTCACCAAAGTCCATCAATTTCACTTCAATTCTACCTTATTCATTCTTCAATCCCTTAACAAACTCTTGTCCAAACCTAATTCAAAAATCATTTATTAGGCAACTCACAAACCATTATCTTACATACATAAAAACCAAAACAGAATTTGCCAAACAAGGATCATTTTGCAGCACTCAATTATCAACATCATAACACATATTTCATGCCAATTCAATTATCATAAAATTTGTATTAATACATTATATCAAGTTTAGAATTCCCTTACATAATTAACTTTAAGTTCCTTCATAAAAAAACCAAGTAATCTAGCCCTTCATGTAACTAACACACTTCCAAAATGAAGGTAGATATAGGTTGATCTTAACACTAAGATGATAACAACATAGCAGGTAGTATAAAGTAGCTTTCTTGATGTAGTATCATGCAAGGATTCTTAAGTGTTGATGACCAAAATCAAGCAAAAACTCCAGTATTTGAGAGGAAGTTAGAGGTTTCAGTAGTGAGGAGCAAAGTGAAGGATGAGTAACAGTAGAAATCAGTTAATGCATAAGGCCATGCCATGTGTAGGATGAGTGTCCTTACTCTAGGGACACTTATACCACAAAGACATAAACCACATGTGCTTCAATGGAATAACCTACATTTTATACATAGAAATGAGCCACTTATCCTCCATTTACACTACAAAATGTCACACTTCTATTAAGCCATTTGTGACTTAATCAGTGTTTCCAAATGTCATTCAATTATACTGCCATTTATCCCTTATTTAACTATGCTAAATTTCACTAAATGAATAGGCTTTAGTCATTCAAATTTCCATATACTAACTTGTCTTGCCACTTGACAATTTTCCTAGTCGAATTGTACATTTCATTCCTCAATTTTATAATGGTAACAATTAATTTCAAGTTACTAATTATGGTCCATCAAACCAAAATTCAAGACATATACAATTCACAATCATA
>JANITW010000236.1:37103114-37116082 GCA_027564335.1 Erythroxylum williamsii | reverse complement strand
TAAGAAGTTCGTTATGATTTGAGTGAGATAGTTTGTTATGATCTGAGTGAGATTCTGAAATGAATAAATTTCCAAGAGAAAGGAAATTGTATGATTTGCATGAGTTTGAGTAAAAATGGTTATAAGAAAAAGAAAAAGAAAAATTTTTTTTACCGAATTTTGGAACGTCTTAGGGTTTCCAACACGATTATGTTTATTCGATCGTTTTTCTTCGACAATCGTTCTCGGACGTCGAATATGTTTCAGTTCAAATTGATCTGTTCGTTCGCTTTGTATTTTTCGATTCGATCGTTTCGGTTTGTAATTTCCCTTTTGGTCGCTCCGTCTTCCCTTTAGTTTGTGTTTCACTTTGCATTCTGTCTTCCACATTCCGTTTTCCGTTCCCGCTTTTCGGTTGGGATCTGGTTCCCGGATCGGGTCCCAACACTTCTTCTTTTTCTTCATCTTTCTCTTCTTTACTAACGAAACCCACTCTTACCCTCACCATGCTGATTTTTTGTCTAGCTCTTTCACCTTGTTTCTCTAAGATTTGTTCTCTTCTCCATTTTTCACCAAAGACCTAACCCTACAACCTTTTATTGATGATGTATGTGTAAGAGAAGGAAGCCAGGGTTAAGAGAGATCTTCAAGAGTTTGAAGAATCTTGGAGCTAAATTAAGTTATGCTCTAATCATCATAGGTAGAGTTAAATGAAAATAATATGATTAGTAATTTGAGATTGATGAATTGATCATGAAATTTTCATGTGTGAGTCATAAGTGCTGACATGTATATGTAAATGTCTTGCTTTTATATATGTGATGATATAATGTTGGATTAAATTGAGTAAATGGTATTTTGTGTATAATGAACGTGAGTGATGAAAAGTTTAAGTAAATGTCTTGTTTTTGGATATGTGTGATGAGTCATAATATCATATATTGTTATAGATATGTTTTTGATGTAGAGTGATCATCATAATGGTATTAGGATGAGTACATAAAATTGTTGATGAATGGTATATGCACAAGTTCTATTTTTTAGTTAATGAGAAAATATAGACCATGATTTATTTGTGAATGATATTGAGTTGAAATGGATTTGAGAATGAAGAGTAAATGAAGTAGAAAAAGTGATCTTTGTACAAATTGTGTTAGGTGTAAAATCTGAAAAATTGGAAGATGAGTCTTGTTTGTTGCTTCTTGTGAAAGTTCACCGCGGCCAACTCTTTGTTTCTCTATGGCCAACTTGCAGGATTTTATGAGGATTCCTCTTAGGATACTTTCACCGCAGCCAGCTTTCCTACATAGCTTTATTCTTTTTGAATTTTTGTATTTTAATGTTTGAGTTTTAATATGGGATTTTGGCTTTGTTTTTGGATGATTTGAGTTAAATGGAAGTCCAAAATAAGGTAGATATAAATTAGAAATGTTAGATTGAGAAAAAGAAAAGAAGAAAATGAACAAAATGCAGAAAATGAAGGAAAGTGTAGGAAATGAAGAACATGCGTGGAGAATGTTTTGGTTTTTTATATTTCTTGTTAATTATGATTTTTAATTTTTTTAAGAACGTGTTAAGTTGAATAGGAGTTGAAATGGTGAAATGAAAATGGGGAATGTACAAAAATGATGAACAATTATGGAAAATTGATGAATAGAGTATTTTCAATAAACATGCTTTGGTATTTTGGAGATATAGTGATCTGTAATTGTCCAAATGGAATGATTCTTAATTTAGATTAAACTAGAGACATAGGGCTACAATGTTTCTAAAGAAATCGAATTTTAATTCTATCTCTAGAATTCCAGAATTTGACTTGAAGTTGACACAGAATACTATTTCAGTTTAAGAATAGTCCGAATTATTTATAGTATAACTTTTGGAGCACTGAACCAAATTGAATGATCTTATTTTCATTAGAAACTTAAGACAATGGGAAACATTTTTCTAGAAAAAGTGATGCCAAATTACTTCATTTTCATTGTCAAATTGATCGTGTACAGTAGATCTGAAGGTATGTTTCAGGAAAAGTCTGAATTGAGGAAATGAGTAATGAACTTTGATTTTAGTGGTTTTATTGAGGTATAAACTATAAGTATAAATGATACTTATTTGAGTTTGGAAATATGAATGTTTACATGGTGAGAATAATAGAGTGATAATTGGGATTATCATTGAACATGCATTTTACACAACACATGTACTTATGTATATGATTAAGTATTCAGAAGATTGTGCAATTATTAATGTGTGTGCATTGTGTGTATTGCATAATGTTGATATGCAGGATAAACGTCTGCATCAAGATGTTTTCATATTATGGAAGCTAATGCTAATATGGAGCGTACTGTGAGTCGACTTAGACGATCTTACTTTAAGTGCTTGTTCTGTTTAAATTCTATATCGAATTGCTAATGGATGTGAATGTGGTTGTACTGATTCTAGACATTGAATGTCTGAGGCACATGATGCATGTGATGAAATATTGGAAGTGCTCCTTGTATATGAATTTATCGAAATATGTGTTTTCTCAACTTAAATGTTGAATGCCGAACCAGGTTCTGAAGAAAAGTGTGAATGTGTATATGAATGAAATATGCGTGTTCTCAACCTAAATGTTGAATGTCGAACTAAGGTTCGATAACTTGTGAAAGAAAATATGATTAAGTGATATTGAGCACTTTTAATTGACTGAATATATGTGATGTATTTTATTACATGAATGCATGAAACATAAAGATTGTTGTGACCAAAGTAGCCACTGAAAAAGAGCTTAAAGCTCAGAATATGAAAAAGAACTTAAAGCTCATAAAGTTCGCTATGTAAAATGAGACTGGTATCTCCAACAAATATGGGACAGTTATCAATGAGCCCGATATTCACAATAGATACGGGAAAGTTATAGGCACTCAGTCATAACAATAACAACTGAAAGTGAGTCTTATGAGCACTGCATATGCATATGATAGTTATTATTTAAGTAGCTAGCTGATTTCTGAATGTGATAAGTGTTGAATGTGAAATAAATGCTCAAGTGATATGTGATGATTCATGATTATCAATGAAATCATGTGAATTATATGATTATATGAATTCTATGTTTTTATGTGATCGAATAAGCCATCGAGGATGGTCACTCATCGAGTTTGCAAAACTCACCCAAAATTTGCAATATTTTTTAGGCTTAGAAGAGTAACTCGCTAGCCAAACGAGAGTATACCCACTACATTCAAGTAAGAGATAGAGGTTGGGATCAGTTCGGGTCTGCATTTTTATTTCTTATTTCTCTATCAAATTGTGTTTTCCACAATGATTGTATCATGTGTATTTAAATAATTCTATTTTGTAATAACTTCCCAAATTGGAAAGGTTTATAGATGAGATTGATCTCGAGAATAATAATAATAAATTTGACTTTGATGTTACGAAAGAAAAGAATGGGCCCAAGTTGATTATTAATTTCCACATAAGCATACATACCGATGAGCTGTATAATGATTGTAATGTTGCGATTGAAAATGTTTTTGAAAGAAAGTGGACCCAATTTGATTATTGATCTCCCCATACGTGTGCATTGTTTTTGAAACTTTTTTATGAGTTTTACTGACTGACTGTTCTAGTATGTCACCCTTATGGGGCAAGTTCTCAGACATTACTAAGATTGTCAGGTACGTGTCTTATGAGAGTAAGATGCTACAAAAGAGCTATAGGACGAGGAGTCAGGTGAAGAATCAAAATAGGAATCATTAGTAAGGACAGAAGAACCTATAATACCCTTTATTAAACAATAATCCATTCTAGAGTTAAAAACTGAAGGGTAACAAGAAAAGAGAGTGGTGGAGATAATTAGAAAGAGAATGAGAGCTATGGGATGGAAAATTTGGGACATAAGAAGCATTAGTCATATTGTGATGATGCCTAGGTCCTTAATATTCAAAACATGATTTGGTTGAAAAATTAAGTTAAAATGGCCAAGATAGTGACCTTAAAATTAGCATGTTATGTTTTAAGGTTTTTTATATAATTTTGTGTATGTTTCTTGTCTTATCTTTACAATTTTCTAGTGATTTAAATTGATGGATGTTCATGGAATTAGTATTCTTGCCCTTATTTTCTATTTTTTATGTTCAATTAGTTTTTGTTCGATTATGCTTAAGATATGTTTTGTTTCCATATTGAGGATAATGTGTTGTTCAAGTTTCGAGATGTATATACAATTGCGTATCATTTTTATGTGACTTTGCATTTGCACTGTATTAGTTTTTTTAATGTTTAAATTTGCATTTAAATAGAAAGGAACTAGCTTATCTATGAATATGATTACTTAATTTATAAAGAACATTAGAAGTTTTGTCTAAGTATTTTACGGCGAAAATGCACATTGATTAGAGTATTGTATTTCTTTCATTTTTATGACAACTTCTTTTTATGAACTTATAGTTAATGCATTTAAATTGATAAGCATCATTAGTAGTCTTTCATGGGAATAATTGACAAGGAAGAAATGATGTAGGTTAGAAAAAAAATAAAAAAATGTATGTTAAATAAATGTCCTATTTCGCTAGTCCATTTTTTTAAACAATTCTGTTAAGAATATAGTTGGTAGTCGGTTGTGAGTTATGATGTAGCTAAGTAACCGGTGGCATTTACATTAAAAAAATTTATCTTCAAGTCAAAAGGCTAGAGTGACACTGCAACAAGCTAGATAAATTTTAAATTAGTTGAGTAATTGGGGGGACATTCATGAAAAAGTATTTACCTTCGCATCAAAGGACTAGGCTACTAAACTAGATATAATGTAAATTAGTTGAGTAACTAGGGGGAGACATTCATGACAAAGTATTTTCCTTCGCATCAAAAGACTAGGTTATCGTTAAATAAAATCTAAAAATATGGTGTAATTAATAAAAGTGAACCTATAGATCTTCTTGTTAAAGGTAAAAAAAAAAAATCAAGCAAGTATTTTGTGATAGCCTACCTTTTTAATTGGTAAATAAAAATGAGTGCATGCTCACAAGTATCGTAGATGTATGAATAGGGTGTCAATATTTTGGTTGATATGTGTATTTAAATTAAAGCACCTAAAAATAGATTGAATAAGTTAATATGTTAAAACTTTTAAAGAGATTAATGTTTGTGGCTAAGTTAATTTCATGAAATTTGATGCTATTGTGTCATTATTTCATTATTCCATTAATAGGTGCTTAATTGATTATGAAATTATTCCATAACACTTTGTGACTATTGACATGAAATCGCTTAAGATACTCACTTTGACTTATATGTGATTTTAGGCACAATTAATAAGCAAAGAAGTTAAAGTAAGTTGAAAGCATGATATTTTGGCCATTTTTCGAAGATTGGAAGAAGGTTGCTAGAAATCAACACTGAGGGTGCATGTTTTTGTATGGCTGAATGTCAATGTAATGGAGTGATGGCAAGATGATGAAAGGTGGTCAAGCAAGGAGTAAAATGACAGCACAGCAAGGAGCTAAACGGCAACGTCCAAGGAGCAGAAAATGTAAAATGACACAAACATAAGCAAAATCACATAGCAACTGAAGGAGAAAACAACAACACATGGGAAGGAAGAAAACAAAAACGTCCAAGAGGCAGCATAGATAAGGAGAAGCAAAATGTAAAAGAAGAAAGTAATTAAGAAGTAGTGTAGTAGCCAAAATACAAAAAAACAGCACACAGTTGGGGAGGACCAAAACGTAGACTTTAACCTGCGTTAATGCAAAGCACAGGCCATGCATTTTGCTTAAAACGCACAATAAAGGGTTAATTGAGGGTGAATAGTAACGTGGCCAACAAAGTTAAATTATCACATTAGTGAACAGTAGTTGGTAGAGAGTAGCGAACATAGAAGGGAGGCACAATGAATAGGGCTTCGGCTAGGGTTAATTGAGTGGGGTTATAGCATTTTCTTTAGAGAGACC
This sequence comes from Erythroxylum williamsii, assembly GCA_027564335.1. Classification (NCBI taxonomy): domain Eukaryota; kingdom Viridiplantae; phylum Streptophyta; class Magnoliopsida; order Malpighiales; family Erythroxylaceae; genus Erythroxylum; species Erythroxylum williamsii. The sequence goes on along the minus strand of JANITW010000236.1, from coordinate 37,110,161 downwards.
TGTGGAAGGCTAAGTTCCTAACACCAGTTCAGAGGTGATATCGATGCTAACTACTTGGGTTAAGTGTATTTCATATTTTTGTTGTTTCTTTCTCTCCTATTAAATTGAATGTGTTATCCTAGGTTAATTGATTTAGGTTTTGCGTATGGATAATCAAATTTTCGTTATTATTCAGTTATTTGTGTACGATCCCATTGGGTATTATGAAAAGATTATTTTAATGCATTTATTGGATCATTTATTTGCAAACCTATTACTAAAATTTCGATATAATCTGATGGTTATGTTGAAATTCATGTGTAGCAACTAATGATTCGTAATCATTAAGGATAGCTGGCCCACGTTAAATGACACATCATATGTGGTTATTACATTGATTAATCGATTTTCCTAATTTGTAATGCTATTGTCTAATTAAATTTAGAGATCGTATCCTTGGTTATTTAGTAGTTAGGTTTAATTAATAATCCTATCTTGATTAAACAAAACCTAAGGGAAAACTTAAATTAATTATTAGCCCATGATGAATAGTTGCTAGGAGAGGTTAGAAAACAACAAATCAATGAAATATGTTTAATTAGGATGTAGGTTGAGATTGAACCAAAGAATTGGGTCCCTACTGAATTCCCCACTCTTATTATTTTTCACATGTTTTCTTTAATTTATTTTCATTAGGTTAGTTTTATTTTATTTTCTTATTTTAAAATCCAAAAACCTCCGTTAAACCTAAACACTAGTTATTTTCATTTTAACAACTTTTCACATACTTTTTGTGGAATCAACCTAGACTTACTACTGCTATAGTAGTAGTCTAGTTATTTATTTTGACTAGTATTATGACGTGCTATCAATTTTGGCGTCATTGTCAGGGAGTGCGGTGTTTTAGTTTTTGTTTGTGATTTTAATTGGTTTTGTATATATTTTTTCTTAATCGTTTCTTTTCAGTTATTTCATGATCCTTTCATTCTTTTTCTTTATTTCGTGTTTGTGATAAATATTTAAAAAAAATCATGGATGGAAGTAATTTTTTCTTTAACTCTTATTCTTAATCCTATAACCAAGGTTGGACTGATTAACCTAACTTTGGTTATGGATGGTACAACCATCAGAATTATTTCTATGATAGTTTGCAAGACGCACAGTAATTCTTACACTGACCAGAAGCTTCCTATCACAATTCTGATCTATCTCTGAAAGAGTTGATTAATATTGTGAATGTCAATATTTTGTAATTGCAACATAATACTTTACAATTCCAACAGGATTGAGGGCAATTTCCATAAAATACATGGCCTAGTGCCTAAGATTCGGAGAGCCAACACAACTCAGATACATCTTTAGAAGAATTGCTTAATATTATGGCTACTAACAATCTTTAAATTCAATAGGATATGCAGCAGTTCCAACAGAATATGCAACAGTTATTTCAGCAAGGTGTACAACAAATCTGACAAGATGCTCTGCAAGTCCAGCAAGATGTATTGCTTCAATGGGGAGATATCAATCATCTAGATCCGCAAAGCAAAGATAGTAGGCATATCAACCAGAGGTGTACCTATAGACGTTTCTTTGGAAACTTTACAAAGTGATGATGAGCTTGAAAATTTTAAGGTCAACCCTCAACAAATTGATTCTGTCGAAGAAGTTAAGGAGTAGTTTGAGGTAGAAAAGGCTATATCTTTTAGCTCAGAGGTAAATACCGAGTTCCATTTTGTTGTTAGGAATGACTTTTTAATTTTACCTATCAGGTCAGAGAAATTAAACAAAGAAGAAAAAGGTTAAGAAACATTTGAGATCTTTCAAGAAAGCATAGACTCAATAAAGTTCGAAAGTCTAAGGATAGGAAGGATGCTAAATGGGAATGATGATCAACTAAGGCCCTATCTAAAACAACCTCGCGTGGAAGTGGTGCTAACTGTAATACCTGAAGATTATAATTTTATCAGATGAGAAGAAAAAGGAGTCGAGTTAATGACCCCAAACGAAGGTGCTTCTTGGGAGACAACCTAAGGGAAGTAAATTTCTTTTCTTTACATTTTCATATTTCTTTTTATATATATGTTGTTCTTTATTGGTTTGTTTCTTACTTGTTCTACATTTGGCAACTTGTTCTTTATGGCAAGCTATAGAGTGGTGGAAGGTCATAGATGAAGATGAATGAATCACACCACTTTAGTCCAAGATATATATATACCAAATCACATAATAAAACCTTATTGCAAGATTGGTTGGTAAATATGTTATTAAAAGTATTTTCCAAATGAATATGTCCTCATATGTGTTTATAGTGGTATGAATAATCTCACTGTTCATAAAGCTGGCAATAGGAACTTGTTTGATGATCTCTTTATTCATTAGAATCGTTGTTACTGTTCCTTTTTGGTGAATTACAAACCTGAGAGGTGAGACATCAACTAATTCATCCAAAGGACCCATAGATATCCAATTATATTACCAAAAATTGATGGATTCTCCATTTCCTATTAGTGCAATGAAGTCAGGTATAAATCTTTCTCTCATCTTAAAGATTGCTTTTAAAATAGAAGAGGGATATAGTGGTTCACATCCAAACTCCACACACTCTTGTTTTTATGAAATAATTATGTATCCATTTGCACAAAAGGGATTGCTTATCAAAAATGAGTCTCCAAAGTCTTTTAGTCAGCTTAATAGTGTTCATGGTTTAAAGAGAGCATATACTGAGGCCTCCTTGATCTTTAGGGATGCACACTTCACCCCATTTCATTTTGACCCTATTAGGACTTCCATTACTTTCAAGCTGTAAAAACTGGTTGAAGATCTTATTAATAGATTTGCTGATGTTGATTGGTAAAGCTATGTGAGCAGCCTAATATACATTGATGGAGTTTTAAATGGAGACAATGACTTGAGCTATATCAATTGTGAAAAGATGTCTAGAACTTAATGTAGAAATTTTGGTGTTGATTTTATCAAATAAAATGATAAAATCTATGTTATTTAATCTAAAAGTAGTGATTGGAATGTTAAGGTATCTCATAAGAAGAGTTTGTTATTTGAAACCTGTTATAGCAGTCAAAATTAAATTTTGGTATATAACACTTTTAAGCGGGAAAAAATCACTCTTAGAATAGTACATCTGTAGATTAGACATTGTGTTAGCTTTTATAAGAGCTAAAACAAATGTAACGTCTCCTTTGAAGAGTAAGATATGGTCATCAGCAAAACAAAGATTGGTTATTAATTTAATGAAATATGATTGTGAAGTTTATTGATTTATACACATTTTTAATTGAGAGATTAAATTGGAGTATTTGTATTAGGTTGCAGAGCGAGAGTTACTACCTCAATAGACCTATAAACACTATGTTAACAAGCAATTGAAGAGAGATCTTAATTGTTTATTAGCTACCCGAGATTGCTTCAAATCTAATTTCATAGTTAATAAGAGTTTTGATAAATTGAAAGATCACAATTCAATTTTTATCTTATTTTAATTGGGATTATTTGATTAGATCTCGAGAGAGGGTAATCATAATTATGAGATATTTAAGGTCAAGTAGTATTAAATCAAGAAGGTGAAATGAAAACAAATAAGAATAGAAGTAATTCATAGCTTTTATTATTGTTTAACCAACCAATTCACTATTGCATATTTTATTGTTTATCAATTTTTCTTTTACTTTAATATTTAGTAAATTATCTTATTGTTTACCTTAAACAAAGTATACAAGAATTGTTAGTTGATTACTCTGATTCACGTGGGACAATACTATAATTGCAGTAAAAAAAATTAATTTAAAACTTCAAAATTTGTCCTTCTTTAGTACATGAAGGGATAAATTCAAAAGAAGGTTAGGTTAACAGGTATATTTCTTAGGAAAAACCTACTATTTTAAAGCTTAACGAGGAATCATTTCTTCCAAAAAGAGGCTAAAGGAGGAGAGGAGGGGATAGTAGAGGACAAAGGCAAGAAAGTATAACTGTTTATCTCAAAAAATGTATCTATCTGAAGCTATATAAAAAAAAAAGTTGGGGATCCCAATTAGGCTACTAAAAAATCAATTCCTATAATAATAATAATTAGTGAGGATAGGAATTTACAATTTCTGAAATTGCAAAAGTACTATGATGATTGGTGTGAGTAGGATCATGGCACTTTGTAAGAAAAATGGAACTAAAGATAAGCTGGTAATGTCATAGGGACCAATAACAAGATCAAAAGTTAAGATGTTTAAAGAAGCACTTCAATCCTATATGGGTTGAATTGTAAATGGCATAGAGTCTCAAGAGACAGTGAAGGCCAATGGCATCATAACTAATCAAGTTGAACGGAATGTGTAAGAAGAATTTTATTTTTGTTTAATTATTTATTTTAAGTTAGAAGCATAACATTGGACAACTCATTAATTGTACTTTGGGCTTCTTGTAGTGAGATGGACTTTTAATAACTTTCATCTCATTTAATTTAAATCTTTTAGGTTTAATGGATTATATTTAGAAATATTAGTTTGAGCTTTAGTTATTTTGATAGGAGACCCATGTTTAACGGTCTTTTACATAATTAGTTTTTTTTCTTTTTAAGGAGTATAAATACATCATAATAAATATTGTTTGAAGATTATTGATGAATAAAGTTTCGCACATTGGCTTGGCTGAATTCTTTAGGGGAGGATTGTTTGTCTTCTTCCATTGCATCAAGAATATAAATAATCACTTGTAGCGAATTTTTATTCTTATTTTCAAATTAACCTTATTATATGCCTTTGGATTTCTTCTTGTTCATGATCTATCCAAAGTGTATGTTTAAGAAATTTCGAGAACTTCGCATCATATTGTATTAAGAGGTTTCGGGTTCTTTAACCTTGGGGTTCCGCAACATATCCCTTATCTTCTTTGATCTCTCAAAATTAAAACTATAAAACTAAAATGCACTTCTTAATGTAAGAGGAGAAATAAATGCAAGAAAATAGACATTGAAAGAGAGAAGAGCAAGATTATTAAGGCAAGACAAAAGGAAACAGAGAAGATACAAGCAACAAGTTAACAAAAGTCATGGATAGGATGAACAAGAAGAATCCCAAAGTGAGACATTTTATCCCATTGAAAATCCTACTTAATATTTTTATTCAACGTTGGAATGATGCTGATTACATTCTTGTATACGCTAAACTTAATAGTTTGGTGGTTGAAGCGGAAATTTTCGAAAAATATTAACTTAACTTTTTTTCTCGTTTAATTATTTATTTATCAACACATATTTTTCCTTTCATCATGAAGATCTCTTGTAGTGATGAAAATTAAAATGTGTTTGTAAGCTCTGTGGTGCCCATAAATCAATTCTACTAAGAATACTATAATATGTGGAAGGAAATTGTCAACTCAATAGTTTGGGATGAAAGCCTCACACATTTTCATTTACACTACCCTAATCAACCAAACCTTTCTTCTATTCTCACTTGGTTTAAATGCCCAGGTCCACCAATTCCCGTAGTCTACCCTTTTTGGCGTAACCTGCTGGCTCTTGTGGAAATGGAGGAACAACAGTATTTTTGATGCAGGCTTCCTGTGGCCTGGCGATGGACACTGGGCTGCTCTAGAGTATGTTCGTTGGATCCAACAAGCTAGAACTCTAAAACAGAGGGTATTTGGTGACCCAGAAGTTGGCGTGGGGCACCCCGTACGCTGGACCCCACCGCTCGACGATTGGGTCAAGCTCAATACCGATGGAGCTGTTAAATCACGTCCCCAAGTACGGCGAGAGGCTTGATCCGAAACTGCCAGGAGCATTGGTATGGTGGTTTTCTTCACAGGATTGGGCGGGGTTCGCCCATCGAGGCCGAGCTATGGGGAATCCACTCGGGTCTTCATCTGGCCTGGGACCTTGGATATTGACGGCTCATTTTGGAAGTTGATTCCCTTGAGGTGATTAATATTCTCTCGTCTTCTAATTTTTCGGGGACTCATCAATACCATTTGGTGACAGGTATCCGGGAGCATTTGCGTCAAAATTGGGAAGTGTAGCTTCAACATGTGCTCCGGGAAGGCAATCAGAGTGCCGACAGCCTGGCCTCACTTGCAGTGCTAGCCCGCTCGGGCATCCACTACTTTTAGGAGCCTCCGACGTCCGTCTGGGCCCACATGCGCCGTGACCATCACGGCTTTTTGTACCGCAAATACTGCGATAGTTAGGCTTTTTGTGTTATTTGTTTACATTCCCTTATTTAAAAAAATGCTTCCAATACAAGAAATTCAGATATTACTATTTTCCCAATCTTTCTATCTACTACCGTTTACCATATTTGGTCTGAAAGGAATGTTAGAACTTTCAAAGATGAAGCCAAGGATGTTGGGAGTGTGTACCTCATAATAATCTCCGAAGTTATGAAACATCAAAGCTCAAACACTAAGATGAGGTAATTAAATAAGTGTCTAGTGTCAACATTCGAAGAGCAGACAGGAGGTTAGTTAGAGGTCCAACATACCTTCAAACTCCACAGTTAGAGGTCCAACATACCTTCAAACTCCACAGCACAGAGAGGGCAAGATCGGGAAACACCTTGGATACAATCAGCAAATACGGAATCGGAAGGACTCTGATCTTTTTCAAAATAGATAAGATGAATGCAAGTAAAAAGTACACTGCCTTCAATAGCTAGAAAACCATCACTTACGGAGGGATTCCAAGTATGCACAAGAAACATCATCAGTATATTCATCTTGTTTCCTCAAGGCAAGCAGAAGACAAGGTAGCAATCTAATCTTGGCACTGGAAGTTGAGGTGAAGTTATTCCCAGGATAAGGCAAAGCCTTCAATTCAGTTACCATGAACTTAGCTTTCTTATGTTTGTGTTGCAGTAGATTGGATTGTAGTTTTTTGATCTTGTTTGTGGTTAAAATGAGTCTGATAGGCTGTGGTAATTCTGTGCGGTTTGTTTGGAGAGTTGGAGAGTTGATATTGTTCTGGATGTGTGGGTGAGAAGTAAGGAAGTGATGTAGCTTCCAAAGATATCTTTCGTTGGTCCCCTTGTGTAGCAAAGGACCTTTTGTTCCAACTAGACTCTACTG
>JANITW010000236.1:37075334-37089554 GCA_027564335.1 Erythroxylum williamsii | reverse complement strand
TAATTAGCTTATAATTCAAATTATAAACATGGTACCCACCTCATTTCTATGCTTCATTACTTGTCCAAAGTGTCTTCTCTAATTCCCTTCATCCTTTCATCACTTGCAAAAATTCATATCCAATAGGAATTCAAATTGAACATCACATAAGGCAATATCACCAAAATTAACTTTAGAAAACTCAAACCCATAACATTTTCAAGCTATCTAATAACATGTTTATAAATCGAAAAATAAGCAAAAATCATTTTTTTTCAAAACTTTTGCCATTCTATAAAAATTTCACAGATGAAAATTCATCAAATACTTATTTTTCAAAATTTCTCAATTTATCAAAGAATCCATGAATAATTCAAGAACATGAATGCATCACATTTATTAATAGAAACAAAAACACATAATACATCATAAATGGTTTGGGTCGGTCTAGAAAATAGAACGTACTACACATTCCCGCATAGCGGTCCTGTGTAGCCGTGAACAGAACGTACTACACCTTCTCGCATAGCGGTCCAGTGTAGTCATAAACTTATGGGAGTCCTTAACGGAGCTCCAATGCCACTAGCGGGTAGGGGGCGAAGCCTTTAACAAGTGCACTTGACCCTCTTATAGGACCTAACCAAACTCACATAACAAACAGCTTATACTTGAAAATCGGATTGCACGAAGGCATATTTCAAAAACTTAGTTCTCATACTCATGTCATATATTAAACAAAAATTTCCATTCTCAATTTCTACAAATTCAAAATCCACATAACAAACCAAATTCACATAACAATTCTTCAATTAATCAAACACAAATAATGCAACACTTTAGCAACATCATCAAATTACTCAAATCATTCGAAAATAATGAATTCAACAATTATTGCAATTTATTAAATCATTCCAAATAATGAATGTACAATGATAACAATTTCTAAATCATTCCAAAAACAAGGAATTTAATCATTCGAAAATAATAATTTAAAAACATTTTGCTTTCTTGATTTTTTGAAAACACATAATTAGCTTATAATTCAAATTATAAACATGGTACCCACCTTAACTTCATGCTTGAAACTTGATCAAAGCCTCTCTTTCTCCATTACCTCACTTAAATTCTCTAATTCATGACATAATCCCTAATTAATAAACATCCAGAATTCAACATCACATAGGGCATAATCACTAAAATTAACTTTAGAAAACTCAAGCCCATAACATTTGCAAACTATCTAAACCAAAATCTCTTCAAAAATTTAAAGATCAAAATCCACTCTTACCTTAAATCTTCTCCAAATTTGAAATTTCTTGGCTTGAAAGAAAGCTCTCATGCTTCTCTTTCTTTTTCCTTCATGAACAAGCATCAAAATCCCTCTTAAAACTTAAGAAAATCGAAACCCTATTGTCTTCTTTCTTCTTTCTTCTCTTCTCCACCAAAACACACTCTTCTCTCTTTCCTTATTCTTTTGTTTCTTTTCTCCCTTTCCATTTCGTACTTCACTTGATTTCATACGAAGCCCACACTTCAAATTGACAAAAATGCCATTAATGAGTTAGAAATGACCCATTTGCCCTTCCTTATAAGCTTTGAAACTTAAAACCTTAAGTGTTCTTCCCAAAATGCCCTCATGCATAACTTACTACTTTAATTCAATTTAATCCATGTCATATGATCTTACTCAATTTAACATGCTAATTACTCACATTAACATGTTAATTAAATCCTCAAAATCACAAAATATAACAAAGTCTCAAATAACAATAAATCATGATTAGCTTAGGCAATTTTCTAATCAACAAATTTGAAGGAATTTGCTAAAACTTCCTTCTAGGGAAATGTTCCTCATTGTCTAAATTTAATAATGACATAAAAATCATTTAATTTGGTTCACTACTCCAAAAGTTATACTCCAAACATTTCGGACTATTCTTAGGCTAAAACATTTTCCTGCGATTTTTTTCCATCCAAAAATTGATATTCTTAGATACTAAATTGAAACTCGATTTCTTCAGACAATTTGTGTCCTTATCTCTCTAGTTTAATCCAAATCAAAAATCACCTGATTTGGATGACTAGAACAAAAGTTATAGCCAAAATACGTTTAGCTCTTACTAATCCAAGACTAAACATTAAACCCAAATTAAATTCAGAAATTGAAGGTCCTATATTCTGAATTAAAATTCAGTCCCTTCAAATAACTTGTAATACCATGTCTCTAGTTTATTTATAAACAACAATCAACCCAATTGGATCTCTACAGATCAAGATATCACCAAAATACCTAAGCATATTCATAAAAATGTCCAACTCAAACTTTTCAATCAATCCTCTCACTTTGATTCAATCAATCTTTTTTAAATTAATCTCCAAAATCTACAATTTTCATGGAGAGGTAGAGGAATGCCTTAGGAATCCAACGCTTTAAAAATCAGGTTAATCAGATGTCAGACGGAAAAGTTATGACAAAATGAATAGAGAAATGTCGGTCAGGAAAAAAAATTCCAAATTGGAGCTCGCACTCGCGAGCGGGCGAGGCGCTCGCCCTCGCGAGGGGGCGCTACTCATTCTCTTCTTCCAACCTTCCAACTTCTAAAATTCATAACTTGTGACTCAGAACTCCAAATTTTTGAAATTTTATATCAATTGAAAGATAAAAGAAAACTCTACAATTTCCATGAAGAACTCAAAAACCAATTCCATCTCTAAAGGGTCAATAATCCACTCAAATTTTCTGCCCAAAATTGCCATCATAAAACAGTAACACAATTTCCATAAATCATAACTTCCTATTCCATGGTCCAAAAATTCTATACTTTATATTAATGGAAAGATCAACACATAATCTAAAACTTTTATAGGGCACTTAAAGACAATTTCAACCTCTAACTAGGTAAAGTTTTCAATCAAAGTTTCTGCCCTGCTAAAAAAATCATCTAAACAACATCCAACTTCAAACATTCACATCTTTCAATTCCCACATCCAAAAATTGCATACTTTATAGAGTTGGAAAGATTGAAAGGAAAGATACAACTTTCATGCAGACCACTTTGTCTCATTCAAACCACATCAGTACAAAATTGGCCTCAAAGCACACTACACACAAACTTACCCTATGAGCATTTTCCAAACATAAAGCAAAATACACTTAAATTTGAATGATCATAACTTTCAATCCCGATATCAAAAAATATCATACTTTATGTAGATATAAAGCTCTCAACAGAAGCTACAAATTTCATGAAGATCATTTTCTCAAATTCAACCCAGAAAAATTCACAAAAATTTCTGATCAAAAAGTCAACACTGCTACTATTTATCCCAAAAACTCAGACTTTCTTAATTCTCCAAAATCTCACACTTTCACTATTTATTTCTTGTTTTTCAATACCATTCAAATCAATTTATTCACTATCAATTTTATTTAAACTCAAAACACCATTTTAGGCCATAATTAATCATAAACATCAATAACAGAAGCATATTTCACCTATCTTAATCTTATATAACAATTTACATTCTTGAATTTTCTTTTTCTTTGCACATGAATAAGTCACCACATATTCCTCATTTAATGTCAATCTATAATTCAAAATTCTAAGAAAAATTTGGAGTCCAATGCCACCCCTTCCTTTGATTGTGCTGCCTATTTGGAGGCAACTCTATCGGTTCTCGAAAGACATCCGCATATTCCGACAAGATGGCATTGATTTCATCCGAGATGCTCCCTTGGTCCTCCGTCACTCGCAACTGTTGTAATTGAAATTCCAACGGCGTCGTCAGTTGCATCATGCATAATTGATTCTCCGAAGACCTATGCAACTGTTTTTGAAATTCTTTACCAGAGATGATCCTAGATCGTCCCTCTAGGTTCCCACATAGTGTAACTAGTTGCCCTTCCTATTTAAACTTCATAGTTCGATTTTTAAAATTACAGAGAACCTCGTTTAGCACACTTAGCCACTACACCCCCAGAACCACGTCACATCCACCTAAAGCTAAAATTAATGCATCCATGGAGAATTGTATTCCCTGCATCGTCCACTGGAACCCTTCACAATACTGATGACACTTCAACTGCAATCCTCCTCCCACCGTGATGAAGATGGGCTCCATTTCTTGAAGTTGGCACTCTCCCTTGCAAAAAACTGACGGATCGATAAAATTATGCGTGCTCCTGTTATCGATCAGTATGTAAATCTTCTTCCATCGATACTCCCCCACCACTCTCATTTGCTTGTATTCTATACTCCCTGACAGGCCTAGCATGGCTTGCATTGACACTATCGGTTGGTTATCTTCCGTGAGATTAAGCTCCAAATCATCCTCCTTTGTCTCCGGTGACATTCCTCCATTGTCATCTTCTCCCATTACCATATAAAACTGAAGTTGACACTTCTTACATTGATGGCCTACATGGTATTTTTCGTCGCACCAAAAACAAAGGCTCTTAGCTCTTTTATCATCGAAATCTCTACTGCTGAAGCGTTTCTGCGTTTTCGATGGTCCCCCCACCAACGAGGGAGATCGCAATGATGGTGTAAGAGTGGGTGTGGGCGTGGGCAGTATCCCGTCCGAGGATGATCTATGCATGCTAGTTGTTGGCTGTGACATACGCGTTCCTTGCAGGACCTTGCCATATTCGTTAGTTACCTTCATCAGCGCCCCTTGCTTCCCTGTCATTCCCTTTGTGGAGTCCTGGATGGCCTCCTGTTTCCTGGCTAATGTATAGGCTTGATGCAGTGAATGCGGCTCGTGAAGTTTCACGGTCACCCAAATTTTCGGCTTCAACCCTTTCACAAAGAAGCCCACCAGGTATTCTTTGGACAACAACAGCCTATTGGAATGATGGTCGAATTACGCGCAGTAATCCAATACTGACCCATGTGGTCTAAGCTCCTTGAAATCTCCGACAGGATCATCAAACATTTCAGCATCAAAGCTCTGTTTCAGTGCCTTAGTAAATTCCTCCCACCCAACTACTTATGCGAGCTGATGATTTCTTACATACAGACGATAACACTCTTGGTCTTTTTCATCCACGTGCAGGACCGCTACACTCACCTTCATGTTCTCCGGAGTCTGGTCGAGGGTGAAGTACTGCTCACATTTATATAACCACATTTTGACGTTCTCCCCGTCAAAAAGCGGAAACTCGATTCTGTTCATCCTCATAAAAGAGTTCCCTTCACGTTCTTGCGCCACTGAGCTTCCTTGTGGTGTTGTTTCTGCTGTATCCGTGTCACTAGATTTCTGGAGACTTTGTAAGAGAAGAGTTTTGAGTTTCGACATCTCCTTTTCCACCTCCTCCACCTTCTCCGTTCTATTATAGATTTCCACAAACATCCTTACCATGGAAGCCCTCACACTTTCCTCCAAACTTCGAAGTTCCGCGCTCCTGGTGTTTTCGGCCATGGTTGGTGTTCACAAAATCGACTATCTGATACTAATTGTTAGGAGAAATAAGATCTTAACGGAATCAGCGCACGAAAGTTGAGAATTTTTCAGAGAAAGAAACGCACAGTAAGGAGATTCATGAATATACACCGAATCAGAAGAAAAATAGAGATTCATGAATATACACCGAATCATAAGAAGAACAGAGATTCATTCATAGAGAGAGAGATTACAGGACACACATACACAATTGCATACCATTAGAGCCACACTCATTCGGCTTAAAACTTAGCTACTACATTCCCCTACAACTCACCCCAGGCTATTACTATAATTCCCCTATTATTTAAACGTTACGTTTTGCCTCTCCGTCTTTTTAACTTGACGTCCGTCCATTCCTTATTTCCACATCGTCTTCTCCGATTATTCGATAACTTCAATAAACTATCAACGGAATAGCTAAATACAAACAAAAGTTAAAAACATTAACGCATCTATCCTAAATCAAGTTCCAACATTGTTCCAACATCCTTCACCTTTCAACTCTGAACCGGAAGGTATAACATTTATTATTATTGGACAACCAAGCGCCTACTACAAATAGAGCAGTAATACTTTCTTTTGGTCTTGAAGCAGAAAGGCAAGAAACAGAACCTCCACTGGGTTTCTACGTCGGCGGCCTGCACCATCCCTCCACAGTATGGGCACGCTCCAGGAGCTGGTTGTCTTGCTATGACTCTGTCCTCCTCATCGCAAACCAACACCAAACACATCTTCAATTCACTCGATTTCCTTAGCTAAATCGTCTTTGTGGATATTATCATGTATTAATACTGTTGCTTCAATTCAACCGACGAGATGTAGATTTATATGTCCAGAGGCGATAGTGATGAGATACGTAGATGCCGTTTCTCGAAGGATGTAGCTTACTTTAGAAGGCAGCCGTGAAGACCGGAATTTTCTTTATGAAGCGCGTTATCTAGATAATTCCAACACGCGGTGCCTTAGACGGTTAAATTAAATAAAAAGGAAAAAGAAAAGAAACGGTGAAGTAATTGAAATTTAAAAGCATACCTATTGAATACATACAAGCAACGAAGTGAACTGCAGCTTTCTAATGGTCCGTCAGATTATTTGAGGAAATATGCTTTAATGTTACAAAGCTTTTCTTTGGCACTAAACTTATTTACAAGACCTACCTATTCACAACAATCTTACTTAGGTCCTTCTAAGCAAGACTCAGCTTTTTTACATGATCGTTGATCAATTTACTTATTCTCGAATATTTCATGACCCTCGCAATATTTACTCTCATATTCGCAAGAAAATTACGGAAGCACTATAATAGTAAAGGGCAACACTAAGAATAAGAAAGAGATAAAGCTAAAAGTCAACCTTCATTACTTCCCTCAAAGTATACAAAGGAATACTCTCTCAATCTCCATGTCTAGAGCAATGCTCAAATGAGCTACTTATAAACATCTCTATATGACTAAATTAGAATCCTAATAGATCTTTACTCTATATTACTAAATTAGAATCCTAATAGAACTCTACTAGCTAATATTATAATCTTATCAAATCTTATACTTATCATATTACATCAAGCTAACCAATATATGACATTCCTATCCAATGAGGACTCTATCTAATAAGATTAAGCTACATAACAATAACAAGATAAAATATTACATTATCTAGGAATGATTATCCATATCTACAAAGATCTCCTCTATCATCAGATGATCCTTCCACATGATCTTTATCTCTTAAAGTTGATGTACATCCACTATGATCTTATCCGCCACATCATCCAAAATCTCCTCATCTCTATCCGTTGATGATGAGTCATCCAAGCCAATAGCACACTGGTCTGATATAATGCTTACCCATGTCAACTCCATTAGCTATGTTCTGTCCAATTGAGTATACACTAAGTCCTTAGTCCATCAAGATCTTAGCCTTAGCCAAGTCAGCCCGTATAAGGTCCGAAACTCTCCTAAAACTTGAACCACGCTTGATCTACTTGCTAAGTAACCTTGGAACTCTCGCATATTACCATCATGCATGTGATCCAGCTAACCTTCCATTCGAAGTTCGTCCCAAGCCTTGTTTTGTTCTCGCATCCGAATCTTGCATCTCGTTGAAGAATTCTACCAATACGCACCAATGCATGCCAACGCTTGACATCACCCCTTCTCGGCATTATCTCCTCATAAGTCTTTGCCTTGTTTTATTGTTCTGTGTGTCGAACAATGGTCAAGGCTTGCCAATGCCCGCACGATTTTGCTATCTCAAACTTAGGGGTCTAACCAACTACCCACACTAGAAGAAATCGACGTCCTTGATAAAATAATCTGTAGACACTCCTTCAAGTGTGTTTCCTTGAAAACTCCTTATCTATTGGCACATCTCCCACAAACCATGTTCTCTCTCCATCAAGTGTCTCCTTGCTTTTGTTCGGATACTCCTTTATAAGGCCCATTACACCCAACACAGCAAAACTATTGAGGTAGACTTCTTTTGTCGAGTCATCCTCTCCCCCTCATTGATCCTTCGCGAGTATGGAATTTACTTGCTCCTCACCCTCCTTCCGTCTTGGGCATTCTTGAGCAAAATGCAGTCCTTCACAAATGAAACAAACAATATATCGTTTTGATTATTTCTTATCTTAAGAAGATTCACTCACCTTCTCCTTGCCTTTCTCCTACCCATTTCGTGTCCCACCATTCTTCTTGCCCTCGTAACTAGTTTAAATCGATGGTGGCATTTGGAGATCCACCAAGGCATCCGTAGCCGCTATTGCTCTTAGAAGGTCCTTCACGTTCTACCTTTGAAGCTCCATTTGTGCCCAACCTTGCAAGCTGCTTATGAAGTTGAACAACTTATCTTCCTTCGACATATTATGCACGTCCAATGTCAAAGATGTGAATTTCCTGACATACTCTCGCACCGAGTCGTCTTGCTTCCACCTCTTTAAAGCTTCCCTCGCGAGCGAGCCATGAAGTGTTGTTAGGGAGGAACTAGTCTGTTAGCTCCTTCTTCATCTTCTCCCAAATGTCGATGGGAGGTTTACCCATATCGATGTTATTGGAGGTTCTCATTCTTCACCACAACTTTGCATCCTCCACCAAATATATGGCAGTGATCGACACCTTCACCGAGTTGGAAACCTTTATCGCCGCAAAGTATTGCTCTATATCCTATAAGAAATTTTCGAGCTCCTTGGCACCTCGCTTGTCGTTGAAAACTTATGGCTCTCGCAACTTCACTAAAGTGCTATCCACATGCCCAACATCCTATGTTGCAATGACACACCTTAGGATCACCACCTCGAGCCTAGACTCCTCTTGTGTCTTCATCAACTCTGCTATTTGATGCTGCAACTGTTGGATTCGTGCCTCCAAATCTCGAGTTGAGTGTTGTAAGAAGTTACCTCTTCCTCCCCCATGAGGAATTGGCCCAATGACAATGAGTGCCTCTCGCCATCTCGAACTTTGGCTCTGATAACTGTTGTTATAAAGGTTTTCCTTCAACAAAGAACTTATCTATAAGACATGTCTACTCCTTTGTACTGAAATCTTACCTAGGTCTTTCTAAGTAAGACTCAACCTTTTTACGTGATCGTCGACCAACCTACTTGTTATTGAACACCTCACAACCCACGCAATATTTAATTCTCACACTTGCAAGAAAATTACGGAAGCACTAGAATGGTAAAGGGCAACATCAAGAATAAGATACAGCTAAAAGCCAACCTTCATTATTTCCCTCAAAGTATACAAAGGAATACTCTCTCAATCTCTATGTCTCACAACATTCCCCTCTCGATTATGAGAGCAAAGATCAAATGAGCTACTTATAAGTATCTCTAGATGACTAAGTTAGAATCCTAATAGAACTCTACTAGCTAATATCGCAATCTTATCCTATCTTATGCTTATCAGATAACATCAAGCTAACCAATAGATGACATCTCCATCCAATGAGGACTCTATCTAATAGGATTAAGCTACATCATAATAACAAGGTAAAAAATTACATTATTTAGGAATGATTATCCATATCAACGAAGATCTCCTCTATCTTTAGATGGTCCTTCTACATGATCTTTATCTCTTAAAGATGATGTACGCCCACTGTGATCTTATCCACCAAATCATCTAAGTTCTCCTCTTCTATTTCCGTTAATGATGAGTCATCCAAGCTAATAGCACACTAATTCGATCCAATGCTTACCCATGCCAACTCCATTAGCCATGGTCCATCCACTTGATCACACACAAAATCCTTAATCCATCAAAATCTTAGCCTTGTCCAAGTCAACTCGTACAAGGTTCTAAACTCTCCCAAAACTTGTACCATACTTGATCTACTTGCTAAGTAACCTTAGAACTCTTGTATATTCCCATCATGTGTGTGATCTAGCTAACCTTCCATTTGACGCCCATCTTAAGCCTTCTTTTGGTCTCACATTCGAATCTTGCATCTCATCAAAGATTTTGGCCAATGTGCACCAATGTATACCAATGCTTGATATTGCCCCTTCTCATCCTTGCCTCCTCGTAAGTCTTTACCTTGTTTCGTTGTTCTGCTGTTAAACATTGGTCAAAGCCTGCCAATGCTAACATGATCCCGCTATCTCGAACTTAGGGGTCTAACACTTAACTCATCTGACTTAGAGTAGGCATTGTAGTTGGTTGGAACTGATCATTTATGAATTGCGACTTATAAGCGTTAAATTGGTTGTTTTTAAAAAAAGTGCACTAGTTATAAAGATAAATATAAATAGTATGTAAATGAGTACAACTATATTTACATAAAAATAGTTTACTTTTCTAAAACATTGGATCTTTTATTTTCTAGAATATAAATGAAGAAACCTAGGAGCTTACAAAATTTTTTATTTAAAATATAAATAAAAAGATAAGTTTCATTTTCTTAAGAGGAAACAATTGTGGCACCTCAACCAAAACAATCTAGGAAAGGGCTTCAACACGTTTTTAGATTACGAAAACTACAAGATTTTCCAAAGAATAGCACCATCATATAAAGAAATTTGTTGGAAGATAATGTAAAAAATATTATAAATTAACTCCTTATATGAGACCCTATATTTCATGTGTGAATATCCTACCAAAAGTCAGTATAAGTAGAACTATGACTTATTACAAACCATACTATATTGATGTAGATAAAATATCATCCCTTATTTCAAATAAGTACCATCTTCATTTTTATATGAGAATACTATTAAAATTTTCTTTACTCCACAATACTTAGTGATTAATACTATTAAATGTTTAAGAAACTGTTTTTGGTTTATATTTAGTTTTAGGTACAATTTGAAAGTATAAGAGCTAAATTGAGTTTAAAGCACATTCGTTGAATCATTCTCTTAATGCTCACACTGAATTTTCCTTGTGGAATAAGAAGTAGACAAATTATGGTAAAGATAGAACAAAAAATGCGAAAAAATGAAGCATTCAAGATGATTTGGGAGATACACGACCATGTATATATTAGAAAGATGCACATTTTTATGACTTATACGATTGAATACACAACCTTGTATCCAACCGTGTGACTCCCTAAAACCCTAATTTTTAATATAACATAACATTTGATTGACGAAACATAACATGAATCTTTTTAGGAGCAAGAAGAGGGGACAATATGCACTCTTTAGAGACCTATGGAGGGGTGGCTTCCTCAACCCAATTTAGTGGTGAAATCAACGCCGAAGAACAAATTTGGGCATTCTCTCATTGTGTATTAAAGTTCTCTCTCTCTAAGGATTTTCTATGTTATTCTATGTTTATTTATGGATATTCATATATGAATGATCGTTATTCCCATTCTTGTTAGATTGTTTATCTATGAATCCATTGCTAGAATCTTAAATACAATTCATAATCATTGAGTTTAGAGTCATTTGTAGCAACTAATGGTGTCAAATCATTAGGGATATCGTAACTATAAGGCCCCAACATATGCCCTAAAAGTATTATAACATGTCTAGGGTGTTTTAAGAAATGGACATAATGAATTAAGAGCGTCTAAGCATAGTAAGAGACATAATGGTACTTAATGTAAAAGACATGAGTAAATGGGTAATTTGTTCATTTCGAAATGGACGTACATATTTACAAGTGAAATATGGATAAGAATGAAATTAGCTGGTGAGATTATATGCCAATGTGGGAATTAAATGAAGAAGAAGGACCAATGTGAAACTTTTCTAAAGATAACACATGGACTAATTGGATTAAAGCATATGTGACAAATAAGAATAAAACATATGTGCCAATAGGAATTAAGCATGTGTTTAAGTCTTGAAGGCGCATGAAATAGGCATATGGAAAGGAGAGAGGGACAACTTTTTAGGGTTTGAATTCCAAATTTTTCCTCTCTCATTTTCTCTCCACTTGATCTTCTTCATCCCATCAATTTGCATATAAGGAATAAAATTAATCTTATGATGAAATCAAGGAAAAAGTTAGTGGTTTTCTCCTTACCTTTATCTACTCTTCCTTTGATTACGAAGAATTTGAGTTATAAGGTTGTAATTGGGATTGAGATATGTATTTTTCGTGTTTCTAGTTGGTGAGTCAAGCAAAGTCAAAGAAGAAGGGAAGGAAAGGCATTAGAAGAACTACTTGGCCAATTTTAAGATTTGGGACTACACTTAGTTTAATTTCTCTTTTTATGTATGTTTGAATGGATAAAAAGATTCATTTAAACATGGAATGGTTGCTTAGATGGTGTGTCAGTGTTATTTTAGAGTTACCTTGCATGGAATTGGTTGAATATGACAAAAGAATATCGTGTAGTGGAATTCTTTCTTAGGTTTGTTTGAACTAGTCACATTGTTTAGATCATAACTCAGCTTATATACCTCTAAATTGGGAGATCAAAACTGGTGACCTAATGTTGCCCCTACTTTAGAGTAGCTTGTGATGTTTAGTCTGTATCTCATGATTGAGAAGTCAAAATGACTTGATTTTTTGTGCTTTAGAAATGAGAGCCATAGTGGAATAAATTTCTAGAATACTCAAAACCTAATTCAAATGTTTTCTATATGAATATTACATAACAAGTAGAGGTATGAATGGTAAGTGTCTGTCATAATCATGACACAACATCTAGATTTTATGTCACGATTGTGACATAGGTATCATGATCATGACCTAGTAGAGAACTATTCTATCATAACCGTGACACTCTAAAACATGATCGTGACCTTGGCAAAGGATCTTTTGTCACGACTGTGACCTTGTTTTCATTTCTGATTTTTTACTGCATCTTATTTGAACCTTTTTTAATGTGTATGAAACTTTTCAAATACTTAGAAATAAATGAAATAGGATGTACCATATGTGAATTAGGTGACTGTACATTGGAATTTAAGGGTGAGCATAATGCATGCTAAAGACAATTTACATGTACATAAATGATTTGTACTTATATTTGTTACTCATATGTGTCTAGTGTGCACTTCAATATATATTTTATGACTTTAATTGAAAATCGTATGATGAATTATGAAATGGGCAAATGGTTAAAGGAAATGTTATAGTGCTTGTTTTATTGTCTTGGTAGTAGATCGATAGGTATGCATATAGGATTACAGTACAATTGCTACAGTTTGACACCAATGGTGTCTTCATTTCAACCAAGCAGGTGTCGAGGTTTGCAAAATTCCTCAAGGAATATTCCACTATTGGAACTGATCAAGTAGGTGAAGAGTTATGTGAAATTTCTCAAGGAATTATGTACGAACAAGCGAAAGTTAAGAGGTAATGAAATGACTACGATGAGTGAAACTGTTTTGCAATTTTAAAAAGGAAAATAGCTTCTAAGTATAAGGACCCAAGCATGTTTACTATTCTTTGCAAAAAAATTTTAAGAAATTAAAAATTTTCATTGAATATGACAAATTACAACTGAGGAGTTTGTTCTCGTGTGGGAGAACCACGTGTAAACATAACACAAAAGTAGACAAAATGACATTGTATTGCATAAAGTAATGATAATTAATAAGGGTAAAACTAACTCCTTTTTTCTCAAATCTTCGAGCCTTTACTTGATTAGGCCTAGCGATGGCTAAGCGAGAGGTGAAGCTCTGTCTGCACTGGTTCGTCCGGATGCTCTCTTGTGATGCCGAAGAGCAGTCTCTTCTCTTTTCGACTTGTGACCAACTATTTTTGACAGGTACCAACTTTCCTTTAATCATTTATTAGGGATTAGTGCTTTCCATAAAACTCTAATCATTTTCTTCTTTCCCGGAGGTTAGATGAATCTTTCTAAGGCTTAACCTTTTGGAGTCAATCTAGGATGGAGAACACCGATTAGATCAGTTATGTTTCTGTTTCCATACACTTCGCAACTCCTTCTTCTATTGTTCTTTTTGGTCAGGTCTAAGGTGGTAACTTTTGAGTTTCTTCTTTCCAAATCTTGCAATTAAAGATGTTCAAGAAAACCCGCGAACTTATGAACCAGACCTGAACTGCATGAACCGAACCTATGAACTAGACCTAAACTGCATGAACCGAACCTATAAATAAGGTCAACCAAACCTAAAAAATTAGGTTCATGATTCAAGTTCAGGTTTCTAACTTGTGGTCCTAGATCAACCGAACTTGTAGCAGGATAACTGAACTGAACTTAATTTATAGGTTTAGGTTTAAACCTGAAGCTGAAACACCCCAAAAAACCTATCTTATATTTAGATATAATTTAAGAGGTTATAAATAATAGTAAATTCACTAGTATTTACTATATTAATTCTTGAGTAAAAAAAGAAGAAAAGGAAAAAAAACTACTTTAATTCTATG
>JANITW010000236.1:37039662-37058619 GCA_027564335.1 Erythroxylum williamsii | reverse complement strand
ACTGTAACTGAAGAAGATAAAGTTACATGTAAATACACTTGCTTTCTAGGGCACTATATTTACATAACTCCAACAATACCCTCGATAATCTGCAAGTGGACAATTCGTTCATGTAGTACGTAAGGTGTTGATCCCACGAGGACGGATAATCTAATCATAAAATCTAAGGCCAAAATAAATCACAGAAATTCAAAATATAATGAAACTAAAATTAGAATTCAATTCAACCAATCAAATCAAATTAAAAATCAATCGAAAAATATTAATAATTCAGTAATTGCAACACACACCTAAGAATCAACCTAAGGGATTATCAATTGAGAGAAAGGAAATTTTACCTATTCTTAATGCTAACCTAATTGATTATGAATTATCCGGATTATTGGTTCTAGACGATTTAGGGATGACTACTCTCTCTTGAGTTCTAAACATTAACCCTAAATTATAAACCCTAATCAGATTATAAAAGTTGCAATCTCTCAATTAATAACCTATCCAAAACCCTAATTATCTCTGAAGTTGTCTAACAAACTATCGGAAACCTATGCAAGATCTCTCGTCACACAATTTATCGATTTGATTTAATTCTTTTTCTATTAAATCACCTAACTCTGGTTAACCAATTTAATTATTATTCATTTGATTCACCCTCTCAGTTTCTTATCGAATTATGCATGTCTAGAATAAATCCACAACAAATCCATTAACACATAAATGATCAAATTTCATTACTTTAAAGACAAAACTCTGAAGGTGAGTTTAGAACATCTCAACATTCAAAATCCTATCGTCAAACTGTTATTCCCAATTCTAAACAATAATAAAAATAAAAAATAAACAGGAAATACAATGTAAATGGGTGATTAGAGGTAGCAATGTCAGGAAACTCCTTATTCGGGAAGTACGTCAAGTCAGCTTCTTCTCCACTTCTCTCTTCCTTCTTCTCTTTCTTAATCTCTCGATGAATTCTCTCTAGGGTTTCTTCAAGGTGGCTTATGTGAAAAAGCTCTTTTTGCCTCTTTGTCTTGGTTTTTAAATATCATTTGTGTTTTGAACAGCCCTAAGATTTTTCTGAGGTCTGAAAGGTTCAAAAAATCCCTCAAAACTTTACGTTTTTGAGTGTCTGAGCATCTACCTGACTTAGGCCACGATCGTGGGCCATATGCAAGCCTTTTGTCTTGATCGCGGTATGCAAACCACAATCATGGGCCATGTCTTGGGCTTTTTTCATAATCGTGGTATGTGGGCCACAATCGTGGGCTAACTCTGATGCTTCTGTCACGATCATGGCTTATTGTGCCACGATCGTGGGGTATTGTTTAGGCCTAAATGTCTCTGAAACTTATCCGTTCTTCAATGTTGACCCCGAAACACTAACAAACATATCAAGGTACCTTAAAAATATAATATTTAAGCTCAAAGACTTGTATTAACCTATAAAAGCACTTAAACCCAAATAATTAACAAATTAACACAATTCTAATCTAAACACATACTAAATGACTAAATTAACAATTTAATATATATTAAACTAAGCCCTAAAAAATAATGCAATTTACACTTATCACATCCCATGTGGTTATTACATTATATAATAAGGTTAAGCAAAAATACCATTTTTAGCTTTACTATAGTGCCACATTGCAGAACACCACTTAACTATCTCCTTCCACTCCTTTAGAGACTAAGTTATATTGAATTTGTTTAGTACCTTTTTCCATCTTTCTTTAGTGAAGTTACATTGAAAGCATGATTGATTATCTTTTTAGCCTTTTTGCATAGTACATACTAGTTAGGTAAGATTAAAAGCTTGGCTAATATGTCAATTGTTGGCAATTTGCCTTTCATAGCCATCCATAAGATAGTATTTGCACACGAGGTAGTAAGTGCATAAAACAAAATATATTAATCTAAGGGATCTTCATTTCCTTGAAATAAATTCATGTAATATTGATTCGTAAAGTTTGTTTATCCTGTGTGTTTTCGGATTATGGTGTCTTCTTCATTAGCAAATATAATGTTTGTGATTTATGAAATGATAAAGCTTAGTATTAAATCTTATATGTTGATTTCCTTATTGTTAAGTGCCATAACTATTGTTGCCTCTTAGTGTATGAGTGATAAAATTATCTTAATAAGTAAATATTTTGATAAAAATACATAACGAAAGAAAGATTATTAAGAGCATTCATTATAAGGTAGATTGCTTCAAGATTTAACTAGGTTAGGTTGATGATATAGCCATTGATGAGTAGTTTAGTTTCAACTTTATTTAATATTATTGAGATTATTTTTAGAAATTAAAGAAATATGTTCCAAAAAGAAGCCTAAGCCTTACAAAATGAATAAGGAATGACACATATGGTTCTTACAAACTTACATACATAAATGTTGCATACATTAAGAGAAAATTTATCCTCATAACCTTTAACTATTTACAACCTTTCCCATCCTAGAGCTCTTGTTAGAAACCAATTTTGTTACATAATTCCTAATTGATTTGCTACTTCAGAAGTTAATGTTTATTCTCTTAAATATAATGTGAAGTACTATTTAACCTTTAACATTGTTTTTACATAGAAACTTACTTCAACCTTTTGCAATTGCTTTAACATCCTTATATTTTACTTTATTCTTTTGCTTTTGCTATGTTTCTTTCTTGACATACTTTATAGATTCTAGTGTAAAGAACCAATTTAAGGAGCTTGAGATTGTCCCTCTACATCGAGCTATTACTCTTCTACTTTATTATATCTTTTCACTAGTTTCCAATAGCATTGAAGTTACAAATATTTTTAATTTTCTAACATTTTAGTACATAAGCATTAACAAAAATTGGTTCACTATTGTAGTACGCCATTCCCACCAGACACGTACCCGACATCTATAGGTGATATTAGAGTCTATGCCTTGCGAGGGTGGCATACTAGAGTACTTAATCAGCCAAAACTCAGTACAAATATTTTTTAATACAATCAAAACATACAGAAATCGATAATCAATTCGGGCCCACTTTATTAGTAAACTTTTTCAATAACAACAATACAATCAACATAATTTTCAATAGCTATTTGGGCCCTTTCACAAAAACAAAACACTTTAGTCATAAAGTCTTTACATTACAACATAAATCATATACACCTTTTTACAAAACTTTCGGAATACATAATTTGATACAAAAGTTGCAGAAAATACAATTCCGCACAAAAAGAAAGAAATACAATGCAGATGTGAACTAATCCTGACCTCTATCCCTCACTTGCATGCTGTATCTTGTTTGCTTAATGAGGCATTCTTTTGGTCCTGAAAAATATTTGCAAATTATAGATGAGTTCTACAAACTCAATGAGTGACCATCATCGATGGCTCACCCAATCACATAACACATAATTCACATTCACATCATTTTATGCTTCACACTCAATACACTTTAATCAATGCTTCTATTTAACTAATCAAGAAGAGTTAATGCCTATACTTACTTGTTTAGCTTCAAAGTCTTCAAATCATACTTAACCCTAGCTTCCTTCTCTTACACATAGATCATCAGATAAAGGTAGTAGGGCTAGGTCTTTATTGACAAATATGAAGAAGTAGCAAAAATGATGGTAACAAATGGTGGTGAGAGAAAGCTTCAACATTGACAGGGTGAGAGTGAATATCCATGAGGGAAGAAAAAAGCAAAGGGAAGAGATGAAGAGAAGGGGCATGTATCATTTTTGACAAATGAATGACCATTAAATGGTCTTTAATTTGGGTTAATAAAATCTTGAGTAGTGAGTGCCAAGTGTTGCACTTGTTACTTGCCACTTGTCCTCTTTTTGTGGTCTCTAATTGGTTCTTTTATTTAACTAGTCCATTTGTCTCTAATTTCTACTCCAATTTTCTCCCAATCATTAGTGACACTTGTCATTAAATCTTAATGTCACTTATAAAAATTTCCACTGCCATTGGACTTTTATTTGTACATCTATGACTTGACATTTTTCTTAGTCCAAAAATACCCTGAATTCTCGAAAAATTCACAAACTTCACCGAAAATTCTAAATCAATAAAATAAACTCTCCAAATCAATTCCCAATATATAAAAACCACAATTCTCAATATAAACATTTATAATTCAATTGTACACAGAAAATATCAAATGAGTGCATTTACAGTTATTTTATTGTGAAAAAAATCAAATTCACGTGCATGTATGCTAGCAATATGCATGAACATGAAAAATGTATTCTTCTTAATCTTTCATTGATCTCACATGTACCAAATTTTTTTAGGGTTCTAACCCTTAGTATGAAAATGGAATGTTACATTTCTCCCCTCCTTAATAAATTTAGTCCTCAAAATTCTTATCTGATTGATTAGGAAGGCAGGGTTATGTTTCCTCTTATGTTCCTCCATTTCCCATTTAACTTCATCACTCAAATAATTTCTTCCAAATGACTATAGTCAATGAAATCAATCAATCCTATACTCATTTCTTCCGATATCACACTACCTTAACTGTTTCCTCATTATATTTCAGATTACTCACAATTTTTCACTTCGTAAGCTGTCAATACATCTTTGTCAAATAATATCATTGTATTCACATATCACACATTTTAATTCTAAGACATCTTTATTGATAATACAACTTATAAGTTACTAGTCCTATGCTCCAAATAACTTCATGTGAACCAATACAATTTGAGCTTAGTTTATCCTTTTTCCTTATCTGAACATATCTTTATCTCAATCCATGCACACCTTGACAAGGTGATACTCTCAAAGACATTCCATCTTTCACTTGATAAGTCACATCTCTTTAGTGTTAATACACTCGACTCTGATGTATATCTCATTGTGCTCCATAGCCTCAATGTTGATCCACCAATTTCATTTATCTAACTTGAATCACTTAGTTTTTGACACAGATCAATTTCACTAATCAACAGTATCTCAAATCGATTATAGCCTTTATCCATTTTAAGGCCCTTTTTATTTCAATGTAAGGGCAAACAACCCCTTTATGTCATATAACACCTCATACAATATTCTAATGACATCACAGGAATAATGATTGATATGTTGAAAGTCAATTAGAACTATACCTTGATCTTATATTGCTATGAACATATCTCTAATAGTTAAGACTATTGGCAATTCAAACATTCAGTTACTTACGCTTTCTCTAATAACATCTTTACTCAATCCCCTTTTTTTTGGGTACACATCCTTCTTATTTCAATCACACAGTAACATTTTTCCTATTCGGATTCAAATTTCCTATTCATTTTCAATTCCTCAATAAAATTTACAAATTCTGGATTGCCAACTTGGGCTTTGCTAAATTTTTCATATGAATCTGATCTTAAATTCTATATGACTAATAACACTTCATTTTACCCCACTACACCTCAACATTCTATGCTTTGTATTACACTAGATTTGATAACCTCAATATCTGAATTTGTGTTATTCTATTGTTGAATTTTCTACTCAATGCATTGGATTGCAACACTAGCTTTACTAGGAAATATTCATTTGTACAATCCTTTCAAACTCAATAATTACCTCAATCTTTGCTAATCTATATATTTGTATATATCCAAAATGTTTCTGTACATATAATGTCTCCAAGTTTTCAAAGCAATTACAATTGCAACAAATTCTAAATCATATCCTGGATAATTCAATTCATGAAACTTTAACTATCTCCATGCATATGAAATCACTTTATTATGCTCCATTGGATTTCATCCTAATCTTTGATGTGAAACCTCATTGTGTACTATATAATCTCCAATTCCAAATGATATTATTATCATTAGTGTTATCTTTCCTCAAAATTCTTTTCACATTCATCACTCATACGGTTAACACATTTTTTCCTCAAACATTTTTTTTTGTCAAGGGATAAGATCAGTAAAAACCCCTTAACAATCTTTGGTAGTATCCAGCATATAACTAGTACTAAAGAACTCTGAATCTTTCATATATTCCTTACAGTTTTTTCACTTTATCATCACCTTTATCTTCTTTGAGTCTCCTAATGTGCCATGTTCAAATACTATACCATCCATAGTTTATTTGATCAAGCTAAGATCCACTTATATAGAACTTGGCATATAACTATTTTTACCTACATAATATGTAAGATTTCCTCAAATATTCAAAATATTTGCTTCATGTTTTGAATACACTCCAATTGTCCTTTATGATCATAGTCACTAATTAATCCAATTTTTCTTGGATCACTTTAATCTTCAATACTATAATACTATCGAGAGCATTGTTAACTGTAACAGATGTAACCCAAAACCTCTTATGCCCATGATTTGTTTCTCGTAATTCTTTAAGGATCTAATTCCTCAATGAGGTAGTATTATCTCATATTATTTTTGTTTTTCCTAGTTGACTTCTTCTCTCAAATGATTTTTTCAATTCATTCGATTTCCTCTGATTTCACGTTGACGTATTCAAATGTCTATTCATTCATACTAGTTTCTCCACACATTTTGATTTATTTGCAATTTTAACTTCTTGTGTTGGTACCACATTCATCAGATCAAATTTGTATCCTCTAAACATATTCACATAGGATGTGTAGTGTGGACCTAAATTCTCCTCATTTTAGCAATAATGTGTCCTCAAATTCAATAATCCTATCATATAGTTGGATACTTTACATCAAACAAAATGCATACATTTTCGGTAGCATATTCTACCACTTATGCCTGAGTCTTTGCTAGGGATATGACTCCAATATTCACTTTTGATTCATTATATATTCATTTCCAATTTGTTTCTTCATTTATCATTTTTCATTTGAATCATTTGATCAACTTAACCTAATTCAGGGAAATTTCTTCTTTGAAAGAAGTTTCTTACTATTATCATTGATACTATTCATGAAATCCTTATCAATAAACTATTTTCCATGATTACTTTTCAGTCATTCTTAATACCTCAAGAAGATCAATTTTAACTATTTATGATATCTTAATAAGATCATTTTATGCCATAACTTACATGAACAGAACATCCCTTATAATAAGGATCAGTGAGGCATTAAGCAATTTCATTTACTCCAATACTTTTGTATATATCATCAAAATCATTACATCATATCTAGAGATGTATTTATGACAATTCACCAATTTGTAGCTTATGCTAAGGATACCTTAATTTCATTTAATTCTAGAAAACACTTCTCCTTTTCCACCTATCTTCGATCATGGGGATTATGCCATGATCATGTCCTTCTTCTTTTTCCTTTAATTCATTATATATATAGTAACATCATTAACAATCTCAATTCATTTCCAATTGATCACTATAAGCATTTTCACATCTTGCTCTAACTCATTTTAGACGTTGAACTATAGGAACTATAACTCAACACAATTAAAATAGTCATAGATTGTTTCTTATATTATCTCCACACATATAATACATATATGCTTAATATTCTCACTTATAATGGTGATCCCATTATCAAATGTGCACTCACAATGACAAATCAACTTAACCTTAACAACTTTCATATATCGCTATCATCAACTCACTTTCTAATTACCATATATCATCATACATACATATGGTCGCAATAATTCAAAATCATAGATACATAATCATCCTAAAATTCTGATATCAATTTCACAAACATGTTCTTATACTAGATCATAACTCTTATCACATTTATCTGACATTCATTTCAAGTCCAAGTTTGACCTCTCCAGGCCATAAAAAAATAATTTTATTTTCTTTCAACTTGGCTTGTACACTGTAAGTCTCATCATTCATATTGATATCATTTCTTTCCTTAATCAGTCCACGACAATGTATTCACTTTTATATCACATTCAAGGATAAATTACCATAGTACAATGTTGATGTCATATTCTATAATACATCCACCAATATGAATGCATTGAATCTATATCTATCATATCTAACCATATATTATTCCTCATTTCTAAATATCCACAAACTTTCGTCCCCTCACATTCAAACAAATCATCTTTTTTTCTCACCTTTCCTATCAGTCTAAACACTTAACAAATGCTTGTGCGTGTGACTCAAACACATGCAACTCAAAATAGGGATCAGTTGCTATTATCTGCTATGAAATGACAAAATTGCATGTACCTTGACACATATTTGAAAAAACACCATATAAGATAGTAATTCTGGGCTTTGATACCATATATGTAGCGCCTCACTCCTGCTAGACATGTACCCAACATCTATGGGTGATATCCGAGTTCATGCCCCGCGAGGGTGGCGTGTTATAACACTCAATCAGTCAAAACTCAGTACAAATTTTTTTTAATACAATCAAAATATGCAGAAATTGATCATCAATTTGGGCCCACTTTATTAGTAAACGTTTTCAATCATAACAATACAATCAACAAAATTTTGAATAGCCATTTATGCCCTTTCACAAAAACAAAACACTTTTATCATAAAGTCTTTACAATACAACATAAATCATATACACCATTTTACAAAACTTTCATAATATATAATTTGATACAAAAGTTACAGAAAATACAGTTCCATATAAAAAGAAAGAAATATAATGCAGATGTGAGCTAATCCTGACCTCTATCTCTCACTTGTATGATGTATCTTGTTTGCTTAACGGGGTATCTCTTGGTCTTAAAAAATATTTGCAAATATTGGGTGAGTTTTGAGAACTCAATGATTGACCATCATCGATGGTTCACCTAGTCACCTAGTCATATAACACATAATTCACATTCACATCATTTCACATTTCACACTCAATATACTTTAATCATTCATATTATGCATATGCAATACAAATAAGACCCACTTTCCACTTATTACTTTGTTGTGATCGAGTGCCTAAACTGTCCAGTATCCATTGGATACTGGGCTCATTATAAATTGTCTTTTATCCGCTTGGGGGATACAGGGCTCATTTTACATAGTAAGCCTTAGGCTCTTAATCATTTTTGAGCTTGAGGTTCTTTTTCATAAGTTGAGTATTAAGCTATGATCGACGACTACTCTAGTCACAATTGCCATTATGTTTCATACATTTATGAAATGGAATGCCTCAATCTCATTTGCATATTCTTATTCACTAACATTCACTTATCATTGGACAATAGTCTAACATTCAACATTAGAGTTGAGTATCACTTTTTCATTTATATGCATGATCACACTTTCCTTCGAATCTAAGTTCGACATTTAACAACCAAGTCATGTATCACATATTTCATCCAATTCTTATACAAGGAGCACTTTAATATTTCATTCATATATCACATTCATCGGACCTTCTGTCTAGAAACCAACACAATCAATCACATTCATAACATCATCCAATAGTCAATTAATACAAAATTCAAACAAAACAAACAATAAAGTGAGAACATCTCGATCTCCTCACAGTACGCTCTAGATTAGCATTAGCTTCCAAATTTTGGAAACACCTGCATGTGGATATTTACCTGCACAACCCATTTGTGCAAGACACACGTTGCACACACATTAATAATGGCATAATTATAAGCACTTATTCATGCACAACTGTGTATACAGATTATGTATAATGCATGCTCAATGACAATCTCGGGTACTTAAATAAACTTTACTCACACTTGACTCCTCTTCTTGAATCACAACTTCAATATGAACATCTTCATTCCCATTATACTCATGCATTTGGTGTTTTGATATCAACAGTTCATTTAGTAGTGTAATTCTAACATTATATGATTTTACAAGATCCAAATTCTCATTTCTTCTTATAATATCTCCAAAATTCCAGACCTTCGGGTCAATTTTTTGTATGATTATTTTAACAAGGAACATGAAGTAATTTGATGACTCTTTCTTCTATAGAATTTTTCTCCTATATCTTAAGTTTCTAATGATACCAAGATCATTTAATTTGGTTTAGAAAGCCGAAAGTTATTCTCACAATATTTTCAGACTATTCTCATTCTAAAATAGTAAATTATATTCAAATTCCATCCAGAAATTCAAAGTATTAGAGTCCGAATTATAATTCGAATTCTTCATATCATATGTAGTTCTATGTATCTAGTTTACTCCAAATAAAATATCATCTCATTTAGATAACTACATAACAAGTTATGCCTAAAATACAAAAGCATGTTTAGTGAAAATACTCCAGTTATCATTTTCCAGAACTCCACATTAATTCTATCAAAAATTCATCAATCAGTCTCTCCATAATGATTTCATATGGTTAAAATTTTTTAGTAAAGATTAAGATCAATGTGTTAGTAGTCCAATGGTTCAAGTCCCATGTCATTTGGAGGTCGGAAGAAGAAGTCATTGCTAAAAGAGTGAAGGATGTTTACATCCTTCACTTTCAGTGCACCTTCATTATACACAATCGTGCTTATGCATGATCGTGCAATTCCAGTTGCTTATCCATTGTCACCCTCATGCTTGTACACGATGTTAAGATCTCTTGAGACCCTTAAGAGTCATTATCGTGCTCAAGCATGATCGTGCACACCCCTTTTCTTTTAACTTCTTCCAGCTCTTCCCAGAAGCAAACATTTGGGACAATTTTACACAGCTTTTTGACAATGAAAATGAAGGATTTAGGCCAAACATCCTTCTAAAAATTTTTTTCTTTATGTATTAATTTCAAATGAAACCAATTTCATGCAATTTGGTTCGATATGCTACAATTTATGATAAAAACACTACAGACTATTCCAAACCACGATAGAATCCACGAACTCAAATTAGAGCTAATTTTTGAAACTTTTAGAGATAGAATTCAATTTTGATTCCTTCATGAAAAATATATCTCTATGTATTTAGTTTAATATGAACTTAAAATTATCCCATTTAGATGTCTATAGACCAAGATGTAGCAAAAATACAAATGCATGTTTAGTAAAAACACTACATCTGTACATTTTCTAGCACTCTTCATCATCATTTCATCTTAGTTCCTTTCTTTTGTTTAGTCTATCACTTCTAGCTTATTTCCTCAATATTTCCTCTTCATTCCTACTCCTATTTCAATTCAATTTCAATCAAAACAAATCATGATCTATATGTGATCATTAACCTAAAACAGAACATATACATGTACCCAATCATCATCAATTTTCTACACACATGTTTTACTCCAATATCACCTTCTATCATCATATTGCTTCTATTTAACAAATCAAGAAGAGTTAATGCTTATACTTGTTTAGCTTCAATGTCTCCAAATCACTCTTAACCCTAGTTTCCTTCTCTTTCACGTACATCATCAATCAAAGGTAGTAGTGCTAGGTCTTTATTGACAAATATAAAGAAGTACCAAAAATGATGGTAACAAATGGAGGTGAGAGAAAGCTTCAACATTGATGGGGTGAGAGTGAATATTCGTGACTAAAGAAAAAAGCAAAGGGAAGAGATGAAGAGAAGGGGCATGTATTGTTTTTGACAAGTGCAGGACCACTAAATGGTCTTTAATTTGGGTTAATATAATCGTGAGTGGTGAGTGGCAAGTGTTGTGACACTTGTTACTTGCCACTTGTCCTCTTTTTGTGGTCTCTAATTAGTTCTTTTATTTAACTAGTCCGTTTGCCACTAATTTCTACTCCAATTTTCTCCCAATCTTTAGTGACACTTATCATTAAATCTTAATGCCACTTATAAAAATTTCCACTAGCATTGGACTTTTATTTGTACTACTATTCCTCAATTGTTCTATGACTTGACATTTTTCTAGTCCAAAAATACCCTGAATTCTCGAAAAAGTCACAAACTTCACCGAAATTTCTAAATCAATAAAATACACTCTCTAAATCAATTTCCAGCATATAAAAACCACAATTCCCAATATCATACATTTATAATTAAATTATACCTAGAAAATATCAAATGAGTGCATGTATAGTTATTTTATTGCGCAGAAAAATTCAAATTCATGTGCATGTATGCTAACAATATGCATGAGCATGAAAAAATGCATTTTTCTTAATCTCTCATTAATTTCACATGTACCGAATTTGTTTAGGGTTCTTATAGAAACTGGATGTTACAATTATCCCAAAGAAACTAGAACTTAAGGTCCAATGAGGATTAGTAGTTATTAAAGTCTTAAATCTACTATGGTACCTAATTTGTTCCTCAAGGCCAACCAGGATATAAATACATAATGTTGCTTCCTGAAAACCAAAATCATCCACTAGCATACCTTAAGTTTGTTGGGGTTGTGTAAAATGGTGCCCTAGAAAGCAAGTATATTTACCTATAACCTAATCTTCTTCCAGTTTTTTTGTAATGAAAATATTTATTATTAACAAAACAAAAGAGTTTGATTTTATTTGTATGAGCATAATATAACTAGTCATGAGGTACCTAGATTCTTTTGTAAATAATATACTTATATATGGAGATGTATAGGAAAAAAGTATATTATTAGAATCTAAATTAGTTGATTCATAGTTGAATAATTAAGTTGGTCGCTTGATTATGGTTTAGACTGTAGTGTTGTGATTTATCTCCATGTAAGTAAAGGAGTTTACTTTGAAGGAATGATGAGTTTTATAGCATTAAGTTGACTATTGATAATGACACTATTAAATGAATCTGAAATCATTTATGTTTTTAAAAAATAAAGTAGGCCATTACTTTAATCTTAAAACATTCACTTTAGCATTCTTTTATTACAAACCATAATCTTGATGAGTGGTGAACTCATATGTGTTTCATTATAATTCTTGATATGATTGTAATAGATTTTTATAAAGTATCAATCCAGTGTCTGCATGTTGAAATTATTAATTGAAATATGTATTAGGGACCATTATCATCACTTCTAGATGTTTTTACAGAGATTGGTGGTTAAACTAGCGCCATTAGTTTGATGGACTAGCTGTCCATTAAGTTTTAACACTAAGATGAAATCTTGTGTGCTAATCACCATATAGAGTAAAATAGGAGATTCAAAAGAAAAAACCAACATAAGGGCAAAAAGGTAATTTTACACTTTATTGTACGAATGACTATAACATGGTTCATAATAAAGTTTGCAATTGGACATCTTATTTGAAATATGTGTTATCATAATATTTAGTAATTCAAGAGTTCAACAAATTGTCATTAGTGGAATGACATTTAGTTAATAAGCTGGAATTAATTCTAATGAGATTAAATTAATTCCGGGTTTATTAGAGTTTGAATTATATAAGTTCAATTAGATTTCCCACTTGGCTTCTAAAAAGGTTATCAAGCAAAGTAAGAAATATAAATAGAGGTTTTAAAGTCTATGATTGAATGTTGGGCTTACACTAATTAATTGTTAATTAGAAGTCCAAATGAACATTTAATATTAGGCTATACTTTGGTTTGATTAATTAGAACAATTAAATTGAAACAAATCTATTAAAGTCATTAAATGGAGTAATAATCTTATCATTAAATGGTTTAATGGTTGTCTTTTAATGATGACATGTAACCTTTTAGCATTCATTTGATTAAAGAAAGGAAGAGTTGCATTTGATGTACTCTCTCCCTTCTTTTATCTTATAACCAAAAATGAGAGCGTCTCATTTAGTTTATTTTCATATAGCCATCTTAAACAAATGAGAAGAGTTTCATTTATTGGCTTCTTTATGATTGATTAAAGAACGAAGTGATGCATTGGATGCACATCACTTCTTCCTTTCATATTTAACCGAAATTGAGAAGGAGAGTAGAAGGTGTTCTTGCATTTTTGACTCACTCTCTCTTCTTTTGCATGAGTTAGCTGAAACTTGAATGAGAAGAGTCTCATTTTTGGCTTCTTTCAACTACGAAAAATCTCTTCCATATTTCTTCTCCTTTCCCACCAAAGGATCAAGTTGTCCAAGAAGAACAAGTGGTAGATCGGATTGGTTGAGGATACAATAATGAAGAAATGATACATTAACAAGGAAAGGATACAAAAGCAAGGAGTCAAAGCTGTAGCAAGGAGTTGGTATAATTTCTATCATCTTTTATGTTATTTATTTTTCTAATACCGTATCATGTATGGATTAAACATGTTGATTTGGTTATAATGTTTCTGTTGCATTTTGATTTCAAAAAAAGTTTTTGAAATCTACCGTTTTAGCCAAATCTAGTATGCTTATGTTTTCAATCCATCAATTGGTATCAAAACCATTTTATTATGCATGATTTCGGTTCCTACATGTGATGTATGGGTTGGCAATTAAATTTTGTATGTTGCATATTTTTATGTGATAGAAATTTATATGATGTATGTTTTGCTCTTTTGGTTGTCCATAGAATATAGTTTTACTTTGTAAGTTTTCTTTGTTTTGTTTGAAACAAGGAGGGTAGCCTATCATCGTCATGTTTGCTCCTTAGCTTCATTTTTCTGTTTTCTTTGATTTTGTAATGTACAAATTTCTGTAATATTGAAGATGGAGCAACCATGGATCGAAGAGAAGAATAGGTAATGGTTTTAGTGTATCCTTTGGTGTATTGCAAAGTTTCGGTTTTATGAAAACCAAAGTGCTGGAATTTTGTTTTAACAAAGTTTCAGTTTTATGAATACTAAAGTGCTGGAATTTTTGTTTTAACAAAGTTTCGGTTTTATGAATCACAAGTACTGGAATTTTTTGAGTGTCAGATTTACCAAAAACCAGTGTTGGAACTTTTGTTTTCACATTGCCAAAGTTTCGATTTTGATGAAAAACAAGTGCTAGAATTTTTGTTTTAAAAGTGACCAATTTTGGTTTTGTAAAAATGCCATTACACACTTTTTACCGAATGGGCCAGGTCATATGAGCGAAGAGTTCGAAGTGAAAGATCCAAGTTCAAGATTTTTTATTATAGGCCAAAAGACTTCGCAATTTTTTTTAATGTTCTAGGATGGACAATTAAAAGCAGTGTTATTATTCATGAGATGAATGGATGGATGGATGCTTATAATATGTGATATTATGTGATAATATGCCATTTAGAATAATTGCCAACACTAGGCTTTACCATGCATTTAGTATTTATGAGATATATAATGAAACAATAAAGGATGGTTAATAAATTGCATTTAGATAAGATGGTATTTATTAAAACCTAAAGTCTAAAAAGATTGAGTGGGAGAGGAAGCTCATGTGAGAGTCCACGGTCTCTATATGATGACCCATTTGCATGTGGTGAAGAATTACTACCCACCGGAGGACATGAATCCTAGATCTTGCAAGGTTTGGGTCTCTTAAAGGATAAGTCCATTTATTAGTAGCAAATGCGACCTCCCACCGAGGCATAGTTTGCAAGTACCTTGGATGAATCAAATGGTTACAAACTCAACATAGTTTATTAATAACTTGCTTCGTAGCTCTGTTGATAAATATATGGACCAAATTATGGTGTTTCTTAAAAAGTTAGGCATGAAGATGCTTGGTAGTTTTTTGAGTGGGAGGCCACCATTTTTTCTTTTAATGGATAAGAAGACCCATCATCATTTAGTCTATTATAGATAAGAAAAATAACCATCATATCATGTAAAACTATCATCATTCATCATGGAGTAGATTTTAGTCCAATTCAGGAATGGAGCATTGAACTACGGTTAAGTGCATACTGAAGTTTCTTCGTAGGACAAAGAACTTAATGCTTGTTTACTCTGGAAGTAACCTTATTCTAACAGGATATACAGATTCTGATTTTCAATCAGATGTTGATTGGAGGAAATCAACTTCTAGTTCTATATTTGTTTTAGGAGGTGGAGCCATAGTCAGGAGGAGTGTCAAACAATCTTGTGTTACTAATTCGACTATGGAGGTTGAGTATGTTGCTGCTTCTGAAGTAGCAAAAGAAGCAGTTTGGCTCTATAAGTTCCTAAATGATTTGGAGGTAGCTCCTGAGGTAAAAAAAGCCATTACAATTTATTGTGATAATAGTGGGACAATAGTTACCCTGAAACCATAAAGCTGCCAAACACATTGAAAGTAAGTATCATCTCATAAAGGAGATAATACAATATGGTGAGGTGTATGTGGTAAAGATTCTCACAGAGCAAAACTTTGCTGATCCATTTATAATGACGTAATCAAAAAAGTTTTGAGGATCATCTAGCAGCGATGGGAATGAGGGATATGTCAAACTTGCTTTAGGTGAAGTGGGAGATTGTTGGAGTTATGTAAATATAGTACCCTAGAAAGCAAGTATATTTACTTATAACTTAATTTTCTACCAGTTATATTTTGTAATGAAAATATTTATTATTGATAAAACAAAAGAGTTTGGTTTTATTTGTATGAGCATAACATAACTAGTCATAAGGTACTAAGATTCTTTTGTAAGTAATATACATATATATGGAGATATATGAGATACATTTATGTTATTAGAATCTAAATTAGTTGATTCACAGTTGAATAATCAAGTTGATCGCTTGATTATGGTTTAGACTCTAGTGTTGTGATTTATTTCTGTGCAAGTAAAGGAGTTTACTTCAAGGGAATGATGAGTTTCATATCATGATAGTAATTGACTATTGATAATGACACTATTAAATGAATCTGCAATCACGTATGTTTTTAAAGAATAATATGGGTCGTTACTTTAATCTTAAAACATACACCTTAGCATTCTTTTATTACGAACCACAATCTTGATGAGTGGTGAACTCATATGTATTTCATTATAATTCTTGATATGATTGGAATGGGTTTTTATAGAGTATCAATTCAATGTTTGCATGCTGGAATTATTAATTGAAATATGTATTAGGAAACATTCACTCAAATAAAGAGTTTAGAGTGATATCATCACTTTTATATGTTTTTATGGAGATCGGTGATTAAACTGGTGCCAGTAGCTTGATGGACTATCTATCTATCAAGTATTAACACCAAGATGAGATCTTGTGTGTTAATCACCATATAGAGTAAAATGAGAGATCTAGAAGGAAAAGCCAACACAAGGGCAAGACGACAATTTTACTTTTTATTATGTGGATGGCTGTAATATGTTTCATAATAAAGTTTGCAATTAGATATCTTATTTGAAATATTTGTTCTTATAATATTTAGTAATTCAAAAGTTCAACTAATTGTATTTAATGGAATGACATTTGGTTAAAAATTTGGAATTAATTTTAATGAGATTAAATTAATTCTCATTAAAATTAATTATGAGCTTATAAGAGCTTGAACTATATAAGTCTAATTAAATTCCCCACTTGGCTTCTAGGAACGTTATTAAGCAAAGTAAGAAATATAAATAGAGTTTTTAAGCCCTATGATTAAATGTTGGGCTTACACTAATTAATTGTTAATTAGAAGCCCAAATGAACATTTAATATTGGGCTAGACTTTGGTTTGATTTGATTAATTAGATTAATTAAATTGAAACAAAGTTATTAATGATAAAAGGAGGGAAAATTTTGGTTTTATAACTAAATGTGAAACGACACATTTAGCATTGAATTGCTGAAGTAAAGATGGTTTTTATCATGCTTCATCATTATTAAATGGAGTAATGATCTTATCATTAAATGGCTTAATGTTTGTCTTTTAATGATGGCATGTAACCTTTTAGCATTCATTTGATTAAAGAAAGGAAGAGGTACATTTAATGTACTCTCTCTCCCTTCTTTGATCTCCTAACTACAAATGAGAGGGTCTCATTTAGGTTATTGGTCTTTTTATATGATCATCTTAAACAAATGAGAAGAGTCTCATTTATTAGCTTCGTTATGATTGATTAAAGAATGAAGTGATGCATTGGATGCACATCACTTCTTTCTTTGATGCATTGGATGCACATCACTTCTTTCTTTGGTGTATTGACAAAGTTTCAGTTTTATGGAAACAAAAATACTGGATTTTTTGTTGTAACAAAGTTTCAGTTTTCACAAAACAAATGCTGGAATTTTTGAGTTTTGGTTTTGCCAAAATAGGGGCTGGAATTTTTAGACTTTCGGATTTACCAAAAACAAGTGCTAGAATTTTTGTTTTCAAAGGGACAAAATTCGGTTTTATGATAATGCCATTACACACTTTTTATTGAATGGGCAGGGTCATATGAGTAAAGATTTCAAAGTGGAAGATCCAAGTCCAAGACATTTTTTGTTTGGGCCAAGAGCCTTGTAATTTATTTTTATGTTCTAGGATGGACAATCAAAAGTAGTGTTATTATTCATGGTTGAATGGATGCTAATAATATGTGATATTATGTGATAGTATGCCATTTAGAATAATTGCCAACCTTAGGCTTTGCTATGCATTCATTATGTATAAGATATATAATGAAACAATATAAAATAGATAACAAATTACACCTAGACAAGATGGTGTTTATTAAAACTTAAAGCCAAAAAGGATTGAGTGGGAGAGGATGCTCAAGTGAGAGTCCAAGGTCTCTATATGATGTCCCATTTGCATGTGGTGAAGTGTTACTCCCTATTGGATGACATGAATTTTAGATCTTACATGGTTTGGGTCTCTTAAAGGATAGGTCCACTTATTGGTAGCAAATGTGACCTCCCACTGAGGCATGGTTTGCAAGTATCTTTAGTAGATGAATCAAATGGTTACACACTCAATAAAGTTTATCAATAACCTGCCCACCATAGCTTTGTTGATAATGTATGGACCAAATTATGGCGCTTCTAAAAAAGTTATGCTTGGTAGTTTTTTGATTTGGAGGGTCCCATTTTTTATTTTAATGGATAAGATGGCCCACCATCACTTAGTTCGTTATAAATAAGAAAAATAATGGTCATATAAAGTTTTAAATTTTTTAGGTTTTATTAAATCTATCATCATGCATACATGCATCATGATTTTATACAAAGTTTCAATATTGTTGACTAGTATGCTTATGCTTTAATAATTTATATTTTCAGACATAATCAACCGCAATATGAATCCACTCACTTTGCTCTTGACTAACAACAAATTAAAAAATGGAGAGAATTTTAATGAATATAGACGTAACCTTGACATTGTTTTTCAA
>JANITW010000236.1:37003786-37014219 GCA_027564335.1 Erythroxylum williamsii | reverse complement strand
AAATTACTGCGATGCCATATGGATATTAGTAGAATTGTTCTGGTAGTGCGCCTTTGTCGTGGGATACGTGTCGGGAGACCCGATGTGTACCCTACGGTGAGGGGGCGCTACAGGTGCAATATAAAACCAACCCATAATCAAGTAAGCAAGGAGCCCAGGAAGCAAACAACAAGGAGGTAAGCCTTAAGGACCTTCCGTTTCCTAATTCTTATTTGCTTAGCAAAAGGATGACTGATTTTAAACATGAGAAAGATGTCATTGACTTGTTTGGGAAAGTAGAAGTCAACATCCCTTTGCTTGATCTAGTGAAAAGGGTTCCTGCATACGCAAAATATCTTAAGGACTTGTGCACAAATAAAAGAAAGTTTAGACCTAATGAAAGAGTACAAGTCAGCTCAAATGTGTCCACAGTTTTCAAACCCCAAATACCCGTTAAGTGCCAAGACCTTGGATCTTTCACCATTTTGTGCATAATAGGAAAAGTTACCATAGGAGGAGCCTTGCTAGATCTAGGGGCGACAATCAATGTGACACCTAAGTTTGTCTATGCATCATTAGGAGTTAAGAGTCTAAAGCCTACTTCTATAGTGTTGTAATTGGCTAATCGATCTCTTAGGCATCCAGTGGGTATCATAGAGGACATCTTGATCCAGGTAAAGGGTTTGGTCTTTCCAGCTAATTTTTAAGTACTTGACATGTTTTCTGCAGTTGTGCAGGAAACTATCTTGATTCTCGGTAGACCCTTCATAAGGACTGTTAGTACTATGATTAGCATGAAAGAAGGCACAATCAGCCTGGAGTTAGGAGATTAACAAGTGAGTTTTAACATGTATGAGGCTATGAAATACCCCCATGAGGATTATTTACTTTTATAAGTTAACATGCTTGATATTGTTATTGATGATGCAGGCTTTGAGTTTGAACTCCAACATGTTTACTCTAACTCTGCACTGAACTCATTGAATGCTTTGATTGTAACTGATGGCCCCTTGGAAGAAGGGTTTTTCACTAATGTTTCAGGTTGAGAAATGTGGACATTAACACCGAAGTGGCAAGTGGTCAAGTTACCTCACTGCAGCAAAGCTATCTGCCAAACATCCACCAGGAGACACAGAATCCTCCGTAATCATTAGGTGTTTCTCCTCCTTCACTTGCTTACTTACTTACTTTTGCTCTGTGATTAAATATGAAATTGTGGATGCATTATTATGTTAAATGAGTGTGGGAGAGAAACCAATTCAGTAGGATTTAGACTTAGCTTTTAGTTTATGTAGGTTCTTAATTCAATAATCCCTCTCTCGTTTATATTCGTTGTGCTTTTTGGCTTGATGCATGATTCATCTTCCATGTTTGAAGAATTTGATGTGATTGATTAGGTTGCATTTTATTTTTTGATGCGTAAAGACTTTGTATATGAATTCTAAATGAACTGAGTATATAGTTGTAGTCTTTTGTACATTTGGGAGTCAATTTTCTCATTTTTGTCTTTTTTTATTTCCTTTCGGGTAACTTTCGTTGCGACGTGAAGTCCTCTTTGCATCGATGATCTTATTTTGTTCTCCTTCATGTTGTTCTCAGGAAAATTTTGCTGCTGCGTGGATTCCGTATCGCCGCGGCGAAAGTTCCTTACTGCTCGGGTTAATTTCACCGCAACGTGCATTCCTTGTCACCACGGTGTCGTCGCGGTGAACTCCTCAGCATTCTTCTTTATTCCTCTTGAGTTTATTTCGCCATGCGTGTATCCCATGTCACCGCGGCGAAACATCAATATTTCTGTTTTTGCGACAAGGGTTGAGTTTGCCGCGGTGAATGTTTAATATGTGCAAAATTGATGTGGAGAAATTACCTTTTCACCCTTATTTTCTATTAACCTTTCGTATTCCCTTTGCCCCTTTATGTCATTTCACACTTAAACCCTATATAAACCACATAACCTACTCCATTGGCTCTATCTCTTCTTTGCCGCAACCATCCGAATGTTCTTCACCGAGTCTCTTCCATTCCACGTCACTTCTCCTCGACATCTCTCACACTTGCTAGCCTTTTCTGTGCAGTTTTCCTCCCTCTTCGTAAGTATTTCTTGTCTTCTCCTTCGTCCGATTTCTGTCTCGCTGTTCCTGTTATGTTTAGAGTACTTTCACTGCGGCGACATATCCCTTTCACCGCGGCTAGACGAATTACTACTTTCACCACGGCAAGGCGAATTACTATTTTTTCTTAGTTGTTTAGGTTGTGATTTTTAATTAGTTTTGTTAATTCACTTAGTTTATTTTTCTGTGTGTTCTCTGCAGGATAATGCCTCGAACCAAGAATGCTACATTAACCCTCCTAGTGATTTTGATTCCTCTTCTGATAGTTTTACTTTTATGGAACTCTAGGAGAAGGTAGATACTAGGCCTTTCATCAAAGAGTGACCCTTTCAATTAACTCCTCCTGACCATCCCTTTGTCCAGCAACTTATTGCTTCTGAACTCATAGGCTTAGTACAACCTCGTGCTCAAGGTAACGAAAAATTCGTTCACCATTTTTATACTTATGCCAGATTCAATAGTACCATGGAACTTAACTTCTGTGGTATTAAAGCTCGCAATGCATTCACCGCTACTAGTATCCATCGACATTTCAATCTTCCCAACATTTTCCGTTGCCACTATAATCAACTCATCCACCACTACCCTTTAGACATTGTTATTCGCGCCCTCTGTCAAGAGGGTGTTGAATGGCATCAGTCACGTTACTACCAGCTCTACCCTAAACGATCTGATCTCTTATCCGCAGCTCGCCCTTGACTTCATCTAGTTTGCACCAACATCGTCCCAACCACCCATCTCGCCTACATCACTAAACAACAAGCCTCCATATTTACCTCCTAATGACTGGTCCCCCAGTCGATATAGCTGATGCTATT
This sequence comes from Erythroxylum williamsii, assembly GCA_027564335.1. Taxonomy (NCBI): domain Eukaryota; kingdom Viridiplantae; phylum Streptophyta; class Magnoliopsida; order Malpighiales; family Erythroxylaceae; genus Erythroxylum; species Erythroxylum williamsii. The sequence continues at coordinate 37,011,311 of JANITW010000236.1, read as the reverse complement.
GCTTTCGCCTTACATGATTCCATCAATACCACCAAATTCACCAACGCCATTACCTTTTCCCATCTCATCATTGATATTCTGAGCACACAATGTCTTGGAATTAGATATTGACGACTATTTTGACTTGGTTCCACTCTTTAGGTATACTCGCCTAAAGTAACCCACCATTCATCCACCCCCTCCCTTACGCCATACTCAGGATATTGGTGTAACCTCTGCAATTGCAGCCCCAGTTGAGGATGATCCTCCAGCTTAGGACATTCCTGAGCCAGTTACTTTGCAGACCCTCACTGGTAGGGTAGACGGACTATGTGCAGATCCCTCTCATCTCAAAGACACTCTTTTTCAAGAGTTCACCCGATAGAAGGAGAGAGAGGCTTTATATGATTGGGATAGGCAATATCATCGACAGATGGATGCATTGCTCACCAAGCACTTTCATTTCCAGTTGCCATCTGATGAAGATGACCCCTTGCATGGCGCTGGCGCATCTGGAGCAGGCCCATCTGGATCTGGGGTTGACCCTTCTATTGAGTAGTTTGAATCATTTGTCCTTTTTTTGTTTTAGGTAGTCCTATTGTTAGTTTTTAGTTTTCTTGATATTCAGTAACATAGTTGTTATTTATCAAATCAATGGCCATTTGTTTATATGATTCTCATTGTGTTTGTGTTATTATTTAATAGCCTTCCTATTAATTTTTAATGTATCATGGTGTTTTGATTGTAATTCACATTGAGGACAATATGATGTTTAAGTGTAGGGGAGGTTATTCCATTTTAGTAATTTTGAATTATGCACTATTTTTGACCATTTCATTGCTTGTGCAAGTCATTTCTGTGTCATATGCAAAATTTCAAACTTGGTAATTGAGGTGAATTCCATTTGTATTAAAACATAAAATATTCCAAGGATTTTATCTTTAGTATTAAAACATAAAATATTAATTAAATTAATACATAAAGATAAATAAAGCCTTTTCATTAATTAAAAATGATGTCATACATTAATTTGCATCCAATTGATTAGCTGTAGGAGCATAAACTAACAATTTTAACATCTGCGACGGGAGCAAGCCAAACTTGTGACTAGTCCTTTTTCAAAAGTCAAAACTTAGTAAACAAGAATATTTGGAGATGCTGAAGTTAACTCCTACTCACTGCTCGGCCAACAAAAGTAAGCATCACTCACTTCTTTGCAAAATAACAATAATTAGATTAATTGTTAAGCATGTCTTGTCAGCCAGACATGAAACACCATATGTGATTATCTACACCAGGCAGTAATACATTGTCTTAACCATATCGCCTATACAAACCGGCGATAGTTTATATTTTATAATCAATGAGATACAATTTCTTTACATAATTAGTTAAAGTATTTTTATTATATATTTACTTAATTAAGTGGTGTATAAGAAAAATTAATAAAATACACATTCTTAAATGATATTATGATTATATTATAATTATAAATTTTTTATTAAATTTATATATTATTATAAATTATTACTAGATAGACATCTTTTGGAAATCTTAGCTATTGTGAACATGAAGTGGGGAATCTCATTGCTATTACTCAAGCAAGCATGAAACGTATGCTTGCATATTCATCCATAGGTACATTATGTTTCTTTCTTATAAAAGAGGTAATTGGTCTCATATATTAAAATATGAAGATACTTAAACAAATAAGGTTATAGAACTAACCCGACAAGAGAATTTAATATAAAACAATATACGTATGTATGTGAAAATTCTTATTATGATAATTGTATAAGTGATTATTCGACTTAAGATCTTTAAAATGTCAAGGACTGTTGTGTTTTGATACTACTTAGACTTAACCTACCCAACAATAGCTCGTTTAATAGTCATTGAATACAATGTGAACTATATGGACCAAGTTAAAAGATCAATATATGATTCGTTACATTAAAATGATTAGAAAAAATGTTTCATTCTTGTTAATTAGTAATGAGTTTGAGAATTCTTGGTTAAAATATAATGATATTTTGAAAATAGTTTTCAAATGTTAATAATACAATCAACCATTAACTGTGGAGAAATAATATGATTAGAGTAAAAAAGAGTAGAAGCTAATTTTATACTCTATGTCTAACTAAAATATTACATGCTAAAAGGATTAAATTATATAGAAAAATCATGCAAAAAAAGTGATATGTAATTTTATATGTCTCAAAAGATAAAACAATACTAAAGGAAATTACTAAGGTAAGTGCATTTATCGTTTTCTTTAGTATAACTTCAATAAGTTCGAGTGATGATTCTACGAGAACTGTAATTCTTAGTACTAATTATTTTCCTATTATCTAGTTTAATAAAGTGAATTATTTATTAAATGATATAATTAAATAAACTAAAATAAAAAATAAGAATAAACAAATCAAAATCATAAATAAGAATAAGAACCAATAAATAAAGAATCTTTCAAAGACCTTCCTATACTTAAACTTATATGATCTAATGTTTAATCCTAGTTTTTTGGAATGGTAGAACTACAATTATAATCTTTCTCAAAACATATTCCTAGTATCCTCAAGTTGACTGACCAAAAGTTCTCTATAATAAAAAACCCTTCAAAATACATTCATTCTTTATATGTATTCTTATGAAAGTGTTCACTTTAATCCGAAAGAGATATATAGTCCTAGTTCAAGATTTTTATGCAATTCTTATTACTTTTGCTTTAATATTATCATATATATTAATCTTATATATTCACTACTGTTAAGAAATTTTGCCAGGATGCGACCCCACAAGCTTGTTTTCTCTAACTTTAAGCCTCTTATCAACAAAATTAAGAGCATAATAGATAGTTGAAGCTCAAAAACTCTATCCCTTGTAAGTAGATGTCAATTGATTAACTTAGTTATTTCCTCACTCACATATTACTAGGCCTTACATATAGTATTTTATAAAGCAGTCATCAAAGAGTTAGAGAAACTCTTTAGAAACTTCGTTTGTAATGCTAATGGCATAATCAGTTAAAAAGTAAAATGTTTTGATGTTTGTATGCTAAGGAAAAATGGTGGATTAGGCATTTTTCCAATCAAAATGCTTAACTCATTTCTCTTTATAAAGAGGCATTGGAGGCTACTAATAGATAAACATTCCTTATGGGTGAAATGGATACAAACTTACTATATAAAAAAGGCCAGTGTTTATGGAGTTCTAAGACACCTATCATTTCTTCATCACTCTTAAACTCCTTTTTTTTTAAGAAATTAAAAATTTTCATTAAAATTAGAGAAGATTACGTGGGATAGACCCACTTGGTTCACTGGGAGTATAACGATGTTCAACAAAAAGACATATTGTTTGATAATGATCTTTGCCTTTCTAGAATCTTCAAACTTTTACTCGATTAAAGAGGATGATTGATGATGCTCTAATGGCAATGCTTGGGGTGGCTCCATGGAACAACCTTTTCTCAGTTCTTCGCTCAACTAGTTACTCTTCTCAGGTAACTAACTCCATCGAAGACAACCTTTAGGGATTAGGGTATTTTACGTGTCACTAAGAACTTGCTTTATTTTGGAAGGAGGGAGAAAGCTCTCTAAGGGCTCAACTCTTCAGTGATAAGCTAGTGAGGGAGGTCATGACTCAAGTTAGTAGTGATTCCTACTTTATAACCTTACTCGACTCCTTCTTTAATCAAACTCTATAATCATATTGGGTATGGCTAATCTAAGTTCCATTCGTCTGGGATTGATTTTCTTAAAGATTTACAAAGACTTTAGAGTCTAGCCAGAAAGGGAGAACGGGGAGTAGATCTCATCTACAAAAAAGGTACATGATTTAAAGATTTATAGATCTTCCTTTCTTTTCCTTGAAAACTCCACTGTTTAAACACTGTTTAAACAATTATTCATTGATGACAGGGATATGGAAGAATAGCATTGATCTTCAAGCATTGTTCAACCCAAAGAAGAGGAGTAATTCTAGGTAAGTTAGTACTGAACAACCTCTCTATTTCCTTAGATACTGCAAAGAATAATCTACCAGTATAATCATGGGTACTGTTGTGAACTGTGGTTAGATTTCATTTCTGCATTATGAATTGAGTAACTAGTTTTTAGGAAAGATTTGAATTGGCAATTGCTATATTCTCCATACAAAGGTCATTCTCTTACTACAATGTAGGTTTAAATAATTGATGATCAGTTGCTCCCTTATGCTATCAGTAGTGAGTTCCATAAGAGAGATTATCAAAGTAGATTGATCTTTAAATTGTTTACTATTCCTCTCTTTCCAGATAACTTGAAAACAAGTAGCCACTGAGAGTAGTGTAATAGCCTATCATATTTTGAAATATTCAAGTTAGGTAATTCTTATATGATATCTGTGAGTCTGCCATAGTTGAAATTAGGGGCTCATAGAGTAGATATTTTTACCTATATTCCTCTAGAGAAGACACACTCAAAGAAGAGGTGATCTTTGGTTTCATCCTCTAGATTGTATCGAAAACATAGCTTAGATGAGGTTAGGAATTTCAACCTATCCAAGGTACTCAGTCTGTCCCACATTGCTAGCCAGAGCAGAAAACTAACATTAGGTCCAAAGGCCTTATTCCAGATTAAAGCATCCCACCCTACTCGATTTTCAGACCTTTGCCTCATCTTTCTGACTTCCTTAGTAGTAATCACAAAAATAGGAACCCATAAGTGTATGTATCTCCCTCACCATGACATCTAAATTGAGGAATATGTAGAAGTGAAGTCTCATACGAGGAAAGAGACCAATTCCCATTCCTTATTATTTCTTAGAGCTTAGTATCCTTAGCGAATCGATTTAATAGGGAATTTGCCATCTGATTTTGTATTAAAGGCCCATTCCCTATCTAGTTGTCATGCCATAAGGAAAGTTGATCTCCTGCCCCTATTTAACAAGTAATGTGTTGATACACCTCCTCCCTCATTCTAAGAAGTTGGTTAAAAAACTAGGTGTAGTTGACTTTGGTTTCTAGAGCCCAAAAACTCCTTCCTTTTAATAAATAAGAATGAATGTAGTTAATCCACATTGATTGTTTATCACTTAGAATTCTCCAAAATCCTCTTGGGCATAAAAAATTTATTTTTAGTAGAGATTGACTCTAGTCCTAATCCACTTTCATCTTTCGGTTGACAAATTATCATCCAACTTACTTTGACTATTCCTTTCTCTCCGTTCCTTTTCCCTATAGAAATGCTTCATCAGTTTTTTATCCTATTTTAATCAGCCCATTTAAAACAAAAAGGTATAAACGCCATTAAGTATTCATAGACAAAATAACCAAATTTAGTGACTGAAGTTTCCCTTCAAAGGATAGTGCTTTATTGGTCCATAACCCCAATTTTTTTGGATCTTATCTATCAAAGGAATACATTCATCGAATCCTAGCCTCCTTGATGAGATAGGAATCACCAAGTGGTGTAGAGGAGGAGCTTTAGTTTCCATACCTGTAACTTGAACTAAAGGATTTGATAGGTGAGAAGCACTCTTGGAGAGTATAATATAGCTCTTGTGCTTATTGACACATATGCCCAACATCTCCGAAAATAAATTGAAAGTTTTCATTAGAAGAGAGGCTGAATGACCATTTGCCTTGTTTAGGAGAATAAGGTCATCTGCAAAACATAAACTAATTAGAGAACCTTCCTTACATTTGAAGTGAAATCTGAATTTAGGATCAATTGAAGTGTTGTGCTTCAGTAACTGGGTGAGGACTTCCATACAAATTAGGAATAGGTAGGGGGAAAGAGGATCCCCTTGCCTAAGACCTTTTTTTTCCTTTGAACACCTTCGTGGGGCTACCATTAATCAATATCCCATAGGAAGCTGTAGAAATGCATTCTTGAATCCACTTGATGAATATTGAGGGAAAGTTCATTATCTCCAAGGTTTTTAACAGAAATCTCTAATCCATACTATCGAAAGCTTTTTGTAAATCAACTTTTATAGTGTAATTCTAGGGGCTTCTCTTGCAGTTATACCCTTTTAAAAGCTCTTGAATGATAAGGATATTGTCCCCTATATCTCTGCTTGTCATAAATGTCCTTGATTCTTACTGATGAAAAATTTTATAACCTCCTTTAGCTTATTTGCCAAAATCTTGGCGATGATCTTGTAGAGAAAATTAGTACACAAAATAGGTCTGTAGTCACTCCAAGTTTTCGAACTGGAGTTTTTAGGAACCAGGCATAGAAAAGTATTATTTATTTGTTTTAGTAAAACCCCTTTTAGGAAGAACTCCTACACTACCTCCTTGACTATCCCCTAAAACTATTCCAGGTTTCCTGATAAAAAACCATTCAATCCATCCAGACTTGGAGTTTTAGAGCTATTCATGCTGAAGACTACCTTATTGATTTCCTGATCTATAATAGGTATTATTAACTAAGAAACTTCATGATCAAGAATTCTAGTGGTTATAAACTGTCTAAGATCATAATCCAACTCAAATAGGAGAGTTTCTAATCTAAATAGATTATTATAGAAATTCATAGCTTCTTTAGCTAAGTTTTCTTGTCCAAAAACATCCACTCTAGCATTTGTTTTAATGGAGGTAATTCAATTACTATTCTTTTGAGCCATCATAGAATTGAAGAAGAACTTTATACATCCATCTCCCTCTTTTAACCAATTTATTCTAGCTCTCTGCTTTAGTAAAGAACATTAATTATCCACTACTTCTAAGTAATTTTTAAGCACATCCTTCTCTACTATAGTTAGAGCACCATTTAAGGGATTCTCTGCCAATGCTTTTTAAATAGAAGAGAGTTTATCCCTAGATATATCAATCTCCTCAGTAAGATTCATACCTCTTTTACAATTAAGAATCTTCAGCTCCTGTTTTATAGCCTTAAGCTTTTGGATACAAATGTACTGCTTAGTGCCATAACATCCATGCTCCAATCCCTTGGCTATTTCTTCTTGAAACCCTCCATGTTGATTAGAAAATTGTTAAAACTGAAAGGATGATGGACTCTGGAGGTGGTGAATAAATTATCAATCATTATAGGAGTATGATATGAGATAACTGGGTCCAAGAATTTTGCAGAGCTTTTTGAGAAAGAATGTAGCCATTCCACATTAACAAAAGTTCTATCTAATTTTTTTCCTAATGTGATAAATAGAATTTTGTTTATCTGTCCAAGTAAACTTATGACCTTCATATTTTAGATCTATAAGTTCCACCTCTTGCGTACAATCAAACATATCAGGGGAGTAGTGTTGGATCGGAAAAAGAAAACATGTTTTGTTTGGAAAAACGGTAGATTTCAAAACTTTTGAGAAATCATCCTTGCAGCGGAAGCAAAAAATCCAAATCAACATGCTAATCCATACATGATATGGGATAAGGATAATAAAATATAAACAAGATTAGGAGTATTACTGACTCTTTCGCTACAGCTTTAAATCCTCGCTGCGCTATCCTCTCCTTCTTTGTGTATCCAAATCCTTTGCCTTTGACTCTTTTCCTTTAGCAATCTACTTTCTCCTTGTTGTAGTATCCTCAACCAAT
>JANITW010000236.1:36892431-36911793 GCA_027564335.1 Erythroxylum williamsii | reverse complement strand
TTATCTTTATTTAATTGCTGGGTTTGTATGTATATATATATAATGACAAAATTGTAATTACTATATAACGGGTAAATGGGTATAGGGGTAGTATCCCCATACCCGCCCCGATACCCGACGGGTATTTTTGCTAACCCCCCATACCCGCCCTACGGGTAAAAATTTGCTCCCCATACCCGCCCCCGTTCGGGTAATTTTATCGGGTACCCATTGGGTTCGGGTACAATTGTCATCCCTAGTTGTCTCTTTTTGTAACCTTAGCTAGTCAATCTCATTTTGCTTCTTCCACTTTTCCCTTCTTCGTTGCATCCTTATTTAGACTTTTAGTTTTTTGATATAGTCTTTCATCCCTTTCCTTTCCTTATTTTTTTCTACATTTAAACTTTTCAACTTAGTTGTTTTTGTGTTTCTTCCTTCCTCTTCTAGCCATCTCCTGAAGTCCTTCTAGCTCATCTTTTTCCTCTCACCCTTTTTTCTCTTTGGGATGGTTTACTTTCTACTCACTCCTTGACCTGCTATGCCTTAATGTTAAACCTCTTGATCCTAGAGGCAAAAGATTTTCCTACTTTTGGTGTACTTCCTGATAGAACTAATCCCAACATCTTTTGTGGACCACTCATTTGAACTAATTTACAGGCTTAGAAGTAGCCTGGAAATTCAACTTCTTCAAAGGATCATGTTTTTGTTAAAAAATTTGAAAATAGGTTATTGGGAATAGTTCCTCCTCACCTAAGATGAACTATTGTCCTTTGGTAACTTCTGTGAAGGGTAAGACTATGGTTGCTCCAGAAGCAAACATTCTTAAGTAAGGAGCAACAAGAGTGGGAACATTCTTATTGATTTTTTTTTGGCAAAAACAGATCCTCCTTTCCTGCCATCAGTGCCTCGCCTAAGCTCTAGTGGAAGAATATGGATTAAAGGAGGTGCTTCTAGGCGATGATAACTTGTTCTTGTTAAGGTTTATCAGCTCAGAGCTAGCTTAGATAGTTATAAAGAATGGCCCTTAACATTTCAACTCTAAACCAATCTTGCTTTAGACATAGAAACTAGGAATAAAACTAGAGCTAGCTTAGATAGTTATAGAGAATGGCCCTTAACATTTCAACTCTAAACCAATCTTGCTTTAGACATAGAAACTAGGAATAAAACTATCCAACATAAGATTGAAACAAGTTCCCCTTTAAAGGAATATGCCCAACATTCCCTTAGAGTACTAGACCATATATAGTTTAGGCCATCTAGCAAGGTATATAGTCAAACCCCTTTGCCTTGATGAGGCTATAGCCATAATGAAAAGAATTAATTGTGCTTGAGTATGTGTCTTGATTGATTTCAACAAGCAGTTGCTAATAACCATTCCTTTATTAAGGTTGGATGAAGCTAATAACTTTTATGAAGATTATGTAGTAGTCATATGCAATTGGAGACCAGCCTAAGCTAACCATAACTATGTATGCAAGCCAACTGGTAGACACTTTTAAAATAGGAGCTATGATGAGCACACTCAAATGGATGGAAATTCCACTGAGGACATCCATGAGAAATCTCAAGAACAAGAAAGTGAGCAACAAAGATAGACGGTGAAACAATTTACAATTGAGCACAATGAAGTTGAGCATGGTTCTTCAATACAAAAGGAAAAACCAAGATCAATATATCTAACAAAAGAGGAGATCACTAGTACAAATCACATTAATCCCAATTCTTATTTAGTATAAAATCCTTATTATTGAGAGGAGTCTGATTGTCACCATCATTCAAATTCATTATACCAAATAACATGTCAATACTTTCCCATCCAAGATTATCTTTTAAATCACTCTTATGTATCAAACTCAATTTCTTAGAAACCTAATCCACTAAAAGATTGATATAGTTAAGGTAAATTAGACCTACAAAACTATTTGTTGTCTTAAGAGTCGTAATAAATAAATAAAATTAAATTATTAAGAAATTGCAAGAAATTATATTCAACTTAATAAAGATAATAACAAGCCTTTCTTAAAGCTTAAATTGTATCAAAAAAAGACCCAATCATTTAATCTTTTGTGTTTCATTCTATTCCTTTTCTTGGAATGGACGAATTCAAATATGCTCCAATTTTTTTCACATCCTATTGCACTCACACTTTGACTTAGAATTCAAATTGAAAAATTTTACAATTTTGGAACATCACTTATTAATTGGTCCCACCAAGATACTTTAAGGAATAAAAGTAATTTTATAAACAAAATAAAATGATGATTAATTTCCAATAAGTTACAAAAGTGAAAAATATATACTTGGATTAAGTTTGTCTCTTTGACAAATAGCAATAGGCATTCCAAAATCACCATAAGCATCCTTATAAACCTCTATTTGTAAGCTTAAAAGATCTTTCATCATTTTATGGGCAACAATAGTTATAATAGTTAATAGCATTCTCATATTAACTTTAGATATATTTGTAAAACTTAGTCTAAAATAGACATTAGGATTAAAAAAGTCCTAACTATAAAGAATAAAGATTAAAGTTTTCTTTTCCATCCCTCATTAATGACTGCAAGATAATATGTGTACAAAGAAGATCTACTTTTCAAATTGACCTTGATTACTTTTGTTACTCTCTCCATGGAATCATAAAAATAACTCGTTGATGCCTTCTCATCATATCAGCAAGACAAATTACTCTCATCAAAGGCTCAAAAACTTATATGAAAATTTTATATTAGGACCAATGTTCATGATCTTTAAGTATAATTCTAGAAACCTCTAAGCTAGCATTATACCTAACATGATGAGATGTAACCTATTTATCATTTGTAAAAATTTGCCTCAACTTCTTATTAAATTTAAAATCACAAATCTTATAATAGCATGATAACACAAGTTCTTACCATTAGTAAAATCCTTTCTCATTAAATTCGGGGCCCTTATATAATTATAGATGAACTTGGTCACATTTTGTTTACTTTCTGCACAGTTTTATCAATGATAAGAAAGTATTTAACATCTTAGGTATTTTCCAACATCAGTTTAATGCAATGTGCAGCACAAAGAATCCAATAAAGGAATTATACTTTCTTTCTAATCCTTTTCTAGATACTTTGTAAGCAGAATCGTCATTAATAATGAACAATATTTTTACCCCAACTTTATTCATAACTTTATCAAATATTTGAAACAGAGTATCAACATTTCTAATAAGATCAGATGCATAAATAAACTTTAAAAATGTTGTCCCTTTTGCAGGATAAACAAAAATTGATAATAGGCTCATTTCTTCTATTTGTCCAACCATCATACATGATTGAACACCCAAAAATAGACCAAGTTATTTTTATTTTATCCAAATAACTATTTATTTCATAAATAGAGTTTCTTAGAAGTTTACCTTTGTATTCATCAATTAAAAGAGATTTTGTTGGCCTCAAATTTTTTTATGATGAATAAGCATGATTTAAATTAATTTTGAGATCTTGATAGATTAATTTATTTTGGAGTTAGTTAGCTTGTTAATGTGAGTAAGATTTTATAACATAGGTTAATTGAATTAAAGTGTTAAGGTGGTTAGATTCCATGAGGGCATTTTTGGAAGATCACTTAAGTTGGAAAGTCTTAAGGCATTGAAGGAAGGGAAAATTTGACATTTCTCAATCATTAATGGCATAATAGGAAGAAGAAGTGTTGTCTTGTTTTTAAATGAAGAAGAAAAATGTGGATTGAGGGAGAGAAGAGAGAAAAACAAAAATAGAAGAGAGGAGAAGAGAGTTTCGGTGGAGAAGAGAGGAAAGAAGAGAAAACTAAGTTAGGTTTCAATTTTTCTTAGTTTTAGAGAGTGATTTTGAAGTCATTCAAGAAGGAAAAAAAGAAAGAGGAGCATTAGAGCTTCCATTTGAGCCAAGAACTCGTTGTTTGGTGAAGATTCAAGGTAAGTTTATGTTTAATCTTTTGGATTTTTTGAAGGGTTTTGGTTCAAACAACTTAGGAAATGCATGGGTATAAGTATCCTAGGATCAATTTTATGCATATATTTCTTTGGATTTTCCTATTTGAATTCATCTTGAATGAGGATTTTTGCCAATGTTGAAGGGAGGCAAAAGAGGCAAGAGAAGCAAAAGGAGAGGCATCCTTAAGTAAGTTTTCAAGTGAGAAAATTAAGGTGGGTTTCATGTTTATAATTCGATAATGAGAAATTATGTTTATTTTTAGTCAAGAGAATAAAATGATTTTTCATTGCTTTATAATTGTGTCATTTGTTGCTTTTGAATGATTTGAGAAATTGCTATATGCTTGGTTTACAAACTTGGTTGATGAATTGTTAAATGATGATAGAAATGCATATGAAATATTTCATGTTCATGAAAAATGTGTTTTTCAAAATGTGCCATTGGGCAACATGTTTACAAGTTATGAAATACATGTTATGTGGGTTTGGTTTTGTCCCTTAAGTATGTCAAGTGCACTTTGACTAAAGGCTTCTCCCGCCTGCTCGATAGTGGCACGGAGCTCCTTTATGGCCTATAAGTTCACAGCTACACAAAACCATTTTATGGGATTGCGATAGTGCGTTCTGTTCACAGCTACATAGAACCCTTATGGGAAATATGTAGTACGTTCTACTTTGGAACTTCCAAACCATTTCGATGTGCTTATGTGCTCACGATATGTTGATAAGTTTGATGTATACATGATTTTAAATTGCTCATGAATTATTTGATAAATTGACAATTTTTGAGAAATAAGTATTTGATGATTTTTACTGTGAAAGTACTATGGTTACAAAAATGTACAATGGCAATGAGTTTTGAAAAGGGTTTTTGCTTGTTTTTCAATTATAAATCTGTTACTCAGAAGCTTTAAGCTCACCCCCACTTTCATTCCCATCTCTAGGTGTTGAGTAAGAGATCGAGTGAAAGAGGATCAAGGCATCATTTTGATTTAGAATATTTTTGTATTTGAAGTTAGTTTATGTAAAACAAGGCTTTAGTTGCATGATGAGAAAATTATTGTTCATGTATCTTTTTGTATTTCTAGAATTATAGGATTTTGTACCTTTTCTAATTCAGATATGAATATTGATAATGTAATGTGACTTGAAATGCCCACTAAAGTTCTGTAAAACTCTTATTTTATGATGTTAATGGAATAGAGATTTATGTTTGGATGAATATTGAGTTGAAAAGTGAATTTGTGTATGGATGAGGTGGAGTTGAAATATGAATTAATTTAAGGATTAGTTTAAGTTGGAATTCGGTATATTTGGGAAAGTTATCAAATTAGGAAGATAAAATTTTGAATATGGATTGTTGTTGCATATCAGTGAGATGATGTGGATAGGAATGAATGATGAAATGTAGTTGGATGGTTAAGAATGATGTTGCATGAGAGGAAGTGAAATGGAGACAATTTTTCAAGTCTTTCATAAGGGTGAAAATTGTGTGCTGATTTCAAGGGAAAAACTGGATTAATTTAAGAAGAATTAAACAAAGTTTTCTTCACGAACGTTGTAGCTTATCTTTTCAGCTTTTCATAGATATAAAGTATGAAATTTTTGGACAATGGAGTTGGAAGATATGATTATTACAAGTTTGGATGCTGTTTAGGATGGAACTTTCAGGACAACCACTTTGATTGAAATTATAGAGGCAGAAATTGTTTTTAAATTCTTCATAGAAGTTGTAGATCTTTCTTTTAGCTTTCTATTGATATAAAGTTTGCAAATTTGGAGTTCTGGATCAAAAGTTATGAGGTTTAGAAGTTGGGATGTCAAAAGAAGAAGAGCAGGAGGAGAAGCACGAAAAATCGCGATCATGCTTGAGCATGATCACGACTTTCACAGCCACCCTCCCTGTCGCGATCGTGCTTAAGCACTATCGCGACCCATAGGTTTTCCCCCTCACTTGAACATGTTTCACTCTTTTAATCATAACTTTTTCATCCAACCTTAAAATGACTTGATTTTTGAAGAGTTGGATTTGTAACACATTTCTCTATCTCTCCATAAAAATTCATAGCTTTTGGTATTAATTAGAAGAAGATTGACTGAATCCAAATAAGGGTATCAATTGGAAGAATATGAACTGGACATTTTCACTGAACTTACTTCAGTATTTGGATGATATCTTGATCTGTAGAGCTCCAATTGAGGTGATTCTTGTTTCTAAATCAATAAACACATAGAGATACAAATCCTATGAAGAGAGTGAATTTTTATTCGGCCTTTAACACTTCGCATTTCTGGAGTGAAGTTGGGTATAGTGTACTGTTTCAGTACAATATCAGTCCGAAAATGTTTGGGCTATAACTTTTAGATTTTCAGACCAAATTGAATGATTTTGATATCATTAGAAACTTAAGACAATGGGGAACAAATGTTCTGAAGAAGTCTAATTGAATTTCCTTTTTTAGGTTTTCCAAAATTGGTTCGGCATTAGGTGAAATGAGTTTGTTTTTGTGGTTTGTCTGGTATGGGCATGCCACCCAGGTGGGATGATAGCTAATGAGGGTTCATTGAAACAAACCTACAAGGTAATACGTACACTCAAGCTTTATGATTTTCAGATCAAGAGTTGAGCTCTAGAAACGGGGTCTAACAAGTTGTGGTATCAGAGCCTAGAATTAGGATCTTACATGGGCATTTTGGAAATATGTATCAAGTTACATGCATTTTCTTTAACTAGTCTCAACAGGCAGCAACGACTGATCTTTAGTCTAAGACGGATGTGTATGAGTTACGCTCGCGTGTAATTGTTAAGAGTTTGACCTGATGGAATTAGTGAGAAAAAAATGATGCTTTTCTATGATATAAGAAAATGGAAGTTGTGGATAATTAGAAATGAGAAATAGTACATGGGTAAATATGATAGAAGATGTTTCAACATATTTGTACTAGGGGATGCATTGTTGAATATGACATCAGTATTGTACTGTGAAGGTATAACCTTGAATATGATATGGATGTGAATATTTTATCATGGATTGTTTAAGGAAAATAGGAAGACAAGTAGAAATGATGAGATTAAAGTGTACAAGTAGAATGTAATGAGAATATAAATTGTTATGGTCTTAAGAAGATGAAATTGGAATCGAAGTGGTTGTTTGATTAATGTGACAAGAGTTACGATCCACCATAAGAATGTGTTAGTGGAATTGAGATCAAAATTTTATGATGATTATAAATTTATAATTTTGAATCAATGGCGAATATACATATGTAAGATGTAATGAAGGATAATTGGAAGATGAGACGAATGATAGCGACACAAGTACAAGTTCAAAAGGTAAAGTTGAAATGTTATTGTAAGTACCTATCTGATAGTGGGATCATCATCACAAGTGAGAATATTGAGCGCATATGTAATATATGTGTGGAGATGATATAGGAAGCAATCTATGACTTAGTGGATATTTTCTAGTTAGAGTTCCCATAGTTTAAAGTCTAAGAGGGTCTAGAGAAACACATGAAAGTGCTTATAATGATCAATTGGGAATAGATTAAGATTTCTGATGATGTTATAATGAGTAATGAATTCGAAGATAAAGAGAAGAATATTGTCTAAGATCAATGGAGATCAAAGTATCCATCATGTAAGGTATAAATTTGTGAATTGTTGGAGATAAATATGTGGACAAAAAGGGGATGACTTTGATGATACACACCTAAGCATATGCAATAGTAATTATGTTTACTACTTCATTGAGTTTTGTTAATTAGAATGTTATGACCATGTAAGAATGATAGAAATGGGTCTTCTCGAGGTATTAAAGATGGATGATAATGCGATGATGATGACATTTGATTGATAAACATTACATGAACAGTATAGAGGATTGTAGTAAGAAATATTCTTTCGAAGAAGAATTTTATGGAATTAGGTTAAGCAGATCAAATAGTTTATATTAAAAATGATCAATTAAAGGATAAATTAGAAAGGATATTGGAGTCCTAATCCTGAAGGAGACTCAAACAAAAGAGGTAGAATATACTACTGAGAATTAATGTATTTTTGTTTGATGTAAAGTATCCAACTATATGAGTGGATTTCTGAATTTGAGGAGACATAAATTACTAATATGAGGAGTATATAGGTCCATGTTATATTTTGTGTAAGTGTGTTCGGGAGATACAAATAAGATCTGATGAATGTGTTACCAACACAGGAAATTAAGATTGAAAATAAATTGAAATGATTGGAGAAATTAGTATGAATGAGCAGATAGTAGAAAAATTTAGTGTGAAATTAGAGGAAATCGAATGAATTGAGAAAATCGTTCAAGGGAGGAAGTTGATTGGGAAATTGAAAATAACGTGGGAAATGAGGAATTAGTTATTTAAGGAATTATGAGAACTAATCATGGGCATATAGAGCTTTGGAAACATTTGTTCAAGTTAACAAATGCCTTGACAGTATTATGGTATTAAAGATTAAAGTGATCCAATAAAAATGGATCAATTCGTGATCATAATCATAGAGGATATTTGCAGTATATTTAACAAGTGAAGAGAATGTTTTTGAACATTGAAATTAATCTTACATATCATGGATGTAAAACAATTTTGAGGAATTATAACACCGATATTGATTATATCTTCTGGATTTGGAGATTTTATAGTATACAATGATGTTGTATAAGAGATTTGGATAAAATCCAATGTAGCATAATAAAGTGATTTCATATGTATGGAGACGATTAAAGTCCTATAAGTTGATTATTCGATACATGATTTAGAACAACTATAGTAGTGATTGTTTTGAAAGTGTGGGGACAGTATATGTATAGGAACATCTTGGATATACATAAATATATAAATCATTAAAGTTGACGTAATTATTGAGTTGAGATAATTGAACACGACATTGAGATAATGGATAGAAGTACTGTAAGATTATGATGGTACAAATGACTATTTTCTAGTAAAGTTAGTGTGATATCTGATACATTAAGCAAAAATCCCAATAGCAGTGAAGCATGAATTTAGATATTGAGGTTATAAGGACTAGTGCAAAAAGAAGCATAAAATGTGAAGTGAAATTTTGGACAAATCAAGTACAATTTGCTTTGGAATTAAAGATTAGTTTCACATGAAAGGTTTTACCAAGCCTGAATTGAGGATCTAAAATATTGTGAATCTTACTAAGATATTGAAAGTGAATATGAATTTTAAGTTCAAATAAGAAAAATGATACTTTGTGATGGAAATAAGAAGTATAGGTACGGATATAGATGATTGAGCAAAGGGACAGTTAGAGGAGCATCAATAACAACCTATGATATACATTCTAGTAGGAATGTGCCAAAACATCATTTAGTGGCTAAGAATGTAGAATCAAGTGACTGAATGTTCGAATTGTCGACGGTCTTAACTGTTAGAGATATGCTTAAGGCTTATAGTTTATAGTTCATAGGAACATGAGATCAATGTATAGTCCTATTTTCTTTAAACATCACAATCATTATCATGTTTATATCATTGGAATACTGTATGAAGAGTTAGATGACAAAAAGAGTCATCTGCCTCTTTATTTGCATGAATAGGGCAAAAGATGGTCGAAAACAAGAATTAATTAGGGATGGAATGTTTAAGGAAGTATCACCTTCCCAAGGTGTGCCTAGATTGAGTGTAAGATGTCAAGTATGCTAGGAAATATTGATATGATTTGATATTGGTGTTAGTGCCAAAAGTGAAAAAATTTTGTGAGTAATCTGAAATATATTGAGGAAACATTTGAGATAGTGTGATATCTGAATAAGTCATTGAAGGACTGATCAAATCCATTAACTAGAGCCATTTGAAAGACATTATTCGAGTGAAGAAATCACTTGGAAGATTGAGTAAAACATAGGATAACATTACCTTCATTTGTTTGATCAGTCAGGTAAGAATTTCAAGGACGAAATGTTAGGGCATTGATAACTCCAACAGACATAATCCCAAGTTTCCTTGTACCTAAAATTTATTCTTGCAATTTATTAAATGACAAAGTTATCAATAAAGGGGAATATATATATATATATATATTTTCCCACTCGACTTCTTTTCTCTAATGATTTTCTCTTTTCATTCGATTTTCTTTAATTCACATCGACTTCTTTTCTTGATACTATCGTCGGTACTGCTCATGAAATCCTTATCAGTCAACTATTTTTTTCACAATTACTTATCAATCATTTTTAGTACCTCAAGAAGATCAATTTCAATCTTTCATAATATCTCAACACGATCAATTTATACCATAACTTAGGTGAGGAGAACATCCTTTATAATCAGGCTCAGTAAGGCATTAAGCAATTCATTTAATCTAATACCTTGATATATATATCCTCAAGATCATTCCATGTTTTTCCATTGATGTCTTTTAAGACAATTTACCAATTAATGACTTACATTCGAGATACTGTAATCTCATTTGGTTCAGGACAACAATCTTTCCCATTTGTATCTGTCCTCAATCGTGGGGACTTCTTTCAACCTATTATGTGGATATCATTAGAGGCCTAGATAATTGAGCGGCTACAGTGATTGAGATGGATCGATTTCGAAAATAGTTCGAGGGATGCAATAAGATAAAGATCAAGCTTCGGAGTAAGGTATGAATTAAATCTCAGCTTTATATTGATTCTTGTTAATCATTTTATAGAACTAAATAAATCTTAGTTTTAGGAAATCAAAAGTCACGAAAAAGTTTTGTGGTTATTCCACTACAATTCAGATCAGATCCCGACGACTCGATTTCCCAACAAGGAGTTGATGGAAGAACTTACTTCACTATTGTCAATAATTTATGGTTAAAAATACATGAACACCGTAGGTTTATAATGAAGTTATAGGTTTTAATTTGAAAATGATCTAAAGTTGTTTTTATATTAGGTTAGTTCCGTGAGGAACGTGCTTAAGAAAAATGACATCCAAGTTTAAAAAGAAGAATTATCTTGACAGTTATATATGGAAGACTATCTCTCAGGTGACAAAGGATTTTTATTATCAAGAGTTTGAGGTACAAAAAAAGTATTCTTTTGTAATTTTTATCTAGTTAATTTTATACATTAATTAGATAAATATTGCAAGTTATAAGTGCTTATGATTTTTTTCATTTTTCTTCTGAAAGAATTTGATTGGGATTCCAAATCTGATGCGGTTATTTATAAAGTATGAGACAGGTGAGCTCGTACACATTATAGTGACTTTCTTGGTGTGATATACAAGATTGGTTTACGATCTCCTTATATATATGAAGAAATATAGAGTCGTTGGCAGCTGTATTGGACATCACCAAAGGCAATGTCTATTTCAGAGCACAATTCTATAAACAGATCTGGAGGACCAGAGGGAGAGAGTCTTTCTGTGCACAATGGAGAATCTATTACCTACCAGAAGCATGCAGAGAAACTTGTATGTATATACACTTTACAATTATATTCTGATTTTTTACTTTAATGTATGAAATTTGATTTTAATTTAATTTGATGTATGAATTTGGAATAAAAATATATGTATATTATGATAATGTTATAAATATCTGGTGTCATATATAGCTGTGTTGTTGAGTTACTTTCTTTGTTTAACAGGAGATAAATATTATAAAAATAGAGGAATCTCTGCTAAAATTTTTGTAAATTGTAGTTCACTTATAACATTTTATTCTGATATCGAAAAAGTCTATGGGCAGGAAGTCTACACTCTGTCAGCTCTTTTTGTACACTCATATTAAGAAGCATGATGGTGTGACTTTCGTCAACACCCGATGTAGAAAACTTAATGTATGTGAAATTTATTATTTAATATTAATTCTGAATAATTATCACTGATTAACATAAACATTGTCTCCTGATATGACCAAATATAAGAAAGCATTCAACGACAGTTTCAACACTCTGAAACTGTTGATGAGAGTCAGACATATCTTGATGCAGTAGGTGGTAAGGACCATCATAGACAGATCTTCAACTTAGGTCCTTTGCGAACACATGCTATTGGAAATCCTCCACATCTAGTACAATTACAGCTAGTAGGCAGTTCGCATCTATTGAGAGAATCGTTCAGCTTGAGAGCATAATAGAGAGGCTGGTAACTCAGTTGCAACAGTCTATGGAGTACATAGCCAACTCCGTAATGAGACGGATGAGTTGAAGGTTAGGGGCAGTACCTCATCGCAGTAATTAGAGCATCCACATTCACCAACTGCATAGCTTAGTTGTAGCTACTCTCAAGTCATTTTGTACGAATTAGAGACTTCTTGTTGCAGATATTAATTTTTTATCAATTAAGATTATTTTTATTTTATATTATCAATCAACTTACTGTTTAGACAAATTAAATATATAAAAGTCAAAATATTATCAATAGATAACTATAGAAATTAATTATTAATCAAAATTAATTGTAGGAAAAATTAAAAAATGATATCGGTGCATTTACCAATGAAATAACAATATCCGTCGATAAATTTACTACTAAATTTCGGAATAAGAAAACACAACTTATCATCACTACATTTTCCAAAATGTTTCCAAAACTTTGACCGTTTCTAATTTTTTTTACAAACATACAAAATCTGTCGCTAAATTTATAGAGGGCACAAAAGTTACCATCGCTAAATATAGCAAAAGAATAGAAAATATCCGTTGGTAAATTAGCGACTGAGTAGAAATTACCTACAGCCGTTTCTTCAACGATTGATGTCATCGGTAATTTCCGTCACTAACTTCGCTTGCCGACAAAAAACCTTCACATTCTATCGGCAATTTTCGTCACTAAACCCCATTTTTCTTGTAGTGAAATCAACCATTCCCTAATTAACATAATAATATTTTATGATCAGCCATTCATATAGTCATTTCCTTTTATAATATAAAAAGTGAGATCATGTTTCATTTATTGGAGTCTAGCTAAGTTTGACAGGATCATAGAGCATGTTGACACCGTATTGTTGGCTTTCAATTCTAGCTAGTTTCTTCTACTCTATTCTTCTCTTACAAATTTTAGGGGTTAACCATAAAGCTTTAATAAAAGTGATTTAGTTGTCTATCCAACATATACAAGTTTCCAGCAAATAGAAGGTCCCATCAAGATATATATGCTTCTAGTAAATATCGCCACAATTATATATGTTCAAGGAATTTCTAGCAGGCACATCAACTACCAATAATATCTTGTATGCAATTATGTATGTTCAAGGAATTTCCAGAAAGCACATCAACTATCAATAATATCTTGTAGTTGAGAAAATTTAATAAGTAACTACAAATTCAACAAATCCAATAAAGCATCAGTCAAAAAAGTCAATGTTGATCAAATTTTAGCATGAAACTAATATTTATCGTATTATTTTCAGTCAGTATAAAATTAATATTTAATATACCATTTGTCTACCGGTGTGGTACAATAACTATAAAACTGCTTGGAGATCAATCCAAATTTCCATCTTGAAACTACCCTAAGTTGCAAAACCCATATAAATTCGATATCTACTTACAGTTAACATTTATGGTTTATAAAGTCATGGTAGGTTTAAAGTACAACCTAATACTAGGCAAAGTCAAAGCCCATAAGTTTAAAACACAACAGATATAAATTAAGCTCAAGATCAAATTCAGTATAAAACCTTAATCTAAATCAAGCGAAAGTCTTATTAAGTCAAAGCTCATCTTCACTTTAGGCACAAGTCAAAATCAAATTATTGCCCTATGTTTAATTCATGAATATGTATTTCAAAATCGTAGTAATCACAAAAGGAATTGAACTTTGCATTTTAAACCCTAAAAATTACTTTAGCAGTTGCACTTTGCATTGTAGACTACACTCTAGGAATTATTCTTTGCATTTTAAACCTAATGAATTATATTTATTTTTAAACTTCCAAGATTCATTTTAAGCAATTCTTTTTAATTCTGCCACTTAAATTTCATTATAGGCACTTCATTTTTCATTCAAGTCTTATAAATTCACTATAGACATTTCTAAAAAATTTTAAATCTTGATAATATTGTAAATTTTTAGGAATTCAATTAATGTTTTCTTTTTGACACTTCAACTAAACATATTTAAGTTTTAGGTATCCACTTAAAAGGGTAGAAAAGGGTACTCATCAATTTTTATTTTACAATTTAACCCTAAGCTCATTTCTCTAATTAGAGCTAATTTTTTTCGTTAAAATTTTCTCCGTTTCCTTTAATAAAGTAGGGTAATGACTGCATTATCCTTATTTTTTAAGCCTTTTGTCTGTATTCAAGCACACTTCTAATCAGTCGTAGCATGTCAATAACAGTTACCATCGAAATAAGATGCTTGTAAGTGGTAGTCGTTCCTCTTATATTGCTAAATACCTAGTTCACCTAAAAGGAAAAATATGATTTGGTACTAAATATTGTCAAAAAAAGGACTCAAAGAGAGAATGAATTAAGTGAATTATCCCTAATTATGAGAGTATATAATTTATCTATAATGCAATGAAGTCTTTAAAATTTTATGCAAAAGTGATTGAGGCAATGATATAAGCAAAGTAAGTAAAGTAAGAGGTAATAGTTAGAGTCTCAGAAAAACAGCAATAATTAGGAGTAAGTGGAGAGGAATACGATAACTCATAGTGGTTCTACTCTTTTAATTTACTTTCACTCTGAAAATTTCAAATTCATTATATCTTTTCTTTAATCGTTTCAGTAATTTAATTATGAAGACAAACGATACACAAAGATTTATGGTGTTTAGGGAACCCCTTTTGCATCACTAACTCTTATAATCACTTCAATTTATTCATATCTATTCTTTCTACTTGTTTGCTTTTATTTATTACGTAACTTGCAAGGCTTCTTATAGTGATTTCCATCCCACTGCTAATATGACTCCCTTACTTTTGCAACAAAGTATGACCATTTGTGGATGACCCCAATAAATTTTGAATTACCTTCCATTTGATCAAATCATATATATGTCAGGAATATAAAAAACAACATGGTTTTGATTGTTAATCGTCACATTTGGTCAATCGAACTCAATTGACTAAACGATTTGGTAACGATGGTCTCTCATCTCTCTGACTCTTTATTCGCTCCTAACTTTTCCTAATACCTTCAAGAAATACTTGAATCACTTCAACAAACTCTTCAGAGTGTGGAACATCTTATTAATCTCCTTAATCATAATTCATTTCTTCTAGAATGTTCATGGTCAAGTTTTTCCCAATCATCTAAAGCTTCGAACAACTCCGAAGCTTGAAATATTTAGTTTCCTAATTTTATCTTTCGTCTTATAATTAGTTTCCTAATTCATGAACTTTTTTAATCATTAGTACAATTAGATAAAAGTTAACTCACATTGAACCAAATTTAAATTTTATGTTCTTAAAATATATTTTGTTACTTTTGTTTTAAAACTAAAAAAAATGGTTATAATCCTAAATAAGTCTCACTTTTTAGAACCCTTTAAGAGTAGTTTGTTATTATTTTCAGTCACATTATTTCAACTATGGATCATTGATATTATCACGACATCAGTCCTAGATTTCAGATTTGGGAAAATCACTCTAGGAAAACCAAAAAGGTCTTTTGATAAGGAAAAGCTAAATCATAGTTGATTAATTTCTATGTTTTCATTTTTTATTTGTAATTGTAGATAGCAAAATTTTCAACATACTTCTGTTCTTACTTTAAATTTAATTAAATAGCAACTCATCTAAATAAAGATAGTTGTAAACAAAATTAGTCTTATAAATCCAACAGAAAAACATTACAAACAAAATAAAGGTCTTTGAAAAGAAATAGATAATGTAAATATGGTTGATAAGTAAAGAAAATGAGCTTATACGAACAATTATTTCACGCTAATAACATATTGTGTCCTGACAGCGCAAAACCCTAAAGATTTATGTTGTGATTTGACAATCATCGTTCATCATCATCGAGCGGTGAAAGCTTCCTGTAACAATATGATAACTAGATGGTGGTAACTCACTTAGCTTGCCAAATTTTTCTTCGTAGTTTTTTAGTAGCTCGAACCTGCAATCAGTTGAATAATATTCAGAAGATCTTGGAATCAAGAAAATCAACGCACTTAGTATATATCCACAGATAAAACTAAAATATTAAAAATATATTAATTATTTTCAATATTTAATTCCCAACTAATTAGATCATATATAGTTTAAGATTTCTCCCGACACTAATTTTATAAAAAAATATTACAGATATATTAATTATTATAATTAGGTGTATCAGAAAACTTGCTCTAAAATAAGATAGAAAAGAATGATCATAGAATCTACTTGCAATGTACATGCCCAAATCTTTTATTCAAGTCGAGGCCTACCAATATGCCAAGGATTGATACGGTGCATACTTCTCATAAATTTCTTCAACATCCTTCTCTACTGTTTGTTTGTTGCAACTTTCTCTACCATGTACCTGGCCATGCACATACAAAATTAAATGAACTTCGTTGGTTATTATCTATAAAATAAGTGGGCATGTTAAAATGACTTATCAAAATCTGAAGTTACATAACTACTTTATGCATAAACCTGATACTATAAGACTATATTTAGCAATCGACACATTAAGAAAATGTTTGTAATACTTGAAAAATAATAGTAAGTATTGAAGAGTTGTGATTCAAAGTTAGGAATATCTAAGAGAAAAGATTCAAAAGTATTTCCTCCATCGATGAACAACAAAATTGAATGGATTTCATAAAAAAGTGAAGTTAAGACCTCTTTTATGTGCCTTATAGTTTCGGTGTCAGATGGAATCGTTTGATAGAATCCAATACACATGAGGATGTTTGCACGTGAAAATGGACCGACACCTTTGATCTTCGTCAATTGGGCCCATGTTTTGTCGTAAATTGTACCCTCATCTCCAAGATGATCATTCAAGTTAATAGTACCCTTCTCAACACCCTTTGCAAGGTTACTAATGGTCCTTGCTCTATATCCCAAATTGCACCTCTCATTCAAGAACTTCGTACTGAGACTTGCCAGTTCCCTTGCCGTGGGGAAGTTGCCAATAACTGATAGTTCATCACCCTTTAAATTGCTTTTGTAGACTGATGTTGGTGCAAATGCTTCCGGTTGCTTTCTCTTGACTTCTTTCCTTTCCGATGTACCACTTTTTAACACTAAATGATTACAACTTGAGCCATTACTTAATTCACGTTGAAGGTTGCAAAGTGCTCGGGCCATGTTTAATGTCCTTGACCATCTGTTGATTTAATTTGGAAGAAAGAAACCAAAATATATGTACTCACTTCATTATATAATTATATTCATAATTTATGACTGAAGTTACGAAGAAAGTTAGCATGACAAGATATAGAAAAAAACTTGAAAGTAATTACGTGCAGTTGCAGAGGAGGATAGATTTCACAGCATCTTCAAAGAGAGAAGGAGATTGGAAGATTCGACCAAAACGTCTCTGCTTTGCTTCTGAATGGATCTGATGGAATTCTTTTATGTCCCTTTCGTCCCTATCGGATATCCTTAGCATTCGTGCCACTTGAGCCTGCAGCCAACCTCAATATTATATGTATTTATACTTAAAAATGCAATCAACTCAGAAATATTAAGAAAAGTCCAGCACCAGTATAGCATGGCGGTCATCAACAGAGAGCTGGAGATGATCATCAGAACCATGAACGTTGATGAGAAGAGAAGTGGTATTGGGAGGGTGTGAAATAGAAACAATCACTGAAGACACAGAGTTAGCGAGTCGTAAAGGGCGTTTTAAGGTTTTCGTACATGGAAACCAAATGTTTGGAGACATCATGAAGAAGCCATGATTGCATACTGCCTTTTCAAAGTTGAATGTCTCCACACAGTCCTCGCCCAAAGGCAATGGAAGCAAGCAACTTTCAGGCATCGATCTTACGTTTACTTTTACTACATGAGGCATATAATAGACTTAATAACTATAAAACTTGTTTATTTACATATGTGATGTGTCATGTGTGTGTATATAACACAAATTTCACGGATCACTAAGGCAACTGGAGCGTCTCGCTTTCTTGGTCCCGAGATA
Source organism: Erythroxylum williamsii (assembly GCA_027564335.1). Lineage (NCBI taxonomy): Eukaryota > Viridiplantae > Streptophyta > Magnoliopsida > Malpighiales > Erythroxylaceae > Erythroxylum > Erythroxylum williamsii. The sequence goes on along the minus strand of JANITW010000236.1, from coordinate 36,893,802 downwards.
GGCCACTGGAGCGTCTCGCTTTCTTGGTCCCGAGATCATAAAAAAGGGTCTGCACGTTCTAAGGGGTTGATTTTGGGAAACATGGAAAATTAACTCAGAGAGAGAGAGAGAGAGAGAGGTAGGGAGGGAGAGAGATAAACAAGTTATGATATCATGGGATACTTTGTATATATACATATATATATGAAATGTTATATACAAATGTAGTCGTCAATAAGATTGACATTCCTCCAATATTTGGCATAAATTTTTGATGCATTCTACACCACAACCTATCAATATCAACCAACCTTATGCAAGAGAGGAAGTTTATGATAGAAAACCTAATTTTCTGTCTTCACATCCACATACTATATGCACACAATCTCACCATATGTTATATCTTATAACATGTTCTACACTAATGGGTAGAAAAGGATAATTGTGTCATTTCAAGGATGTTTTGAATTACAATTTAATGAGTTAACATATAGTTATTAGGGTACTGCCATGTGTTTCAAATGCAATTAGTAAATTATTAACCACTCCAATATGGTTATTAAACATACATTAGGTAAATTCGATTAATGGTCATGCATATGGAATTAATGTTGCGATTATATTAGTCCATATATTTTTAACATTCTCCCACCTAGATATTTATTTTAGCTAAGGTGTTCTTGACATTGTATATTTTGCTTCAATACCACATTCTTGTAAGTATCTAGTAAAAGCCTAAGATTCCTTCCACTTTTATCATAATTGCCATAATACTCTCCACCTTTGTCAAAATTAACTATCTTGATTTTCTTCCCCTTTTGAAGCTCAACATTTGTCTTGAAAATCATAAATGCCTCCAAAGATTCAAATCTTTCACAAATGAGCCCCACTTTTTATCGCTTAAGTTACCTTGATAAATAGGTAATATATTATCATTTTGCATCAAAACATACCTTAAACCAACTCAAGATGCATCAAAATATAATAAAAAGTACTCACTTTAAAAGGAAGGGATAAAATTGTCACAATAATAAGGCTTTATTTCAACCCCTGAATGCTTTCTTCATATCAATCACTCCAACTAAATTTGACATTTTTTACGCTCAACCCTAATTAATCATGCAATTATTATTGAAAATTTATAAATAAAAATCTTTTGTAATACCTTATCTTCCCTAAGACACCTTTTATCTTTGTGTCTTGTAATTTTGATCAAATTGATTTATGGGTTACAAGTTCATTTACATCTTGTGAGATACTTAGAGCAATCGTTGTTGTACTTAATTTTTTTACGATGTCATAGTTAACCATAAATGAAATATTGGATCTAACTTAACTTAGAATCTTCATTGCTTGAGTAAGAGTTCTATTTTATTCAAGTTATTAAGTACC
>JANITW010000236.1:36848219-36859517 GCA_027564335.1 Erythroxylum williamsii | reverse complement strand
CTTCTCATTTTTCTGCATTCTTCATTTTCTGCACTTTTGCATCATTCATTTCAATATAACAACAGAACCTATTTCTAGTTTTCTACACTTGTTTAATTCACATTAAATTTAGATTCTCACGACCTTAAATACACTTTTTGCACAACATCAATTTCACATATTATTCATATAACTCATCCATTACTCTCATCACTAAATTGCTTCTTCCTACACAACTCATGCATGCAATCAATTCCAACCATTAAAACATCATCAACACAAATCCTTTACAATACTTATAACACTTTCGGTGGATGGAGAATAACGAAAATGAAGAGAAACAAAACACGATTCAGATTGAAGTGCTTACTTGTAAAGTGTAAGAATCAATGGCCAAGTACTCAAACATGCACTCTAGATGTTTCAGTGATGGATGAACAAATAAAGAGTTTTGGTATTGGTGTTACCGTGAAGAACAACAAAAGCTACAAAAAATTTTGTTTTACCATAACCATAACCACGTGCATGTATAAAACCTCTCCACATGTCACCATTGCATGTAAGTCATTTGTCATATGTATATGCTGCCACATGTCACACTATAAATGGTCCATATTTTTACATTTTTTGGTCCAAATATACTCCAAATTTCTAAAATACCCGAAGTATCACCAAAAGTACCAAATCAATTTTAATACACTCCAATTTAATTTTCAATACAACTAATCCACGATTCGCATTTTAATCACATTATAAATCAGTTATATCCAGAAAATGTCAATAAATACATGTATAATTATTTTAATGTGTCAAAAATAATTAGTATGTGTATGCCCAATTATGCATGAGTATGAAATGCACTTCTAATTTCTCAATATACTCTCATATTTTCTATTCTAGGGTTCTAGCCTTTAATATGAAATAATGAGATGTTACATTGATAGTCTGTGTTTTGTACTTTTGTTGTAAAGTGGCTCATGAACTGTTTTTATTAGTTTGGTTATGTTGATATGCTTTATGATTTTATAAATTAACTCTTAGGTGTCTTCTAGTTTTGTAAAAGACCTTATGTATGAACCTGTGGTACTGTTGTTGATATTGTTTTGAGTGAACTTAAAAGTCCAGAAGTTGTAGTGGAATTTTAATGTGAATATAGAAATGTGTTTAAAACTTATTGCAGGTGTTTGATTGAGTTTTGGGATTTTTAAAATATTGTCGTTGTGTTGTCCAAATTTTTTTAAAAAAATATATTCTTTTAACCTTGCATAGCTATATTAAGGATACCGTAAGTGTCTTTAGCCCAGGTATACGACAGTTATCATATGCATGATGTGGTACCGGGTCGTGAGAGTGCTGCATTTAGTAAAAGTATATTGTTATTCATCACACAATAATGGTAAAATGCAAACAAGTATAGTAATACAACATAATGCATTACAAAAATCTCAATGGGTGGTAAAGCATAATGCATAACAAAATTCAATGGGCAATAGAGCACAATGCCCATACAATGAAAGCAATAAAAAATATGCGATGGAAGAAGATGGATGCAGTAAGCAACTGCATAACGAGGCAAAACATAAACCAAATGCAATACACCATCCTAACTACATAATGAGGCAAAACACAAAACATAAAATACATAACCTACAATTAAACGAAGACACAAACGACAATTAAACTCGTACAATCAAATTAAACGAAACACACAACCAATGATTAAACTCATACAATCAAAGTATTACACAAAACCTAGTAAAAAAAATAAAAAACCTAAATACAACAATGTCACCATCATAAGTAAAACTAGATGGACCATTTACCTTAACCGATGATTAAAAGAAGATGACAACGATGACACGAGATGGAAGAAGATCGACACAGAAAAGGGAAGACAGCGAGGAAACCGAAGCATGGATGATGGATGATGGATGATGGATGACGGATGACGGACAATAGGGAATCACAGAAGGCGACGACGGTAGGGAACTATCAACGACGACATAAAAGAAAACGAAGATAAGACAGAGAGGAAACTAAAGAGTGAAACACGAGAGAGAGTGGGCTTCGTTAGGTTTAATGTGTACCAAACAAAGTTGTTTTTGTTTTATTAAAAATGTTGAAGCCGAAGCTAACGACAACTTTTAACTTTCAATTTTACAGACAGAATAGTTATTCCATCAGTAATTTATCGACGGAAACCATTTCCGTCGATACACTCTGACACTTATTTATGCTGCCAAGTATTCCATCCTATTTTACTGACGGATATCGCCCTTCTGTCGATATGTTCCGTCAAAAAATTGTCGAGATAATTTTCCTTCATTTTTATCAACAGATATTTTGTCTGCCGCTAAATGCAATTTTTTCCAGCAATTTTATTGATAGCAACTAATTTTTTGCCAGTAATTTACTACTGTATTGTTTCTGTCGGTAATTTTTCGTCACTAATATATAATTTTGTTGTAGTGTACTATTAGATTCTTTATTTAAAACTTAAAAATATAATTAAAAATTAAATATAAACCATAAATCAAAATCAAAAACTAAAAAAAGGGGACCCGTATTTGACCCCACGGGTTCGGATCCAATAGAATTTACCCACCAATTTAAGCCCTAAAACTACTGGTATCGGATCTAAACGCGCCCCTGAATCAAGATAATATCCTCCACACGACCACCGTCTTTCGGCGCAAGTGCGGTCGATATTAGATGGATAGCGACGGTGAAGAGTCTTTGAAGAAGAGAAAGAAGAAGAATTCCTTTACTGCAGACTTCTCTCGCAAGGTCTCTTTCTTAATTCCTTCGTCTTCGCCACTGTCTGTGTCTTTCAGGACACCGTATTCAGTGAGTTTCCCCTGTGTTAGCTTACAGTTGCTTTTCTTTGTGATTGTTCAGCAGTTCGAACCGCTCTCAGGGCGTCCGTATTCACTCATGGGGGAAGTGGTACTTTTCCAGTAGTTGTTCTTTTTTGCTTTCTTCTTCTTCTTCTTTTTCTCGTTTTGCCTTCTGGAATAACTTCGTAATTGTTATCTTAAAGTGAAACCGTAATTGTCAAAGGAGCGTGTAAAATAGTCGAAGTTCAAATACTGATTATTCAAAAATGCTTAGTTGCAAAGTCAAGTAATTCGATTTAGAGTTGTTTCTGTTCTTGTTAGAGTTCTGAAATAGTGAATTGGCTATGATTTGTTTGTCTTATTCCTCGGCTATAACACAGAATTAGTTATTTGATGTAGCTTGTTATGATTATTATTGACCTTCTACTCTATTTCAATGTGTTTGAACAAAATATCGCCTTTACTTTTTTTTTATTTTGAAACTATCCCAGTAATCATAGTTCATGTTGTTGCTTAACAGAATTTTATGCAAGAGGAAGATATTCGATTGGAGACAACACGTGCTAGATGTATTTGTTGTCACTTGCAAGTCATTTTTTATGTTGCGTATTTATGTGTATTCAGTAATACAATGCTCTTGTAGAAGAAATTCAATCTTCTTCTCCTTGTCACAGTTTCTAATGTTCTGAAGAGGCATGCGGAACTGGCAGAGCGTCTCTCTAGGTATGCTTAGTTTATCTTGTTGTTTTTAAGTAATCCAGAGTATTCTTTAGAACCATTGGTGTTTTCACTTGTTGATCAAATGAACATTTATGAGTGAAAAGTAGAAAACAACAATGGTAAAACAAAAATTGGCTTTGACAAGTGAATGATTCTTTTTACCTTGCAAAGACACGGCATCCTTGTCAGTTTATCTGCACACAGCTGGTTCTGGTTGACTGTAAGTGCGTATCAGCATAGCTCAGACTTATTCTTATTTCCTGTTATGCAATTCTATAGTATTTCACCAAATTGTGCTACATGCAATGATTACCTTTCATGAAGCCAAGGAGGGTTTAATTCTGATCCTTATCAAAAATATAAGAAATTATTCCTTATAATAGCTGACTTTATCTGTGATGTGTTGATTTATTTGAGACACTTTATCACCTGCAAGCAAGTTTCCTTTTCTCTTGAGAGTGTCAATTTTTAAGTCCATTTCCTGGTGCTCATTTAAAATCTCTTACAATTGTTGGAATTCTTACTGTGATTTCTTAAACCACATGTCTTTACGGTTTGTAAAAATAGTTCCTTCCAAACCAATACTTGGAATTTCATTATGGGCAACACTGTAAGTTTGATATATGTTTATATTCAGAGCAGTTATTGCTCTGTGAAAGGTTAATAGTTAATATTAAACATTGCTAAAACAGTTATCTTTAGGTGATCATGTTGTTTTCATTTCATTGGTTAACTAGTTGCTCAATACTAAGCTCTATGTAACCTGAGCTTATATTTTACTTGTTTTGGCCATCATATCAGTACATATTTAGTTTACTTAAAGAATCAGCTTTCTCGCCTTTCTGTATGTTTTGTTTTGGTTGCAATGTAATTGCTGATTTTCATTGCTACAGAGCGTCCAAGTGCTAAAATAATTTGGTTTCATGGTTCCACTACATTGCAGGGATTCTGACAAGTCAATATTTGAACGTCTGCAGAAAGAATTTGAAGCTGCACGAGCATCACAATCTAAAGGTTTTCTTCTTGCAATGTGAACAATGATGATATTAATAAATGAACTAACCACATATATGTCTTAAAATATGTTGGATCAATAATTGTTTAATGTGATTTATCTTTCACTTATTCAAGATCTTTCAAATAACTTGTTTATGATTTAAGATTTGTTAAGTAAAAAGTGCTGCTTTTCTCCTACCTCTTCTTCCCCATTTGCAGAAATTCTTTTAGAGGGTGAAGAATGGAATGATGGGCTGCTTGCTACAATGAGAGAAAGGGTACAGCTCTATCTGAATACTTTGAAGTGATTGAATTTCATTATAGTTTTCCTTGTAATTGGACCACATAATTAAGACTCATAATCCACTGGATGTTACACTCTATAACAAAAACTGTGGTGCAGATTTGACGTTGGGTGTTATTCAACCTTTAATTTGTTCATGCTGGATTTTTACCAGGTTCACATGGAAGCTGACAGAAAGGCAATGTCAGGGGACACGAATATGATGCCAAATCAACATTCTGATGAAAAAATTAACTTCAAAGTTGGAAGTAAGGTGAGCATTTTCAGGTTTCTTTGATGATGTAATATTGGATTTTTCATGTACTTGACATGAAGTAATATTGGATAAGAGGCTCATATTTTACACTACTGGGAAACCCTTGAAATTCTTTCTTGTTAGCTATGATTGACGTTGCATTTATATTGAGAAATTGTAAAATTACATATGAGAATGTGATATTCATTACAAAAAGGTTTCCCCAGAACTAATATTTCTAGTGGGTACAACTTATCAGGCTTAGATTACTTGAAAACAGTATTGTTGAAACTTTTTCAATGTCTTTTGCAATAATATATGCATCTTGGTCTTAGACATATTTTGAGCTGTTATATTATTCAACAGATGATCTGTTGCTTGGAGGGGCCAAGAATTGGCATTCAATATGAGACATCATTTGCAGGTACATCAAGTGATTTCTTGTCATACATCTAACTTGTTTCACAATGCCCTTCATCTCCTCTATACCTCACAGATCCTTGGTGTGTATGTTTGTATATGATTGAGTAGTTTGGGGTTGGTAGCCTTTTCAAATTGGACTAAGCGAAAGCCTAAATTGTCTTTCACCCTTATATTGTCTTGTCTTTTGAACATTATTCATCAACTTCTTTGTCTCCACAATCTTTGGATTTTTGTACTATCAGTACCTTTGTAGAGGATATTATGTGTTTTAATAAACGGGTTTGTTAATTTGTTGTTAGTCTGAAACATATGCCAGGGCTCGGAGCTTGAGCTGTTGAATAGTCTTAATAGGCTATCTAAATTCCATAAAAAATATTCATCATGTAACACATGGCCCTATTGAATTTTAAGAACTAGTCAATTTTGTGACATTGAAATTTGACTCAAATATTGATAGCTAAGTCTCTCATGTTGGGTAATCTTATCCTATATTTAGTTTTACACTTTGGTAGAGATAATGCTTTGTTTTATGCAACTGAGAACATGATTCATCTGTTCTCTTTTCACCTCCAGGAGAGCCTTGTGAGTTGTACCACTGTGTGCTTGAGAGCAAGTCATTTCTTGAAAAAATGACTGTCCTTGAACATACAGTTCCTTTCTTTCTGCCGATACGAGAGGCAGAAAATGATCTTCTCTCTTCCAATGCGATTGTAAGATTTTCCCATTGTTTCTGTTTGATTCCCTTTTGACATCGTGCCATTAAGGAATCATAGGCTCTCTCAAAATTGTTCTTGATAATTTGCTTTCAGAGATTTATAGACTACATTGGAGAACTTCTGCAGGCTTATGTGGATAGAAGGGAACAGGTATGATGTTTGATCTATGCCTCGTGAAAGTGGATATATAATGCCAACTCTTTGGTATAAGACAAAATGTAGGTTCTATATGTAATTGTTGCTATTATATGATTTTTCATAAAATAACACATTATTTACCTGGTTACTGTCTGGAAAAATTTTACCATCCTTAACAGTGTGCAGCTTTTCTCCACAGCATAGCCTGTTATGGTGGTTTGGATTCTATAATTGTTCCCCTCATTTGCTTTCTCATTCTCCTATAGGTTCGACTCATTAAGGAGTTGTATGGAAACCAAATAGGAGAGCTATATCACAGCCTTCCATACCACATGATAGAATTTGTATTGGATGATTTTGAGAGGTCAGTATCTTTTTGAGTGTTGAAGTTAATGAGTGATCGTTCTGATAGTCAATTACGTAACAATCAGATGCAATAATTTGTCTTCTGATGGATGTTTTTCTTATTTTTGGAACTTGATCATAATCATTAAACCTTTGTCTTGTGTGATTGTTCCTGTGGCGGCTTTGGAGGTTTCATAATATGACTAACTAGAAGAGAGTAGGAGTAGCACTGTTGGAATATGCAAAAGGTGTTTCTTAGGACTAGAAGAATTACTTAAGGTGAAGAAAGTAGTAGGTGATGTGAGTTTCCGTTAGCATGCTGCGTAGTCTCATAATCCTGGGAGATTGTCACATCATTGACAAGCTTGAGTTTCTGTCTGGAACAGGGGCTTAACCATTATTTTGTTTTTGTTCCATGTTCCTAGTTACCTATCAGTCTTATGACTCTATTTCACCTTTTTGTTTATCTGTATCCTGAAGGATATTCCAGTTTCTTCCATTTGTTTTGGGTCACAAACAGCACTAGTCCTTTGAAACTCATTTTTGGTCAATTTTGTGATTATTTTTCTGCAATAATTTCCTTGTTTGGAATTTGATTGATTATTGTCCAGACGAGTTGCTTGATAATATAAAGTTTGCTTTCATGGATTAGTGTTGTGCTTTGTGATTGGCTTCAAATATGTTCTTAATTTGGTGGGTTACATTGATTTCCATTTTGCAGTAAAGTGACTGTCAGTCTTCGATATGCCGACCTCATGTCTGTACTTCCAACTCGAGTCAAGGTCTTTGCATGGCCAATGAATCAATTACAGAAAAGTGGATCAGTAGGAACTCACCCAAGTCCTGCTCGTTTATCTTATGCTGAGGATGCTTTGCGAACCATGAGCTTACCAGAAGGTGTTACTATTTTTTTTTTTAATTGGATTATCAGGCATACATTTGAGATGTTGTGTTATTGTTCTTGTTTCTTCTGTCAGGACATTCCAATTTGATTAGCATCTCAATCAAAAATTTCCGATTTTCTTTTCTAATTGGTGGCATTAACATGTACATTCGTTCCTGACTTCGTTTATTTAAATATTTATGTCTGTTTTATTTGAATCAATCCCCCAGTTTTTCATATGAAACATGCAACTCTATTGCTATTAGAGATCCCGTCAAAAGTAACCTTCAAATGATGAAGCAAATAAGTGAAGAGCTTGAAATTAGTTTATGTTAATCGGAGGAAATATTATTCTTTTACATTTGCTCAACTGTTGGCCTGCTTTTATTTGATTGTTCTCATTTTTCTGTTGTTTCTCAAATGTTCTTTGCTTCATCTCAGCTTATGCAGAGATTGTATTGAATCTTCCACAAGCCGTTAAGCAAATATGTCAGGAAAAGAGCCCCTGTTAGTGTCACATTCTGAACTATACCGAGACCAGAATAGTGCTGGAGCAACTCAACTCTGGACAAATATAACTAGCTCAAGATCTCTGTTCTCCTTGTTAAAATGTCAATGAGGTACGAGCAAAACCTTGAAACGAGTTAGTTTCGCCAACTTGTATAGTAATAGTACCAATCCTTAATTGAAACAACATATTAGGTCTAGAATAGATGTTCTTGTCATCATTTTTCTTTTGTAATGTTATCTTCTGGTGCACATCTCGCTACTCCTTTATCCCATAAGACACCTTATAGTTCGTACGATTGAATTGCATTATGAACCTGTATCCTGTGTGCCTAATGCCTTAATGTAAACTTCTATTGTGGTAAATTGAGTTGTTGACCTTTTAATTTATAACCATCAAATGCAGGTGGCTGATCCGTTTGAAGTTGCAATTGTTTTACTTTTTACCAGTTTTGTGGTCGATGTCTCCCATTCATGTTTAGCTGGTTTGAAATGACTGTGTTTCGTTTACAATGGTCCTTGCGAAGTTAATCAAGTGAATTCAGAAAGAGAGGTTAGAAGAAGAAGAGATAAAAGGAGGAGGAGATTTCGTGCCTAAAATTATCTTTGATTGGTTACACAGAGATAAAGACGTGAGACCTAACCAAGCACGCGTCGCCACTGTCGGGTTACAAACGTTCTATCAAAACGAAGGACGTAATTAACCCATATTCTACGCTACACCACACTTCTTATTTTAGCGACTTCGTTTTCGCTATACGACTTTGTTTCTTCTAGTTTTCACATGCGCCTTTCGTCAGTTCCTTCTCGTTGCTTCCTTTCTTCGTAACAAATCCCCTCTCAGGAACCTTGACCACGAGGTTTGCATTATGAAAGCGTCGTTGCAACCTGAATTGATGCTCCTAAGTCGCTTCTTTGGATGATTCCCCCAACAATTGCACTAGTACTTGAGTCACAAGTTTGCATGGTCTAAAATTGGAGACCTTATACTGTTTAACTCCGACCAGTTAATAAAATGTCATTGTTTATACTTAAATTTTAAGCGACTCACTCATTTAAACATAAAGTGTCACACTTAAGTCACATTCTTGATTCTTTTTATTTTATGCATAAATAGTTAATATTAAATATTTATTTTTATTAAACATCTTTAATAAATAACTAATGTTATTTGCTAGTGCCAAATAGGCTCTATGTTCAAATTAACTGATACAGTCAGGTATCAGTTGATTGTCAAATAGGTCTTATTTGATAATTAACTGATTGCATTAGCTTATAGTTGATTTTATCGACAGTTAATTGATAGCTAATTTATTTGACAATTAGCTGATAATTGATTATATTAGTTTATTTGACTAGTAGATATCATCAGTTTTTTATTAAAGATTTTGATAAAATTAGTTATTTAGTATTAGCTGTTTATGTATAAAATATAATTTATAAATTAATTAAACAATTTTAGTAAATTAATCAATTAAAATAAGTTGTTGAAATAAAAATAAATTATTCTACATATATAATATATTGTATAATTTATTTGCATTTCACAAAAAAATTTATTATAAATATTCAAGATGTTTAATTTTGAATTAATATTTATTCGGGCTAATATAATAATAATAATCATCATCGTCATTATAATCATCATCATCATCAATTTTTAATTTAATTTAATATTTTCTATAATTTATAAATTAATTAATCAATTTTAATAAATTAATCACCTTTTTAAACTTAAATTTTTTATCTTAAAAATTTATTTAAAAAATTAAAATTAAAATAATAAAAAGCAGAAAATAGAAAAATGTATACAAACCAATTTTTATTTTCTTATCATTTTAATTAATTTTTTTATAAAATTGATAGTCACATAATTACATTTAAAATTTAAACTAATTTTTTATTAAACTAATAGTAATATTATTAAAATTAAAATGATACAAAATAAAAAACTAAAAAAGACTCGTATGTCGTGACACTTATGTAACGGGCGTGCTACAAGTATACAGCCGTATATATAAGTCACGGCTGTCGATCAAAATTAGACAGAAGATTTCGTCCTCTAAAATTGTGTTGAAGAGACAACCGTGCCCTCCACGACAGATTTCTTTAGTTGCAACACGTCGAGCATGGGATGAATAGTAGTTTCTTTTGGTAGGCGTAACTTGTATGCTACCTTACCAACCTTTTTAGTCACCTCATACGGGCCATAATATAGAGATGTTAATTTTTGATTGTACCTTTCCTAAAGAGAGTGCTTCCGATATGGTTGAAACTTCAGAAATACCAAGTCCCCCACCTTGAATTCTCGATATGTTCTCTTGTGATCTGCCTGTTATTTCATATGGTTCTAAGCTTGATGGAGAGGGAATTTGACCGATGCCATAGCTATCGCCTGATCCCTCATCATCTGATCGACCACCAAATCCTTAGAATCTACAACCAAATAGGGAACGTATACCCAAGCAGTGTACCCATATTAAAGCTCAAATGGGGTGGAGTTTATAGTTGCGTGGTATGTATTATTATACCACCACTCTGCGAATGATAACCATTCCATCCACTTGGTGAGGGTGTTACTAAAAAAGCTTTGTAAATAAATCTCGAGTATTGTGTTCATCGCGTCTATCTGGTCGTCGAACTGCAGGTGATGTGCCATGGAGAAGTTCAAGCTATCTAACAACTTAAAAACTTTCCAGAACATACTGAGAAATATATGATCACGATCGTTGATAATACTTTTAAGGCATCCCATGTAACTAAAGAGATGATCCAAAAATACCTGACCGACATCATGCGCATGGAATGGATGTTTAGGGGAGATAAAATGTTTGTACTTACTAAGCCGATCCACCACTACCATCACACTGGTTTGTCCCTTAGATGGAGGCAGTGTCTGTTGGATCACGTACGGTCCGATTATTCACAATACACTGCGGAAAGATCATACAATAACATGATATATAATCGAAAATACCAAGGATGTACGAAAATACCTTATTGCCGTGGATAGGTTGCTTATTTTTCAGATTCCAAGACACTGCAAACGCGAATGCCCCCTACCGGTATCCACACGAGTATGCACAATCCGGGCTGGAGCTGTGGTGTGCTAGCACGTCCTGAAACTCTTTCCGAATACCGCACGATTTTCCTCTCAGATGGTGGCTAGGGTTTCGTGACAATTGTGTCTTACATCTAATGAGACCTAAGCTTCT
>JANITW010000236.1:36819335-36844046 GCA_027564335.1 Erythroxylum williamsii | reverse complement strand
CCAAAATGTCAAAGAGACATAACCTAAATCGGACTAAATTTGCTTAATATGCTAACCCCTAATTTGGGGCGTTACATCTTTATTCCTCTCATTTTGTTGAGTATATAAATAAAGTTCCCTTCTTTCCATCCGCATTTTCTTTTTGTTAATGTATATAATCCAGCTGTGAGTAATATAATTATGGCTTCATTTTAGGCTTAATTGTAGAATTAGCTTTAGGCTTAAGCCAAGCTTCTTTCCTAAATAGAATGTGATTCTTATATATAAATAGGACTCTTTGTATTCAATATTAGATGCAATAATACATACAATTTCTCTCAACTCTTTCAATTCTCTCAACATGGTATCAAAGCATTAAATTTTTTTTTGGCGTTTATTCTTCCTTACTGCGAAGAATTTTCTTTGGTTTGTTCTCTATTTCTGTGTTGTGCTGTCTCGTCAGTCTTTATCGGAATTTTATTCCGGTCATATTTTCGAATTTTTCTCTTCCAGACAAGTTCATCGCCGACAACCACACCTCGAACGGAGCCTCCACGCGCTCTCACAGGCCGCCTAAAGTTTTTGCCCATCAACCACACGACCTGTTGACCAGATCGGGTTTGCTCCTTTTTTTTCTCTCCTGTGAAGACTAAATTTTTTGAATGATGACTACTTTTGATGTTTCCCAGTCAATATCTCATCCTATTACTATTATTTTTTATGGATCAAACTATGATTTATGATCTCAAGAGATGTGTAGTTTCTTGAAAGGCCGTCTTCTTTGGCGATATGTCACTGGTGATATTCCTAAACCAATAAAAGCGACCAATGAGGATGACAACAAATTCACAGATCGCATGGGTCAATGGGAAAGTAAGAATCGTCAGATTCTCACCTGGTTTCGAAATACGTGCATCTCGGGGATTAAATTAGAGTTTCTTCGATTCGACACTCCAAAAGAGGTATGGGATTTCTTGCATACTAGATACTATATTTTTGATGACGTTCACCAGTTTTAGCTTTATCGTCGCCTTCATCGAATGCGTAACAATCAGATCAGACTATTCACAGTTATGTTTCTGAATTACAAACTCTCTGGGATCAATTGGCTACTTATGATCCTGTATGACTTGACTCTGTATCTGCTTCTCTCTATACTGGTCTTCGTGATCGCCAACGTGTTTGGCATCTTCTTATGACACTCAGATCTGAATTTGAATCAGTCAATGGTGCCTTATTACGTCGCAGTCCCTTGCCCGCACTTGACACAGTCATCAGGGAGTTACTTTCTGAAGAAACTCGTCTCAACACTCTTTGAGCAAAAGGAACTTTACTCTCCACTGATGTTGTCATGGTTGTCTCCTCTCCTTTTGTCACATTATCATCTAATGGCTAATCTCACAAAACTCAATGCAGATATTGTAAGAAATTTGGTCATCATATTTTAGAGTGCAAAAAACTTCTTGCCAAAAATGCATCTACTTTTGACAATTCTTCTCGGCCTTCTTATCGTCCCACTTCCACTTCTGTTGCTGCTGCTACTGTCATTGAAGGACCCTCTAATGAACCCACTTCTCCAAAATTCTCAATGCAAGACATTAAAGCCATTCTTCAACAACTTCACTCAGAAAATGGTATTTCTTTGTCTTCTGTCCTGTCTGTCACACCAGGTACTTCTATGTGGTTTTTTTGATTCTGCCTGTTGCAACCATATGACTTCTGACTCAACTACACTTATATCACAATCTATTCCATCTGCTTCACCATTGTTCACACTATTGATAACTCTGTCTTATGTGTTCATAGTACAGGCACTGTCTCTAAATCTTCCTTATCTTTGCCTCATACGTTTTATGTTCCTAAACTATCGTTAAATCTTATTTCTGTTGGTCAATTGTGTGAACTTGGTCTGGACTTTCATTTTTCGAGTCATGGTTGTACTATGCAAGACCCATAGACGGGAAAGATTCTTGGGATCTAACATAAGGTTGGACGACTTTTTCAGCTCACTTCTCTTCATCTTCCTACACCAACTCTCACTGCAGCTGTTACTTCCGATATATGATACTCACGTCTAGGACACATCTCTCGTTCTAGACTAGGTCCTTTAATCTCTAATGGTTGTTTAGGATCTGTTAAACAAACAATTTCGGATTGTGTTTCATGTTAACTTGCTAAACATCATACTTTACCTTTTCCAATCAGTAATTCTGTTACTTTTGCATCTTTTGACTTGGTTCATTTTAATATTGGAGTCCTGCCCCAACTACTACTATGGGTGGATCACGTTATTTTGTTATTTTTGTTGATGATTTTTCTAGATATACCTGTATTTATCTTATGCATAATCGATCTGATTTATTCTCCATTTATTCTCAATTTGCATCCATGGTCAAAACTCAGTTTTCTTGCAATATTAAGACTTTTCGTACTGATAATGCTATGGAGTACAAGGATCAATCGTCTACTTTATTCTCCCAGTATGGCACTCTTGTTCAACGTTCTTGTCCGGGTACTTCTCAACAAAATGGTCATGCAGAACGTAAACACTGACACATTTTAGATATTGTTCGAGCTCTTCTTATTGCCTTATCCTGTCTTGAATAGGACATCCATGTGATGATCTCATAGCAGGTCATCCAATGTACTTACTACCTCTAGTAAGCATTCATATCTCAACCCTAAATATCTCATATTTACAGTTTCTGAGATCCACTGCTTGATCAAATCAAGGAGCTTGAAATGTGCTAGTCTTTCCGGATTACCGATGTCCAGTTTCAGTAATCCTACGACTAGGGATAATTTAGATACTGACATAATTGCACATGATAGGAATCTCAGTAGTATGATCACATCATAATTTCCTTCATGCTATGTCATATATCATGGACTTCATTAATTTGCTTATAGATCAATATCAGTCCATAAATAATGAACAACAAATTAATGAAATATGCCTTTCTTTATTTATTTATAAAGTCTGTACACAACTTTGTACAAAATGCGCTAAAGGCGATTGCCTTCAGGGCACTACTCTAATAACAAATATGTGCAAATGAGTAGGAAAGTGTTTAGCTACAATTTAGAAACTAATTTGTTTTATTATTGTCAACAAAATAAACATAGGTCTAGGTTCCTTTTTTTTTGGAAGTTGTTATGCGTCAGTCTTTATATATTGAATCTATATGTTGCAAGTAGATATGTAATAAAACATAGTAAAAACATGTTTACCTTTAAAACTTTGGTCTATGCTTTTTATTTCCTCTATTGCCTTTCTTCTCTATTTTTGGGTTGTCTCTCCTCCTTGTTCCTTCAAATTGGTATCAGAGCTGGTTCGATCAACCATGGGCGTATTTATGATGGTAGCCAACAATGGTAATATAGTGAGTGTTTCCCATCCCTCCATAGCCATTTTTAAAGGTGAAAACTATGAGTTCTGGAGCATGAAGATGAAGATTTTGTTCAAGTCTCAGGAAATATAGGACTTAGTGGAGAATGAGTACAATCAGAACGATGAGGTGGCTAGATTAAAAGAAAATAAGAAGAGAGACTAAAAGGCGTTGTTCTTCATCCAGCAAGTAGTGGATGATTTGATTTTCTCGAAAATAGTTGCAGCTTCAACAACAAAGAAGGCTTGGGCAATTTTGCAAACATCCTTCCATGGCTCATCCACAGTGGTTCAAGTCAAGTTGCAGATGTGAATTCCAAAACTTATGCATGATCAACGTAGAATCTATGTAGGAGTATATGACTAAAGTGGAAACAATAGTCAATCAAATGAGATCATTTGGAGAGGAGGTCACAGAGAAGATGGTGGTGACACAGGTACTAAGAACTCTACCTCCAAAATTTGATCATGTAGTTACAGTTATTGAGGAATCTAAGGATCTATCAACTTATGAATTTGATGAGTTGATGGGTTCTTTACAATCTTTTGAGGCAAGAATTAACAAAAAATAAGCAAAAAAATGAAGGAAAGGCATTCCAAGCAAAAGGCTCAAAAGAGTATGAAGAGCTAGCTAGGCCAGGAAGAGGAAAAGGAGGATCCATAGGAAAACATTTTAGTCATGGCAGAAGTGGAGGCAAATCTAGAAACTACCATAAAAGCAGCTTACAATGCCATAATTGCATGAAATTTGTGCACATCAAAGCTAATTGTTGGTTTAAAGACAAACAAGTCAACTATGTAGAAGAAACTAGTACAAAAAAACAAGCTATTCATGGCATAAGCAGACGCAGCTGAAGCACAAGGAGGAATTTGGTCTGTGGATAGTGGTTGTTCTAATCATATGATAGGGATAAAAGCCATTTTCATGTAGCTAGATGAGACTTAAAAGAAGATAGTGAAGCTTGGAGATGATAAAGAGATGAAAGTTGAAGGAAAAGGAAGAGTAGCCATCAATACTACTCCAGGTAAAACAAAACTCTTGGATAATGTTCAACTTATTTCTAACTTGGCACATAATTTTTTGAGTGTAGGCCAAATCATGGAAAGTGGATATTCTATCTTGTTTGATAATGGAGAGTGATTCATTAGACATAAGCAATCAAATGAAGTGGTTACAAGAATACCAATGTCCAAGAACATAATGTTTGCATTTAATGTCAAAACCATGCAAGACTTTGCCTTCACTGTTGGGGAAAAAGATCAATCTAAGCTATGGAATTTGCACTATGGGCACTTAAATATCAATGGGTTACAGTTGTTGGAGAGAAAAGGTATGGTTTATGGCTTACCAAGAGTTTTTGAACTTGAAATATATGAAGGATGTGTTTATGGCAAGCAACGCAGAAAACCTTTCCCTATTGGAAAGGCATGGAGAGCAAAAGAATGCCTTAAACTAGTACTTGCTGATCTTTGTGACCCTATGAGTACAGAATAATTCGGTGGCAGTTACTATTTTCTATTGTTTACTGATGATTTCAACAAGATGAGTTGGGTTTATTTCCTAAAACTCAAATTAGATAGATTTGAGAAGTTTAGGAAATTCAAAGCTATGATGGAGAAGCAAAGTGGAGCAAGCATCAAAGTGTTTCGTACAGATAGGGGTGAATTTCTTTCAACAAAATTCAATCAATTTTTTGAAGAAAAAGGCATGAAACATAAGTTGATAACACCATACACCTCAGAATAGAATGATGTAGCTGAATGCAAAAACAAAACAATGATGGAAATGATGCAAAGTTTGCTAAAAGGGAAAGGTCTACCGAATTCATACTGGGCAAGCTATAGCAACGATAGTGTATTTGCTTATCTCTCTTCAACAAAAGTTGTACAAGACTACACTTCATATGAAGCATAGAAAGGGAGGAAACCTACTGTAAGTCATTTAAGAATATTTGGTTGTATTTCTTATGTCTTAGTAAATTCTCAAAATAACCAAATGCTTTACGGGAAGTCACGTAAATGTATTTTTATTGGCTATTGTCCTAAGTCTAAGGCATATAAAATGCATGATCCTATTGATGAAAAGATAATTACTAGTAGAAATGTAGTGTTTAATGAAGATGTAGGCTAGAATTGGAGAGATAACAAAATAAACAGTAGGGAAAATCAACCACAGGTACCATTAATTAAAGAAACTAACTCAGCCTCAATTAATACACCTATTCCTTTCACTTCAATAGAAAATAGTCCTGCAACTACACCATCAAGTAGAAATTCAAGTTCAACAAGTGAATCATCAAAGGGGACACCTCTAAAAAAATTCAGATCATTAAGAGAGATATATGAAAATGATGAATTTGCCCTGATAGCTCTAGATCCAACAACTCCTATACCTTTTACTAAAGCAACTAAAAATGATGTGTGGAGGCAAGCAATGAAGGAAGAACTTGCAACAATAGAGAAGAACTCAATATAGGAATTGACAGATTTTCCAAAAGGAAAGAATGTCATTGGCTTGAAGTGGGTTTTCAACACAAAGCTTCATATAGATGGAAGTATTCAGAAAAATAAGGCTCGATTAGTGGCAAAGGGTTACTCTTAATAACATGGAGTGGATTTTGATGAGACCTTCTCACTAGTGGCAAGATTTGAAACTGTGAGATTGCTTTTGTCACTAAAAGCCCACCTTGGTTGGAAGGTATATCAATTTGTTGTCAAGTATGCATTTCTCAATGGAGACCTTGGAGAAGAGTTCTGTGTTTCCTAACCTAAATCCATTGTGATTCATAAAAGTGACAAGAAAGTTTACAAGCTAAAAAAGGCACTCTATGGTCTAAAGCAAGCTCCCCGGGCTTGGTACAGCAAGATTGATACATACTTTTAGCTAAATGGATTTGCTAGAAGTGAGAATGAGCCTACTATTTATTTAAAGAAGCAAGGTATTGATTTTATTATCTTTGCTTATATGTAGATGACATAATTTATATGGGCTCAACACCGAAATTGTTAGAAGAATTTAAAGTCAGTATGATGAGTAAGTTTGAGATGACAGACTTAGGCTTGCTACATTAGTTTTTGGGCCTAGAGATTGTGCAAGACAAAGCTGGAATATTTATTTGTCAAAAGAAATATGCAATAGAATTTTTAGATAGGTTAGTATGTTAAACTGTAAGGTGAAGGCAACTCCAATGGATGCAAAACATAAATTACAGCAAGAAGATGAAGTTGAGAAAGCAAATCATAAATTATACAAAAGCCTGGTCGGTGGCTTAATCTACCTAACACACACAAGGTCAAATATATCTTTTTCAGTAGGTGTTATGTCAAGGTTTATAAGCAATCCCTCAATAAAGCATTATGGTGCAACAAAGAGAATCTTAAGTTACGTTGTTGGTACAGTGAGTTAAGGAATTTGGTATACTCATGTATCATATTTCAAGTTGACATGATTTAGTGACAGTGATTGGGCAAGCTCATTGGATGATAGTCAAAGCACTTTTAGAAATATTTTCAATTTAGGATTAGGAGCAATCACATGGATATATAAGAAGCAAGTAACTGTTGCATTATCAACAGCAGAGGCAGTATATACAGCTGCTACTGCAACAGCTTGTTAGTGTGTATAACTTAGAAGGATGTTATGTGATTTCTAGCAAAAGCAAGAAAAAGGGAGTGAGTTGTATTACGATAACAAATCAGCTATTGCAATGTCCAAAAACCCAGCATTTCATAAAAAAACAACGCATATAAGTTTGAGATTTCATTTCATTCGAGAATTAGTTGCAGTAGGTGAAATAGATATGAAGTTTTGCAATACTGAAGTTCAAGTATCAAACATTTTCACTAAGGCTTTGTCAAGTCAGTGACATGCATACCTTAGAAGCTTGTTTGGAGTAAGTGATTTTAAATCAAGGGGGAGTGTTGAAATTTTGATTCAAAATCACGCGCAACAAATCTATGCAGAAGAGTAGGAAAGTGATTAGCTACAATTTAGGAACTAATTTGTTTTATTATTGTCAGCCAAATAAACATGGGTAGGTTCCTACTTTCTATGGAAGTTGTTATGTGTCAATCTTTATATATTAAATCTGTATGTTGCAGGTAGATATGTAATAAAATAGAGTAAAAACACGTTTACCCTTAAAACTTTATTCTATGATTTATACTTCCTCTTCTGCCTTTCTTCTCTATTTTTTGGGTTGTCTCTCCTCCTTGTTCCTTCAAAAATTGCACAATATGTCATTTAAGGTGATAAGCCACTGAACACCTACCACCACTTTACAACTTCCTAGCGAAATGACCAATGCATCCACTGTGAGTGAAGCGCTCTGCATATTTTATGCAAATCCTATGTATTCTTAGTGACAGCTTAATTTCAACCCTCCACCCACGGTGATTTGGACTTGTGGTATTTCTTTCAGTTAGGTTGGGTTTCTTTGAGTTATCGCTTCATGGATAAAATTGTAGGTATTTTTCATGCCGATTAGGATTTGTAGAGGCCATCATAAATCAAATCCAATGACCTGCATCTATTTGTAATCACCCGTATCTTCTCCTCCTATCATAGCTTGGTAGGATATGTTCAGAAGCGTTCACATGGGGTCATTCACTCCTTCTTTGACTTCTTATTTTTCCTTCACCTTGTAAAACTAAAGTTGCTTCTTCCGACATTTATATCTTGGAAAGTAACGCTTATAACACTAAAAACACATACCTTTTGGTTGTCTTTCATCAAACTCTTTCTTGCTTATCGTATAGGTTATACTATTTGTTAAGATACATGGTATATATCTTATTATTGAATTTTGTCTTTTTTATAATTAGACGTAGCAAATAATTCAATTTTACATCCAAATTGATTGAATTTAAATTAGGCATAGCTGGCTTGTTGGATTTTTGGATAATGGTTCAGTTGTGATAGAATTTTATTTTAAGTGGGATATGTGAAGAAGATAACGATTTGTTCACATAGGCTAAAATGAATTCAGGGGATTTTAGAGATTGTGTGTGTCGTGAGTTATATAGAAAGTGAACGTGGGTGTGAAGACTTTTTGGTTATGTAGGAAAAATTAT
The DNA here is from genome assembly GCA_027564335.1 of Erythroxylum williamsii. NCBI lineage: Eukaryota > Viridiplantae > Streptophyta > Magnoliopsida > Malpighiales > Erythroxylaceae > Erythroxylum > Erythroxylum williamsii. The sequence continues at coordinate 36,835,606 of JANITW010000236.1, read as the reverse complement.
GTTATGGGATTTTGGTTGAATAACGCAAGACACATTCTACTGTGTTCATAAATGTGTAGTTGCAAATATCTCCATGGTTTTCACCTTCATTTATGGTAGGCTGCGCAATTGATATGGTAAAGGTTTTGAATGTCTTGTTTATCGTGGCTGTGTGACTCATCGTGGTGAGGCTTCAGTAAATTATTGTGTGGAGGTTTTTTGCTGGATCTATCTTACATGAAGTCCTTCTACCACAACTATAATTTGGATCTAGAATGTGCATGAATCAACCTATTTTATGTGAACAACTTTCCGATCTGTTTCAGAGGAGCTGAACATAAGGAAGTTGTTATTTTTCTGTCTCAAGTGTTTTCTATTTTCATTCTTAAATAGTTAATCACTTCAGTTATTTATTTATTGTCTTTTCATTAAAGGAGTGTTGAAAAATCCTCTATTCAGGTTAACAGGAGTCGGTCATTTTATTAGGTATGAAAATCTTTCACAGGTAGTGAGGACAAGGGATAGTGTCAAAGGATAAGTGGTGTCGGCTTAGTAAAGCCTTATGTAAATCTACTATACTTTTGTGAAAGTGATTAAGCTGGGTGAGGGCCTCGTAGACGTAAGCAAAGTGTACCAAACTGCGTTACCAAATTTAGGTAGGTGTTGATTTATTTAATTTCATATTTATTTTTCTGTTTTCATTTGGTACAAAAAATTAAAAATTGCTGATAGAGTTACTTTATATCTAGTAAACGACAGACATAGTTACAAGTAACTACGATAGAACTATACAAATAACTACAGTCAAATCGAAGTTTTTACAAAACTACACCCCTGTAGTTTTTTCAATTAATATTAGAGTAGGTTACTAAATCAGGAATTGGTAGCAAGTTGGTGCAGATCTGAGTTTCATGAACATGGATACAAAAGAGGATACATCGATCACCAGACCACTACTGTTGGATGACTCTAACTATCCTACATGGAAATCACGGATGAGAGTCTTCATCTAATCTCAAGGTACAAAAGCTTGGCATTCGGTATTACATAGGTAGATGCATCCGATGATTAATGACGATAAAGAAGAGGTAGCTTAAAAAGATCTATTTGAATGGACAAGAGCCAAAGAAGAAAGTGCACTTGGAAACTCACAAGCAAGCTTGCAATTTTTAGTGCTATTAATAAAGGATGCTTCTCAATGATATCAGCCTGTGAATTAGCCAAAGAAGCATGGGATACTTTGCAGACTATTCATGAAGGATCCAATTCTATGATAACATCAAAACTTCAAATGTTAGTTGTAAGGTTTGAAGAAATAAAGATGAATGAAAATGATACTAATAGGGATTTTTATGAAAGATTGTGCAATATAGCGAATCAGACACATCAATTCGGGAAGAAATATTCCAATCTGAAACTAGAAAGAAGATGTTGAGATCATTACCTCCAAAATCTATTCTGAAAATTGCAACAATCGAGGCTCATGACTTCAATGACTAGTCGTTGGAGAAGGTAATTAGAATTATTACCAATTGCGAAATGAATTTGTTATAGGGCAAACAACAAAAGATTAAAGGATTGGCACTACAAGCTGAAACTGGAAAAGACTTAAATGATGTACAAGATGAATCTGATGAGAATGGGGATATGGAATTATTGATAAGAAATTTCAGCAAGTGGTTAAAGAAAGTGAAGAAGGATAGATCCAAGTTTAGGCAAAGCAGTGGGAGTTCATCGAATAACAACTTCAAACAAAAAGTCAAAATCAAAAGTCAGAAGGGTGAAAGAAAAGAAAGGAGAATTCAATGCCATGAGTGTCCAAGCTTTGAACATGTACAAGTGGAATATGCTAATAGCTTGAAAAAGAGAAAAGGGAAATCTTTTACTAGCACTTTAAGTGAGAATGAATCTGAAAGTGAATATGATAGTGAAGAAGAAATTGCAAATGGTGCTACATTAGTTGCTTTGTATAGCAAAAATCTAGTTGCATGCCTAATAGTAACTCAAAAGGAAGTAACTGAAGACGAAAAAGGGGGTAAATCAGAAAATTTCGAGAAAAACAGAGACATATTAGGTCAAGGTTTAATATCAAATTATGACAGTGATAAAAGTGATTCAGATGATGAAAGAAAGAATATTTATAAGGCTTACAAAGTGATGTATGAAAAATAGGTGAAAACATGTAGAAAAAGTGAAAGGTTGAAGGAAGAAAATTTCTCTATGAAAAATAATATCGAAGATTTAGAGAAGAAATTGATGGTAGCTTTGGACAAGCTCGGTGAAGCCAGACTAAAGTTAGTAAGTACCAAAAAGGGTTTGAAAATGTTGAATAGAGGCACAGAAAAGTTAGAAAAGTTGATCAAAATTAGTCAGTTTAAAGGGCATCTTTAAGGCATTGGTTCCAAAGGTAAGTGCTCCAAGGTGGATGATGAGAAAATCAATATACCTAGATCTGTCTAAGAAGAAACATCAAGGAAGAATTGAATATTTGTTCCCACATGCCATTTTTGCAGAGTTATCAGATACATAAGGCCAAAATGCTGCAAGTTAAAGCAGATGTTGTTTCAAAGAAGTCAAAACTAAAAGAGACATAAATTTCATGATCAACCCATTTTATTAATGCACCCTCAGGTTAGAAAGAGTCCAGTACAATTACAAAGATGTAGCGAAAGAAAAACAAGAAATTGTCCAGATTTACATTTAGTTATTACTTTTGAATAAACTATTCAGATTGAGGATAAGTCAGTTACTTCATATGAAGAAAGCAATCAGACAGTTGATGACTAAGATAATGTGACAAATAATAAGCCCAAGTTTAAATTTCTTCGAGGGGTATAAGGACTGCATGCTTTACATTTTTGAAGTATAGTTTGATGTTACTTATTAAAAAAAAAGGAGTTATCGTTTAGTCTTTTTAAGTATTTATTTATGGGTTTTCTAAGGTTCAGTTGATTAATGTGTACATGAAGCTATGCTTGATGATAGGGTTTATAAATTTGATTAGTCTTATGAAGATGGCATTGAAGTGAGTAATGAAATGTTGGCATATGTAATAACTGGTAGTAAATTGTCATTTTGGCTTTCTACTATTCCACTACGTGCTTATGATTCTTTCACTACAACTATTGCTAATTTTTATGCTTCTTTATTTGCTAAGATTGATCGCATTGAAGACATTCTTCGTTTTGGGTATTGTTTTTTTCCAAGGGGAAGACATCAGATTGCTTTTGGTGACTGTTCAATTTAAAGGGAGATTTTAAAATATCTTTGACTCTAATAGTCTTGCTTTTTGACATTTTTTTTGTCCTAAGAGGGAGAAATTTGGATGATTGGATAATTATTCATTATTGTTTCTTTGGATGTTTCTTAAACTTGAAGAATTTGATGATGTTCTTTGGAACTTAATGATGGATTAAGGGGGAGTTCTACTCTCATGTAGATTATATGTCCAATTATTTTATTTAAAGAGAGTTTCATATTTGTGACAAACAATGTCAAAAAGGGAAAGATTGTTAAGATATATGGTATATATATCTTATTATTGAATTTTGGAATTTTTGGATAATTGGACCTGGCAAATAATTCATTTTCATATCCAAATTGAATGATTTTAAATTGGGCACAGCTAACTTGTTACATTTTTTAATAATGATTCAGTTGTGATAGAATTCTATTTTAAGTGGGATATGTGAAGAAGATAACGATTTTTTAAGTGGGCTGAAATGAAGTCATGAGATTTTAGAGATTATGTGTGTAGTGAGTTATCTCAAAAGTGAAAGTGTGTGTAAAGACTTCTTAGTTATGTGGGAAAAATTGTTTTGCGGGATCTTGACTGAATAACACAAGACACGTTCTACTGTATTCATAAATGTGCAACTGTGAATATCCCCATGATTTTCACCTTCGTTTATGGTAGGTTACGCAATCAATGTGGTGAAGGTTGTGAATGTCTTGTTTGTCGTGGTGTGTGACTCATCATATTGAGGCTTCAGTAAATTATTGCGTGGAGGTTTATTTGTTGGATTTATCTTACATGATGTCCTTCTGCCACAGCTATAACTTAGATCTAGAATATGCCTGAATCAGCCTATTTTTTGTGAACAAATTTCTGATCTATTTCAGAAGAGTTGAGCCCATAGGGAAGTTGTTATGTTTCTATCTCAAGTGTTTTCTGTTTTCATTCTTAGATAGTTAATTACTTGTTTATTTATTGTCTTTTCGTTAAAGGAGTGTTAAAAAAATTTCAGTTGAGGTTAACATGAGTTGGTTTTGTTATTAGGTCAGAAAATCTTTCACAGGTAGTGAGGACGAAGGATAGTGCCAAAGATTAAGTAGTGTTAGCTCAGTAAAGTCTTGTATAAATCTATTGTACTTTTGGAAAAGTGATTAAGTTGGGTAAGGGCCTCATAGATGTAAACAAAGTGTGTCTAACTGTGTTACCAAATTTTGGTGTTAATCTGTTTAATCTCGTATTTATTTTTCTGTTTTTGTTTAGTACAAAAAAATTAATAGTTGTTGATACAATTATTTTATATATAATAACTGACAGATACAGTTACAAGTAACTACAGTAAAACCTTACAAATAACTACGATCAAATCGAAGTTTTTGTTAATCCACATCTTTTTTTTTTCACCATTTGCTCGATTTTGATTGTTAGGAGCTACAGATCCTTGCACCCCAAGTGTTAGTAATATCCATTTTCTCGTCTAGGATTTAATTCTCATTACTGCTGAAAATTTTGTTCCCATATAGGCTCCTCCTTGTTGGGGACTAGGTCTTGCTACCGTGTGCACTGCTAGTACTGTCTGTTGCTTCCTCGTGAGGGAATAGGTTTATTATAGGTTACGCGACTCCGATAGTTTAACGATAACTTCTAGTTTAGGTTTCAAGCCCTTAAAGCAAAATCTGATCAACCATTATTTGGACAATGTCAACTTATTGGAGTAGTGATCAAACTTGGCACACTAATCTTGTACAAATCCTTCCTCTCGGAGCTCCCTAAAGTCTCCCATTGGGTCGTCAAATATTTATTCTTTGAATCATTACCTTACCATTGAAGAAAAATCAACACGAAATTATAGATTAATTTCGTAATTAATCAACACAATTAGACTAACCCAATGGTTGCAACATGTAAGATTCAATAATTGTATAGACAAATACCTAGAAATTGAGGAACAATTGAGTTCATTGTTGTTTTCTGTTAAGCAAAGCGACAAAGATGCAGAGAATTGAATGTTGTTATCCCAAACCCTAATTAGAAATCCGTATAGTTCTCAATGGGGCGACTGTATTTAAGATCGATTAGCAGTAGGGCCTCCTGTGCACTGCAAAATATGAGTCAAGCCTACCCATCATAGCAAGTACATGAACATAGGCTCATTGACGTATGAGAGAAGTACCGTTGACATCTAATTAATCAGGATTTGTACAAAATTATGTTTATTATGCTAGTCCATAAAATTATGATAAAATTCTATCATTCTCTCACTTAGAAAGCATAACTAATATCAATGAACAATAGAAACAAATCCTGAGATTAATATAACAATATGTGGTCACAATAAGATTTCAAAGTAAAGCCAACAATCTCTTAATCATAAGTCCAAAATGAGGTTACAAGTACCTCAACATTATAGAAATCAGATCTGATAGGAGTACTAATAACATATATGCAACATACCCATACCTCGATGACCTAAACAAAATGTATTATAAGGAAATGCACACAAAATGGTGATCCATTTGTGCAAGTCCAAACAAAATGGCCTAAGCACCCACCCAAGATGCCAACTGAGATTTAACAAAATATCTCAAAACAACAAAATGAGACCGGGTAAAAAATGTCTCCAACAAAATGTCGTATATATACAAACATTTAAATGTATATGTGAACTATATTAATAAAGTATATGGCAATAACAATAATAGCAAAAATTATAAGCAAAAGTCTCAAAATTAAATCACAAAATAGTCAAATACAATGTTGCTATTAAATTAACATCAAAGACAGACTCCCACTAATCCAAGGCATCAAAAGATCTAAATAGACTCATACAGGTTAAATGATTTACAAAAGCCTTAACAATCAAGCCTTTGGTTAGAGGATCTGCCACCATAAGATTGGTGGTTATATGCTCTATACAGGTCTGAAACTCCCTAACCTTCTTTCTAACAAATATATACTTTGTATCAAAATGCTTCAAACGCTCAAAATGCTTTGAACGCTTGGAGTTCTTGCATATTTGAGAGAAACCCACCACAACAGAATTATCACAATATATGGTTAGAGATCTGAAAACACTCTCTACAAGATGAAGCTTAGAAATGAAATTCCTCAACCATATTGCCTGTTGAGTAGCTTCGTAATAGGCCACATATTCTGCCTCTATAGGTGAAGTTGTTGTAAGTGTTTGTTTAACATTTTTTCAAGATACATCTCCTCTAGCAAGCATAAATATATATCCCAACGTGAATTTGTGATCATCAAGGCAACCACCATAATTGGAATCAAAATAACCTATCACCTCAAGGTGATTAGACATCCTGTAAGTGAGCATGTAATCTTTAGTACCTTGTACATACCTCAAAACTTTCACAGCTTGCCAATGACCTATATCAGGGTTGCTCAAATATCTCCCAAGTACACCAACAACAAAAACAATATCTAAAAGTGTACAAACTTAAGCATACCTTAGACTACCAACAATAGAAACATATGGGATCTTTTCTATCTCTGACTTATCTTTATCATGTTGAAGACATTGGCCATTCGAGAGTTTGTCACCCTTTTGAATGGGTGCACTGTAAGGATTACAAGTCTTCATGTTGAAACTATTTAAGATCCTTTCAATATAACTTTTCTGAGATAAACCAAGAACACCATGAGATTCATCACGATAAATTTCAATGCCCAGAATAAAAGAAGAATCGCCAAGATCTTTCATATTAAAATGAGTTATCAACCTTTGTTTAGTCTAAAAAAGAAAACCCATATCATTACTGGCTAAAAGAATGTCATCAACATATAAGACAAGAATTATGAATTTTCTCCCACTATTCTTCAAGTAAATGCATTGATCAATAATATATTCCTTGAAGCCAAGGGAGTTAACAATTTGGTCAAACTTCAAGTACCAATGTCTGGAGGCTTGTTTTAGCCCATAAATGGATCTTCTCAATTTGCATACTATGTGTTCCTTACCTTTCTTAACAAAGCCAGCAGGCTGCTTCATGAAAACATCTTCATACAAATCACCATTTAGGAAATTAATTTCACATCCATTTGATGGAGCTTCAAATCAAAATGAGCAACCAAATCCATCATAATACGTAATGAATCTTTAGTAAAGACTGAAGAAAAAGTCTCTTTATAGTCTATAGCTTCCTTCGGGTTATATCCCTTTGCAACAAGTCTGGTTTTATACCTTTCTATCTCCCCTCTAGCATCATGTTTAGTCTTAAAGACCCATTTACACCCAACAGTCTTACAACTATTGGGTAATTCCACCAAATCCCAAACGTCATTCATACTCATAGAAGTCAGCTCATCTTCCATAGTTGCCAACTATTGTAAACTATGAGGACTAGAAAATGGCATCCTGAAAAGAAATTGGATCTAAGTCTTCAACTAAATTGAACTCCAAGTAAATGTAATAGTCTCAGAATTTAGAAGACTCAATGGATTTAGGAATCCTTTAGATCTCCTAGGTGGAACTACAACCACATCTGGGACTTGAGTATCATTGCCAACCTGTTGAGGAATATCAACATCGTTTCCCAGATCAACAACATCATCATGAATTAAAGGAGTCTAAATTGCCTCAGGATGAAAAACAATAGGTGTGGGAACAACAACACGAGCCTCTCTGAAATCAATAACACGAGACTCATGTCTTTTATTATGTTTCATGTCCCCTTCAAAATAGATAGCCCGATCTGATTCAATAACTCTAGTAGTGTGATTAGGACAATAGAACCTTGAACCTCTTAGGCCAATAAAATAACCAATAAAATACCTGAAATAGTTTTAGAATCAAGCTTCTTTAGCTGAGGATTATAAGTCCTTACCTCAACCTTATAGCCCCAAACCCAAACACGGTAATATTTCAAACTAGGTTTTTTTTCCTAATATAAGCTCAAAAGGAGTTTTTGGTACAGATTTACTAGGCACATGATTGAGAACATAAACAGTAGTTCTCAAAGCATCTCCCCACAAGAACTCTGGTAAGGTGAAGTGACTAAACATGCACCTAACCATCTTCATAAAAGTACGATTTCGTCTCTCTATGATCCCATTTTCTTGAGGAGTTCCAGGCATGGTATATTGCGCTTCAATTTCACAATCCTGCAAGTATTTAGCAAAAGGGATAAGTTATAATACTTACCACCTCTATCAGATCTTACACATTTGATTTGCTTCCCAAGTTGTAATCCAATGACATTTTTCTGTGCTTTAAAAGCATCCAAGGATTCAGATTTCTCACATAACAATTCAATCTAACCATACCAAGAAAAATCATCAATGAAGGTGAAGAAGTACTTGTAGCCTCAAATGGAAATAGGATTAATGAGTCCACAAATGTTTGTGTGAATTATCTGTAATGGTTCCTCCTTCCTAGTCATTTTCTCCTTTCTTACTTTAGCTGTAAACTTCCCTTTTATGCAAACAATACAAGTGCCAAAATCATAGAAGTCCAGGTCATGTACAATAGTTTCCTTAATCAACCTCTCCATTTTCTCCTTAGAGATATGTCATAACCGTTTATGCCACAACATAGAAGATTTTTCATTAACTCTCCCACGTTTCTTTCCAACAACAACATTAACATCATCAGGTGGTCGATCAAAACGAGAAGAATTTAGCAATTAACATAAACAATCCATCATGCATAATTGCAGAACCAACAATAGTAGAATCATAGTACAAAACAATACCATTATTGATTATATGGAAAATGTATCCACAACTATGTAAAACAAAAACTAAAATCAAATTCCTTCTCATAGAAAGCACATAAACAGTATCTTTCAAAAGCACATCATATCCACTACTCAACTTCAAGGAAACTACTCTTATATGCCCAAAATTAATATTAAATCCATCTCCTAGTTGCACCATCAACTCCCCTTTTTTTAGTTTCCGCCTGTTTTTGAACTCTTGCAATGAGTTCGTTACATGAATAGTTGTACCAGTGTCTAACCACCATGAGTTAGGAAAAACATCAACCAGATTTGATTCAAAACAAACAAAGATTTGAGGTATACCTTTCTTCTTTGCCAACCAGTTCTTAAACTTCACACAGTCACGCTGCCTATGTCCACGTTCTTAACAAAAGTTGCAATTTTCATTAAAAACAGGCTTGGGCTTAGCACCAGAACTCTCACCAGGTCCAGAAGGTAATGTAGGTTTATCATTTCCTTTCTTCTTAAATTGAGGCTTACTCTATTTATTTCTATAAATTTTCTTCTTATCACCACTCTTGTGAGAAGTGTGATGAATATTGCGAGACTTTCCCTTCTTTATAGTATGATTCTCTTGAATAAGAATGGAAATCAACTCATCAATGCTCCATTCATCTTTCTGAGCATGATAAGTAGTCCTGAGAACATCAAACTTAGATGGAAGAGATTCAAACACTTGTCAGATCAGATAAACCTCTCCTAGCATAACTTTCATGGCCTTCAACTTATTATACCAGTTCACAAGCTTCATAACATGCTGATGAACACCACCCACACCATCATACTTGGTCTTAGACAGTAAAAACAAATAAATAGATTTTTCAGTCTTATCAAACTTCTGGGATTTTTCACCAACAGCCTTGAGATATTTTTTGGCAGTATTAGTTTCTATGATGCTCTCTTTAATAGTCTTCTCTATTGTATACTTGATAGTTATCAAACAGACCTTGTTAGAACTAGCCCACTTATCATATTTAGCTATATTTGCAACGGAATACTCAATAGTGAGTTATGTAGGTCCATCCTCAAAGAGAGCAATATCAACATTAGAAACTGCCAAAAAAAGGTTCAAGGATTCAAGTCAGTCCTCATAATTAGTCCCATTCAGCTTAATAAAAAAATTCAAAGCTAGAAATTGATACAAAGTAGGGAGATTTAGTAAATGTATCAACAACTAGCATAATTAGGCAAACAACACAGCTGGGTTCTCATGCAATTTTAATCTTACCTAAAGGTCTCGAATTACAACACAGATCACCAAGAACATTAAATTATGCCCTAAAGCTAATATCGATAGGATACTGAAAACTTAAAGACATAATTCAATGAATTAAACAAAGCATTAGAAACTACATTGATAAAGACAAACCGATAGGGTAAGTGCATCATTAACATAGTATCTAATATATGCCTAATGGCAACATCACAATTGCATTTTGAAATAATTGGTCTCATGATAGACAAGCTCACAATTACACAAAGTGAATGACAGTAGTCTAATAACATTCCCAAGATTGCCCCCATAGGTTCAAGTTAGCACCACAATTACAAAATTAACCATATCAATCATATAATATAACATTATATGTATAAACTACATCCAAAATTAATTTTAGTGAATAACTATATTACCACTGAGAGTATACAAGACCCCACATGTCCAAAAAATACTAAAAACAAGTACAAAAATTTTCAAGATAAAATTCGGAGAGTACAATATGTTTTTATTAAATTAATATTCAAGAAAAATAAAAATAAATATGGCAATTATCCAAAAATTCCATAAATATATCATTAATTAGAACTGGGCAAGTGCAGCAAACTGGCAAAATTTGGAACAAAACGACCAAGGGAACAGGCCGCATGTGGGGAAAGGCCAGCCGAGTTGGACTGTGTCTTCCTCACCCGAAACCCTACAATTCGGGTCGCTCGATTCAGTTCACGATCTGGTTCGAAAAAATGGTGATATTTTGCTCAATTTTGATCCATTTTTAACGAAATTGGTATCATTAGATTCAGAATTTAATGATCTATCAAAGCCTTCAATCAATTTTATGAAAAAAGCTACTGAAAAGGTTTGGAAAAAATTCAAAAAAGATCGTCAATGGTTTGCATTTTTTTTAATTTATGGGTTTTAACAAAAGCAACAAAAAATTCAACATATTTAACACACTATTTAACACCAACAAAATAGATTCATAGAAAACAAATTAATAAAACCGAAAGCTTCAATAAACAAAACTCAAGTTCCATGAAAATTTAATATCTAATCTCAAAAATTACTCAAAATTAGTGGTCACAATTAGGGTTAACGAAGCTCTGATAACAATTGAAGGAAAATCATCACGAAATTACATATTAATTTCGTAATTAATCAACATAATTAGACCAACCTTATGATTGCAACATGCTAGAATTGTATGGATAAATACCTGAAAATTGATGAACAATTGAGTCTGTTGTTATTTTCTAAACCTGATTAAAAACTCGTACAGTTCTCAATAGGACGATTGTATTTAAGGTCGGCTAGCAGTAGGACTTTCTGTACACTGCAAAATATGATTCAAGCCTATCCATCATAGCAAATCCATGAATACAGGTCTAATGACACGTATGAAAAAAAAAAAAGTACAATTGACATCTAATTAATCAAGATTTATACAAAATTATTTTTATTACGTTACTCCACAAAATTACGATAAAATTCAATCAACCATAACTGTGAGCTCCTCCCATTCCATTGTTCTTTACCAACATAGCTTCTCGTTGTAGGTTGGTAGCATTCCTGGGCTTCCCTTCCGGGTGCATCATTGTGATGTCCACCTTCCGATTTCTTGATGTGTTACTAATGCGAAAAAACTGTTCACATTTATAGATTCATACTTTAACCGCAGTCCTTTCAAACACAGGGAAATTAATCTTGTTGAACATCGTGGGAATCGTGCATTCTGCTCCTCCTGATGAAGCTCCCGTCACTCCCAAGGAGCTCGAATCCGTGGGTTTCCCCATAGTGCACATAAACTAGTGAAACACAGTTTTGAGTTCCCCCAACTCCTCTTAACGCTGCATTCGATTCTAGTTCTCCATCGTCAAATTTTCATTTCTGGCCTGATTTTAGAGCTGTGTTTTCAAGTTCGAATTGATCCGTCTGAGCTCAGTTGCTTGCGTTCTATCAGTCATGATTATTGGTCCTTGCAAATTTTAGCGGGTGAATTCAGACAGAAAGGTTAGAAGAAAAAGAGAGGAGAAGAAAGAGAGAACTGACGTTGTTGATTCGTTACATAATAAAGATAAAGATGTGAGGCTCAACCTTCTAAGCCAACTGTTGGTTGCAAACGTTCTACCAAAATGCAGCATCAGTTAAAACGCTTCCTTACATAGTTCCGACTTTGTTCCTTTCATAAAATCCTTCTCCTTGCTTCCTTTCTGGGTAAGGTCTTTTAAGTTTTACTTGTCTAATTATTTATTTATTTTTTAAAGGGAAAAACAGAAACTTGGACATCGATCGTTATACAAAACTAATTTCTCTGACACAGCTTAGCTCCTTAAAACTGCAATTAGCTATAGCCTAGTTATCTCCCACTCTTTCATTTGACATGGCGTTAATGTGACTGGTTGGCTTTTCTAAAAGGCCAGTAAACAGACACAATCATAACATAAAACAGAAAAACTCAAGGCCTTTGTCGTCATCGTATAGGGATAAGAAGCCTGGAGAGGCTCTTCTTTTCCGGGTCTTGAAGGTCACTACACGGTATAATGTTGTTGAATTGTGTCAATGTCCAGCCCTTTCAACTTCACCACTGATTCAACGTGACCTTTAAGGGTAGTTAGCTCCCTTAGCCTGCGAAAACCAAAGCTTGAACAAATGAATTGAGTGGAGTTGTGCATTTATAATCCATTAAAATAGAATCCATTCCTTACCTTGCCACCTCAGCCCGCCTCCTGGCTTGCTCTGCGATCTCTGAGAGTTCTCTGTAACTACTCTTGTCAGAAAACAGATTGGTTGTTTCAGGTGGTTGAAGACCATGAAGGGTTCTTTGAGCCGTAGCCCATTGAGCTTCTCTCTCTTCTTTACCATAGTCTTTCTTTGTGGTGAAGGCGGTCTGTTATTTTCAAAATATGAAAAAAAAAAAAAAAGTGATTAAAGAGATTCTGCGTAAGGAGACTTGGAATTCAGATCACACCGTGTCATTAAAAAAAAAAAAGGCTTTACCTTGTTCTCCAGTAGATTGTCCCAAGCCTTTCCACTAAGGATGTAGCGAATGGCAAACTTGAGTAGATCAAGCGGCACATAAGTCACCACACTATAGAGCCATATCACACCAGCCCAACCCCACCCCATTCCCTTGATACGTGCGAATCCCCAGTTTGCATACACTGCTATCAACGTTGCCACCTGTTTGTTACGCACAACCATTTCACATTTAGGACAGTATGATCAATAGCAGAATGTACCCACCCACCCCACAATAAATCACACTACATGGTTTTAAGTGTAAGGGTGAATGAATGAGTAATCTTTAGGTTCACAGAAATCCTAAAATAGCATTGGAGTTTCAAGTACTGCCTTTAATATGATAATTACGTTTAAATAATGATCCAAGAGCACAAAATGCAACCAAGAAACAAAATGGTTGATTAATGAAACTACTCACCAGCTGTGCTATGATGAATGCACCGACTAGAAGAAGTCCAGGACGTTCTGTATAAGACCAACCGCGAGACCTGGTAACGAATATAAGGGCCTGGCTCACAATGCTTACTTGTAGGTATAAGGCTGCCATCATTTCATGTGGTTTGTTATGTAATGTTCTTACTCCAAACTTGTCCTACATTGACCAACAGCGAGATGTAAAAGCTGAAGAATCATAAAGAAAACCAACTACCACAATAAGATGCAGGACGTGCTTACTGAAAAGAAGTCAGTCTCTTTCATGGCCCAGAAAAATATCACTGTCATCAGTGCCAGATAACCTCCAAGCACAACTCCAGTACTGAATATCTCTCTAAGCTTCCAGCTATCAGGCCGTGGAGATGGCTTCACTCTATCCTTTGATATTGTCATAATTGTCCCTGAGATATGCAATTAACGAAATATACTCATCTTCATGGCAAACGACTAAAAGTTTTGCAAAGAGTTGTATCTTCACAAACATCCACGTATCTTACCATCATTTAGTATGGCGATAATTAATACCATGAATGGAGCAAAGTCAAACTTCCATATCAACGCAATAAACATAAAACCAAACTGCAGGAACATAAAAAAAATTAAATCAATGTCTAAAGCAGTCTGATAAAGGTTTACAATGTATTTGAAATGTGCTGTAGCACTTACAACAATACGGATGGTAATTGAAACTGCATATATCTGCAAAAGACAACAAAAAGAACAGTGTCAGTTTGGACATTTCAAAACCCATAGAACGGATCGAGACTTGCAAGCTGAGAAGGATAATATAACTAACAGTATAATTCTTCATCCTCTGAAATATGGCCCTGCTGGTTAGCACAGCACTTATAATCACACTAAGCCCAGGTTCAGTGAGAACGATATCAGAAGCACTTCTAGCAGCATCTGTTGCATCGGCAACAGCAATTCCAATGTCTGCCTTCTTCAAAGCAGGGGCATCATTAACACCATCCCCTGTCATTCCACATATATGCTTCCTCTCTTGTAGCCTCTTAACAATTTCATATTTGTGCTCTTTAACAAGCATAAAAGTTGTGTTAGAAGAAGCAAGATTAGAATTCTACAATTGAACTGTAGGCATGAGATAATCAGATATTCAGTAAACAGTCTGTATATATGGCCCGGCCTTCATGTTTCAGTCAAAAAGAAAATCTAAAGGCATGTTTTCATAAAAGAGAGAATTCACATTTTTGAAAATCATGTGTGGGCGTGAGGAAGCACACTTTTTGCACACTATCTAAACAACTTCAGGCATAGAAATCACCTGGGAACACTCCGGCAAATCCATCAGCCTTTTCAATCAACTCGTCTACAGGAAGAGATGCAATAGAAGCATCCTTATCTTGTCCTAGGAGTGAGGAAGAGGGATACATGTTTGTTCCCATTCCAAGCCTCCTGCCAGTTTCCTTCCCGATGGCAAGTTGATCCCCTTTACAATCAGAGAACAGTTCAGAAGTTGTAAGCCTTAAAAAGCAAACTTCTTATTATACATTAGCTACAAATTAAGGGTTTACGGTTTACCAGTAATCATCTTAACATTCACACCCAGGTTGAGGGCTCTTCTGATGGTTTCAGCACTGTCATGCCTAGGAGGATCAAACAGAGGCAACAAACCAACAAACTGCCATGGTCCACCTGGACTGTCTTTTGTTTTTTCAGGAACTTCCTGTAGAAATGAATTGAAGCAACAATAAGATCTGCTTCATCTGATTAACAGAAATTGAAAGCAGATGAAGCTCAGACTATACACCTGTCTTGCAACAGCTAAAGATCGAAGCCCACGTTCAGCAAACTTATCAATCACTGAATGAACCTTCTTTCTGACATCCTCCTTGCAATTGCATAGGTTTAAGATCTGTAACCAATCACAAAAAAAAAAAAAGAAATAACTTAGTGCTGGGCCTAGATATTCGATTCATCATTTAGTACTGAAGTAGAAGCAGTATTACCTGCTCAGGTGCACCTTTGCTTGCTCGATGCCAGTTGCCATCAGTGTCAATGTAGGTAAGAGCAGTCCTCTTGTCCACAGGATTGAAAGGGAAAAAATGAACCTCTCTAATGCCAGCTCGTGCCTGCCAATTGCCAACAGTGGTCATAAATCCCCGATCTACTGTCAATCACTGAAGCAAGAAACCAGTGAGGAAAAGGCATTAGAAGTTAAGAGTACCTCCTTTGGGTCTGCAAGCATGCCAACAATTGCAGCATCAATGGCGTCCTGATTTTCAATTCTTGAGGCTCTCGCTGCAAGAAGGATAACTTGCTCTTTTTCAATACCCTTTACAAACACTTCAATTAAGCTTCTATCCACAGTCAGCTTGTTCAAAGTCAATGTCCCAGTTTTGTCACTGCATAAAACATCCATGCCTGCCATTTCCTCAATGGCAGTCATTCTTTTAGTTATAGCCCCTTGCTGGGACAGCCTATGGGAACCAATGGCCATGGTGACGGATAAAACCGTTGGCATAGCAATTGGAATCCCCCCAATTAAAAGAACCAGTAAGTTGTCGATTCCATCCCTGTACTTGCGATGTTGAATTGGGTACATGACAATTATCTCAATGGCTATCCCAACGGCAATCGAGCATATGCAGAAGTTACCAATTGCAGTAAGAACTTTCTGGAAATGTCCAAC